>JPKZ01000718.1:84409-107999 GCA_000803305.1 Toxocara canis
CCCAATGTGTCCAATTGACGAACTCGATAAAGAAAAAAGAATATGGAAATGAAGACGAGAAGTAACGAAGCCAAAACCATAGTTTACATCTGCTGTCAGCATCAGGCAACAACATATTCATTTCCTCATATTCAGCTTCATATTTTCAGCAGTTGAGAACCGCGCATTCTGCAAACTGCAAATGATGATATTAGCAGCAAAACGTCGATTAAACGAAATGCGTTATTGTGCAAGTTGTATTCGTCAACAACAATACTAACACATATACCTTGAACTACCACTAAGCGCTTTATAAAAGAACCGTCGTTATACTAATTAAATGAGTTTCTATGCCACGATCACCCGATAGCTTGCGGACCACTTATGTTGTGATCCACGAAGGCAGGCTGACCCAAAAGAAGGCAGAACCGACCGATCATACGGGCATTCTGCCATTCAGACACAAGTCGTCTATGCTTATTTTGATGATTTATGAACATCATAAAATATAAACATTGGAAAAAACTAAAGGTAAATAAGTTTAATTAAACTTACGCCTTCATTTCTACCTTTCGCCGACGCTAGCATCATCCTTAACAATTCGCCAGCACTTTTCTCCTTTTTCTTTTCCGATCCCACCTTTTCTTTGTTTGCATTCTCTCTCGCTGCCGCTCTCGCTAAGAAGCGAACTCGAGGTACAACGGCCAAACCATACGATCTTCAAAAATAACACTTAATTTCACCTTAAAAACTATGGAGAAATTCGTTAGATGATGTGCAGGCAAGAGGGAGAGCTTACACTGCCGATGGACTCATATCAAATATGGAAGCAAAATTAGAGTGGGAAGGTGGCAGCATTGAAGAAACGATGTCCTCTTGAGGGAGATCGCGATTTCAACGGTAGGAAATTCACAGCACGATCCTAAGCAAAGTCTGAGACCTAAATAAAACAAATAAAACCTAGGCCCTCAGCCAACTAGGCAGTCTAAGATCCATGATTTTGTTTACAGTGGCAAACGACTGCGCAAGAAAAATAGGTAAATAAACAAACAGTCGCATATTTCGCTGTTCAAAGCGACAGCCACCACCCTAGGTGATAAAAATATGATTGAAGTGTGCTAAACGCATGTCGTATGACGCGAGAAAGCGCATCATATCAGAGGAACAATATGCATTTTTTACAGCAGGCTTCTTCTATTCTCTTTTCATCTTTTCTTTGAACGAAGAGAAGTGCAAACATTTGGATTTGGTACATGCTAGCTGTATAGTGTTAAAGGTGGCAGACAGTACACTGTATGTAATGGGGCTTCTTAGTAAATAATAAAAATGCCAAAACATTTTCTAAACTAAAGCACGATGAAAGCAGATTTAAATCACCATAAGACATAGCAAGAAAAAAAAAACGAACTCCGCTAGCGCTTTGCAATCGATCGATCGTACGTCGAATACATCTTTGTTGGCCATCAAATATATTGATCGGATATAGGCCACGAAACTCTGAACAATTATTGTTTACCAAAATTCCAATTTTAAAATACCTCAACCTCAACATCGTTGCATTCTTTCTTTCGAATGAAAACCTTTCAAAAATTTCGATGCATTTAAAAAACAGAGGCATTATTTTTAATTATAATAAGGGAGTCACTCGAGGGCTTAAACGGCATTATGGAATTTGGATCTAATGCAGCCTAAATTTACGAGCTGGAAAATTTGGATGAATGAATAACTCACTGAAATCTTTGTGAACATTGTTGATATAGAACTTTCACGACCTTTAAGGAAAGGTTGTTGGAAGGAAACGACAAGATATTTATACAAGGTATACAAGATAGCAGCATTAAAAGAACTACAGATTTCATTTGCCTAACCTTCTTATCATAGGATGAGGGAAGAAAAGAGAGAGGAGCAGGAAGATGGAAAGAGACGGGAAGGAGGAAGACGAGAAGGGGAAATAATGGGCGAGGGGAGAAGAGGATGGAGAAAGGAGGAAGGACGGTCAGCGGCGGTAGCTAACCACTAGCACAATAGGCAACTAAGGTCAGTATTCAATTCCGTGCTTCCTTAAGAACGATAGTTTCCTGCAGTCAAAATTATGAATGCAAGCTGATACTCTCTGAGCGAAATCCTTCAGGTTCGGAAATTGTGCGATTGTTGATTGCAGCTTCTTTCGTATGTCCAACATCTGCCTTTGATCAACACTGAAATTTACATCCTCAACTACCGTTTCAGCACATAGTTGACGTCCCCCTGAGTTCGAGGAGAAGGCAGGGGGGAGGGGAGTAGCGGAGAGGAAAGAAAGAAGTGTGAAGGTTACTATATTCACTCTTCCCTATCTCTTCCCCCACCATTTCATCCTGATATGAATCCAAGAAGTGATGCGAAGATCAGCTTATGTTTCCGTTGCTCAGCAACTTCGTAAAACAAATAATCAACGTAGCTGAAAGCTCAACATTGAAAATTCCTAACTAATTATATCAGTCGGCGTGACAATCTGTAACAAAAATTTCTTTCAGCTTGCCGACCGTCGACGTGTCTGGTTCGAACTAACCTCTCAGTGACGACAAAAATTTGAAAACAACATGACGTGGATATGTTACCGACAACCTCTCTCCCCTCTGCCCTCCTCTTCCCTCTCCCCTCCAATCCCTCCCTACTCACCCTTTGGTCTAGAATGAGCTGAACTCCGCGAAACAGATCCCAGGAAAACTGGGAAAAAAACGAAAAAAGCGGAAGGCAAAAGAAAAGCTAAGCTGAGTTTAGGAATGGTGGTATAGAAAAATTCGACCCCCATAAAGCGTCCCACAGAAATTTAAATGTCTTCCGGAGGCAAGAAAATGACGAGAATGAGTGCGGCGGAGGGTCGGGAGGGCGGGGGAGGAGACTGCTCATTTTTTGCTTTTTGTTACAAAACTTTTGACAGTTCAAAGTCGAGATATTAGCGAAAAAATGCTAGCAACTCAACCAAGCTCCTCAGATAACCTAATATGATCGATAATGTATCATTGAATTCAGCCCTTCTTTTGGAGATGCAAATTCGTTCACTCATTTCTCTTACGTTTCCTGCTTCATAGAAATTCTATTAGTATTTGTACCTTCCCGCCCCATGGGACGCCATTTCGCCACGTATCCGATCAAATTTTGTTTTCCCCTCCTGAGTGGATGGTAATTCGCATAACTCTCTGAATTTCGTTCTTCTCCCTCTCCCTTTTTTGGACAACTAAGATGGCACAATTCTAGTTTATAAAATCGATGTCACAGAATAACAGGCACAAAATTAAAAGTAGAATGAATGGAACGAACCTTATTTTGGATATTGGAATATTCTTTGCCGCCAAACGAGATACCATCGCTTGTTCCTGGTTCGGCGTTAACACAAGGATACCTTCTCCTCTAGCGTCCATACGAGCCGTACGTCCAACTCTATACAAAAAATAAAATTGCAATACATAATTAACTATCCTACCCTAGAAAAAAAGTTAAGGAAGCCAGGCAGAAAACACGGGTGAGATAAGCATATCCAACCCTTATAGAAGCGCACGCTGGTTGAGACAGGAGAGGAAATATGATAGCCGGAATTCTTATCATAGTAGATACGACAAACGAATTCGGAAATTGTGCATGCCAATCTCATTTAGGATAACAGTGCAGAAATTTTTAAACCAGATATACACTTCCTCTTATTTGAAATGGTGCACAAAGTAAATGAAGAAATTTTACGGTCCGAAAAAGAACTGCAATATACCAATCTATGCAGTAAGTTTAAATTCTATTTAATGAAGATAAAGATGAAAATCCTCCAAAACATTAGTGCAAATTTATAGTAGGCAGTATGCGAACAACATTACCTATGAATATAATCATCAACAGTAGCTGGACAGTCAAGTTGGAGGACACAATCCACTCGAGCGAAATCCAGTCCACGACTTGCCACATCAGTGGCGATCAATGCAGCCGAATTCGTTTTACGATCAAATTTATGAAAAACTTCGAGCCGTTTCGATTGTTTCATCGTTCCCCACAATCCCATCAAAGATGTGCCAGGCCGTAGATGACACAATGCTTCTGTTAGAAAACGTGCCTTAAAATTTAAAACAGCGTCTTAAAACAATTTCGGGATGACGAAAATATTGAGCTACTTCTCTTTTGTTTGCGCTCTATCTCATAAAAACAGATGAGGTAAAAAATGGGACGGTGGTAGGAAGCAAATGCCTTAAAAAAAGTTGTACATATGGGAAGGCAACAAGAAAAAACTATACACTGACGGAGGACCTGTTGCATTACTTGCATACGTGGAATACAAAAAATTGCCTGAGGACCTAAAGCTTATATGATGAAAGCAAACAATGGAAAAAACTATGAATTTCCGAAGATTGGAAAGAAGGAAGTAATCTTCCTGATAATCAGCTTTATCTTAAATGAAAAGATAAAGCTGAATACTTTATCAAAGTTGAACAGAAGAAAAGCACAGAAACTGCAAAGCGCCTTATGAAGATAAGCATATGTTGCCAACTGGCATCAGCTCTATACATAATTGGCCATTAAAATTTAAAAAAAAGAGGGCGAGAAATTGAATCACTTAGATGAGTACAAATGAGATACAATAAAGTGTGAGAATTGAACAAGATATTTTGCAGGCCTCGCTCAATGGAACTCTGCGTCTCCTCTTTTTCTAGTTCAGGTTATTCCGTAATCAAACCTCGTTTTCAGTTCAACTTTATCATAAAACTAAACTTACTTGTTTACAACAAGAGACAAAGATCAACGTTTTCTTCTTTCGGTGATTGACCAAATAGGACCATAGCATATTAATCTTCTCCTCGTCTACGCATATAAGATAACTCTGCAGAACGTACACTGTATTAGTAGCTTACACTTCGATGAAAGGAAGAAAATTCTTCTGTACAAACTAGCACATCAAAACTTCTTGAAAAGGCGAGATTGAAATGAAGATCCTTTAATGACGCTGAAACAGAGGAGGAGAGATGAAGGAATGTATCATAATTTTTTAGCGGCAAATAACCGTAGTTGGGACGGTTTAAAAAAGCTCACCAATTGTGTCATGTGGGTTCACCCACGTTTGACCGCACCGTCCCTCCCCTTTCCATTCCCGCGCTCGACGACGTCATCGACGTCCCCGAATTAAACATCTTCGTTCTTTAACACAGTTAAGGCTGCCGAATGAAAGGGCAAGGAATACTCGACATGATCGTCCAGCCAGAAGTTTTTAATGGTTAAAATTCTGAACTCAAGTTTCGGGGAAGACGACAAAAAACTGATGCAAAAGTGAAAAAAAAAGTCCGCAATTCTATATCCTGCTCATCCCTCCGTTCAGAAAAATAAAATCCTCATTAAATTGTGAAAAAACTGTCGTCAATCAGCCCTAATGGGCAGCGCTGTGACTGCTCTGATCCCTCCCGATATTCTGTAATTTCCAGTAAAACAAAATAACGTATAATTTCTTTTACGCTAACCTGTTGCAATTGTTCAGGAGTTGCCTGAGGTGCATTCTCGTGTACCGAAACATAGACGGGATCTTTGAGCGCAAGTCTCGTTAAATCGTTAACATTCTTTGTTTGTGTAGCCGAAAACAGTAACGTCTGACGCGTCATCGGCAGGTTCTCCACAATTGCATTCATCTAGAACTTTTAAAAAAAGCGTCAAAAAACGAACAGATATGTGCAAATGCTCGCTGCAGCGGAATCGAACCCGAAACAGCCAACCTCCTCATCGACGCTATATCACTTTAGCTACCGAAAACCTAAGCTTAATATCAACTGTTAATCTTGAAGAGATCGTAACAATCAGGCAACAACAAGCTATCTTCGTGCATCATAGGGAAGAAGATTAATAGTCAGGCGTAACGAATGTGATCCCAAAATATGAGCTACCATGCCTTACACAACCATTTATGCATGTTCCAGCAATTTAAAAATCCATATTTACAAAATAAATCATAAACTTTTGTTTTTGAAAGTCAAACATTGACCGCCGCAGCACAGGGAAAACAGCTTGAACAGCTAATAGCTTCGTAATCGCGCCAAGCCCCGGTCTATCAAATATTGCTGAAAACTATTCGAATTATGCTAAGTACCAAGCAATTGTATTGCTCATGTGTACAACAAAAGGCAACCTGTTTCTGGAAGCCAAGGTCGAGAATTCGATCTGCTTCATCAATGACTAGCATCTGCAGTTGTTCACAAGCGAAATTGACATTTTCGTCCATATGCTGGAGAAGACGACCCGGAGTGCACACTACTATATTAACTGTGGCCAATCGATTCTTCTCATACTCCACGTCCGTCCCTTAAAAATCATAAATCAAATTTCATAGCACACTACTATGCCATCGAACATCCTGCTAAAGAACTTATAACGTTTTCGACATGCACTGACACAAGCATTAATGAGCTTACTGCAGCCCTGCTTCCTTCGCGACTAATGAGAAATAAGAGTAGAACGTGACATCGGTGAGCTGTAATCCGATTTCGAGTTGAACTTGCACTCGGCTTAAAAATGTGGGAGGAAAGGAAACAAAAAAGAAAACCGAAGAAGAAGGTAATGTTGGAGAAAAAAAGTGCCGGTGCCGCAAACATTCATTAACAGTAACTCGACCAAGACTAGAAATTGATAAAGACGATAACTTGACCTATGGGCGTAAGTGACTGGAAGTAATCTGGTTCTATAACGAATTTTGCTTTAATAAATAAACCCTTTGAAAGAACAGCAGATGCAAAGGAAGTGAAAGTGGAAATCAAGATATAACAGTACCCAACGAGCACAGAAGACAGTAAGCAAATTATCCGTTTCGCCATCCTTCCTTCTTTACGCTGTGCAAAAGGATTGCTTTTCAGTTGGTTGGAACTCTAACAATATCTCTACTACCCCCCCCCCCCCCCCCCCCCCCCCCCCCCCCCCCCCCCCCAATGACCTCCAATAAGAAGAGCGGCCGAGAAGTTATGATGTTTGCCGACTTTGTTGAGCACATGAAATGTCTGATAGGCCAACTCGCGAGTCGGACATATTACTAGTGCTCCTAGACCATCTGTGTTCCTCGACCATCGCTGACGCCACAAACACTCCAACAACTGCAAACCTCTAACAGTAAATTAACAAAATGTTATAAGTAAGCTAGCACAAGCTAGTTTGACAGCTCAATCGCTTGCAGAAAAATTCGAAAGAAGTTGGCACCAATCGGAACTGCCCGCTAAATATATAAACAGACAAAGCTCATAATGCAACTTGCAGCATAAATTTGCAAAAAGCGCATAGAGAATAATTTTTCATGGTTAATACCGCTTGCGCTTCTATAAGTTTCATAGCCTTTGTTTTAGACTGAAATACTACTAACAATTTCTCGCCATAAGTTCACAAAGCGTGCCAGTAATTCCTCCACCAAAAATAAAAGTCAAGCTGAAAGACACTGTCACTTCGAGGAAACAATTATTAAATCTACAATATGTAAACGCCAAAAAATTTCGTTTCAAAACTGCCCGCAGCTGCTAAAAACTCAAAATCGCCTAGCACGTCGGTCGCAGCATATTTCGGCTATAACACATGACTGCATCGTGCTCCTCCGTCGGTCACAAAGAAATGGTCATCTCTAACCGGCAGAAGGGGGTGTTTTTTTGAGGAGTGTTAAAATACTGGATAGCCACCAAAAGTTTCTCATTTATTTCTGATTTATAATGCCTAATAAGTACCGTTGTTGTGTAACCAACGTTCCATTTCTTGTAACTACTGCTGTAAGATGCTTAAGCAGCAGAAAACGCAGGACCACGATGAAGAGAACAGGAAGCGATTCACGGAATGAAAAGCTGCAGATGAATCAAACTTCGGCTATCCCACGGATTCGCAGTACGCCGAAGCCTATTAATGCTGTGGATTTTCAGCTGCAACAGACGATTTCCGACCTTCCTGATACGATACCATAGAACTTTGCTAAATGGAAAATAAACAAACCGGAATAAGGAGGGCAAGTGTTTTCCCACTTCCAGTTTTAGCGGCACCAACGACATCTACGCCAGTTAATGAGTACTGTAAAGAGTCACGCTGAATTTCAGTTGGCTTGGTAAAGTTATTCTCTTCGAGACCCTTCAGCGTTGCCGACGAAAGAGGGAGCTGTGAGAAACTCGTGAGCTTCGAAGTATCCTCCTGAAACATTGGGTAACCGCCTTAAACGTTGATATTTACAATTTAAGAAAAAAAAACGACAAACTGCTACTTCCTGTAGACGTTTCGAATTCTTGTTTAGCTTAAGCATTAAAAACAACATACCATGCTAATCTATAATAAAACTAGCTTAATTTCGATGCAAGCATCCGTCCCTAGCTCAACGAAGAAAGCGTGTGGGACTTTCGCCCAAGCAGCTAAGCTCGCCAGGAAGGAAGCTGCTTACAGCACATCACGAGAATCTTTTCATATTATTCGAAACTACTCATTGTAATATAGTCGTCACCAGTGTAGCACCAAAGCAGTAGGGCACCAGCTTCGAAGCTGACTGGTATTCTGCGTTCTGATCTTCCCCACATATCACTATGAATGTGTGCTTTTTTTCTTCACGACAACGACTTATGATAGCGAAGTGTGAAATAAATTATTCCATTGCTGTACATTTGGTATTCATCAATAGTCGTACATCAGCTATCTTCTCGTTTCATTTAAGCCGATGTTTTTAGTCTTACAAATGATGACAAACGAGAAAAAATTCCGAAGAGAATTTTGAAAGAGATCCACTTTTGCACAGTATCACTGGTGCCTTATATGAACCATTCACTCTGTTCACAAGATAACATTTCCGTTCGGGCCTCCCTTCAACCACAACAACACTTACCTCCTTTCTAATCGATCATATCGCGGCTTTATTCGTATTCTAACCGACTAAACAACATTTTGTAATGCCTCTAATCGACCGTACGATCAACGTTCTACTCCAGCATATAACACTTTTGCAACGGTTCCAACCAACCAACCATAGCCTCATAGGACCAAAATATGAATTCCGGCCAATAGGCCAACGAATATACCTGTGTGAAATTGGCATATTTGGCAACGACACTTTCGACTGATTGCACATTCGCTTTACGCTCTCGTCTCTTAAAAAGTCGACGCCTTTTTCGCTCAAGAACTGCTTTGCTGCGATCCGAATATATCTCCATATTGTCTTGATGCGAAAAGCGTTTCCTCTTCATTGAGTTCATTTTTTTTTTAAACTGTAATGTGCATATAAAAAATTATGGCTGATGACGATGCATGATTTGCAAAATCATAAAATAGCTAATCTACTTCCCACAATCAGAATGTGACTAACTCATCCCATCGATGAAGGTCTCGTAAAGTAAGTTCACTTGGAAGTTTCCACTAAAAGGCTCAGAAAAATATCTATTTTTCGATGAGTGGAAAAGTTTGCTAGAATGATACCCCCATCAAGCAAAATGACGCGGTGGGTCATTTGTAATCTACAAAAATGTCGTCTAGTCACAATATGATATTTGTCTTTAGTGATTATCTTTTAAACCGGTACATCTCGTATCGCGAAATCTCATGTGCTAGGCAAACAAAACACAAACTACTCCTGGATTTTCGTTAATACATTATTATGGCTGGCGTTATGAAACATCCATTAGAGTAGTGCGGTCTGAACAGCTAATACATATCACATAAAACACCACAGCATCTCTAAGATTGGTCTAAAATGGATAAACATTCTGACTTTCGCCCTTCTTGCTTTATAAATTTTTCGACCGGATTTCCTCTTTACTATTTTCCAGCCTATAATTTTGTTCACATATCAGGTTTCAAGAATTTCGAGTAGTTCATGCGGATTTACGCATATATTCTAGTATCACGCAACGGAAGTATTGCCTTCAACATGGCTTTCTTAAAGTAAATAACGATCACATGACACTTCCGGCAATTCCTCATCTGATTTTAAGATTGCTATCATATGCCTTCCTCGTACCCCTTCCACTAACCATTTCCATTTTTAGCGACTATAAAGAAATCAAAACGATAAGGACACGGATGGTTGTTGGAAGCTTGCTTATGTTAAAAACGAAAACAAAATTCCCTGTACTAGAAAGACCGGAACGATCGTTCGCCGCTCTCGACAATCCTTTAAAAGACGACTACTTTACGTGTATCAAATGCCTCCAAAAATGTAATAGATTTATGCAGTTGCATCGCCTCAACGATATATATATAACGAATGAAGTATACGAAAAGACAATATTGTTTTATTCCACTTGTAACTACTCAGTTCTGCTCATCAAAGGCGAACAATGAAACCGTAACATTAAGTATATGAGAAAACAGCTTCAATCGTTCACATCTCACAAAATCCAAAACTACTAACATAACAGTACAACTGCAAACGCATTTCAGCAATTGCAAGGAAAATCGAATCTGTCACCCTTTACCTATATAAACAAACACGACTTCTCGCAAATCGATTCAACTGTTCAGTTCTTACCGGGCAAAATAATTCGGTCAAGCCTCGTTGTTGGCCAGAACGGACTAGAAAAGCTCCAACTGCAACTGCCTAGAAAGTTGTTGCGGATTTTACCAAAAATCAACGATAGGTAAAAATTCAAAAGCTACGCCAGCAACAGCTAGCCAGTGCGGCAGAGAAATTGTGGCCATTCCTAAGTTCCTGAACTTGAGCGACTAAATCCGATTTGCTCTGCGAAACGATAATGCATTCACGCAGTAGCGGGATGGGCACCCGGTGCTTTATCGGCTTGCAACAGTGCTGCACGTCTAGCTTCTTCTTCAGCTTTCTTCGCTTTTCGCTCAGCAATATAGTCTTCGGTTTGTTTCCTGATCTCGTCTCTCAACTGTGACAGCTTACGTCCTTCAAGCATCGTTTGCACAGCGCTCTCCACTTCAGCAGTTTCGAAGTTTGTCGGCAGTTCCCGAACTGCGCCCATATTATCGAGATGGAACTTGTTCGCTAGCCGATTCAATTCGTCATCCAGTGAGCGTTCCACCTGAATAGCGCCAATTATCTCGATTACTAACCCAAATAAAATCATTCGATAATGTTGACCAATCATTCAGGTAATGCGAAAAATGAGACGGACCAGATTTCTCGAAGAGTAGCAACTCTCCCCATTACTTCCCTCTAATTCTTTCTCGCCTCCCCTTCCCGCGCCCTTACATTTAAACAAGTTGGGGTACTTGGCAGGGAACCGACAGTGGTTTAGCGCCTCCATTCATCAAAACAACCACTGTTATAAATGAATGTAATACTGATATCGGCGTGAGCAACATCGTATAACGATGTGTGCAAAAAAATTCTGTGGAACACCAAAATGGTTGAGGAAGAACTGACACAGATGCAAGGGATCGGCTGCAGCCAACGATCATTCACAGGTGGGAGAGTAAGCGTGATGAAAGAATGCTTTAATGCGTTTAATTGAACTGACCGCACGTGCCTTCCACTAAATGTGTTTCTGCGATCCGACCGACGGAAAACATAATCGATAAGTTGTAAAAATCATGCAAATTTTTCGCACCTTTAGGTGCCTAGAGCTTCCTTCCGGAGTCGAGGAATCGCTTTGAAACTGCCCTGAAGAGGTGATCGCAAGGTGTATATTACATTTCTAGATTCCGCAGTATCAGTTTCAATCAACTACGGTCCCAACAATTCCCGGCTTAGAAATACCAAACTGACAAACGGAAGAACTTCATGCAAGGACACGGAGTTTAATGAACAGTAACCTCTGTAAGACCAAAAATACTTGTATAACAATGACAAAAGCGGAAGCAGAAGGTTGGGAGGAACAGATTCAAACTGGGTCGCCGACATCAGAATGAACCCAATTGTGCTTCGCAGTTTCTATCTGAAACTTTTGGTAGGTAATTTTATTTGATATCAGCTGAATATTTTATTCGTGTCTGAACGTAATGACTCTACAGCCAATACCGCACCCGCAAAATGTACTCGAAAAAGTACTCCCAAAGTAATATCAAAATCAATGAGGAAGACACATCGGCAAAACTAACGTCTACATTAGAATCGACCAGCTTTCCACCTGCAGCCTTCTGCTTGGAGGCATACTCACGAATTTTTCGAAGAAACACTGCCTGTATGAGGTCCTGGTCCTTCAGCATTGCATTTGTTGTGCTGAATGTACGCACCGATCGCGATGCCAGTGACCGCAACATTGAACCTGAACACTCACAAAGTAGACTCTTTAGACCTACGAACTATTATAGACGTTCAAGAAACAAATGAGAAGAAAACACAAAAAAAGCTAAACACCACAGAATGCTATGGGTTCGGACTTAGACGTATGCTGTCTGGGGCAGGAGATTGGGAGGACGGGAAGGCATGAGAGAAGCATGGACCATAAGGTCACCGCTCTCTCTTCCTCCCTGTCCCTCATCGACCTACTTCTACAGCTGGTAAGAGAGAAAAGTTTTAAAGTTTCTACAAACTCTCCGTAACTCTCGTAATGCGATTCTTTCCTGAAAGTTCTTCCAGCTTATATACAATGAATAAACAGGTTGCGTAGTCAGTCACAAAACCTCGAAATGTGCATCGCAGGGGTCCGGCATAAGCTTTCGGTAGATCCGCTCAACGGGATAATCTGTTGTGCAAATGAGCTCGCAGTGAGTACGTAGGTAAGCAAACGCCACAATATCACCATAATAAGTATGCAAAGTAAGGGCATAAAGTCGCTTAATTAAAAGACGACAAGCCCGAACAACGTCCACGACCAACAACCAACAACACAAAGACCCCCTACCTTTCCCAGCTGCTCAACAAATTATGCAAAAGCGGAATGCAAAGAGAGCTGAAATTTCGTCGATTCCCCTATCGATGAAGCTGACAACCATGCCCACACACGATCGTTCCGGCCAGTTTCGCAACGCCCGGTCGTCAGCCTTCTCGCGATCCGTTACGGATGTAGCCGGGAAACGAACCCAGGTCAACAAATTATGCCCACGTTAATTTCCACGTAAATACGATCTTAACGCGAACGAGTAAGCGTACAACGAATTTTATAGGGATGACTGTTCGCCGCGTCAAGCCATTGATTCTCTGAAAACGGAAAAGTCGATAATAGTCAGGGATGGACTGGTGGTGGTTCATCTCTAGCTATTATCAGCCACGTTCCAGAAATGTGCCATGAACTCTCGAGTTCAATCTGTCTCGTGGTACATCCTTATCAACTAAATCAGCTCGTCGGCTTCAATGTATCTAGTCTCTTCTTAAAATTTGATTAGTTCCCATCCTTCATCGAAAGGTAAAAGTCGGTACAAGTTCCCTCCCTCCTCCTCCCTCCTCCTCCCCTTCCCCCACCTTGTTTAGAGTTTAAGCATCTCTTTGGATATGCGCTTCATAAAAATCACGCGGATTCGGTCTCAGTTCAAGCCCACTTCGTTTTAGCTCTGAATCGCTGCTGCTTTCATTTGCGTTTTGTAGCTTTCAATGATCATACGGATCGCCTGGAGTCTAATAGTCTTGCATTATTCCTCAATTTCCCTTTTGCAACTGCGGAAACATCAAAAACCTTTCATCATTATTGCATCCCATTTGCAATCGTCGAAAGTTCTCCTTGATTTCTGTCTCGAAAATTTTTTGCAAGAACTCCCAACCTGTCAATGAGGAGTTTCTGAACATTCTCGACATCTTCCCCTCTCTCGATTTGCTGTTGGACGCTTGCTCCTGTCCAGCTCTAACCACCTACGTATGTGAGGAAAAAATAATCGCTTCAAAGGAATTACCGGTAAAATTTTGAGCTCAAAGAGTTATGATTGACTCTTGAAAAGATAGTCTGTCGCTTTTGTTCGTTTGGATCAACATTCGCATTGACTATCATAGCTGCTCATCAGCGTCACTTGAATTTTACTTCTTCCAGGATATGCCGTAACTTCGTTTGTGGTTCAGTGTCTTGTTTTGGTATCTCTTATGGTGTATTGGGGGATAGGGGGACTCTAGTGTGGTATGTAGCACTTGCTGTTCAAAGTAAATCCGTTAGTTACCAGATTGCCTCTGATGCTGATGATGCTGTATGCTTGCGCTTTATTTGTGCGGTGTGAGCTTTCGCAGAAATGCATTATGTACTTCTCGACATTTCTAAACTGTCCTTGAGGAGTCTGATCAAAATGTTAACTCTTCTAATGTCTCGCATCAGTATGCATTGTCATCTAGTAATAATATCTCATTTAAGCATTAGGGTCTGTGGTAATCTCTCGCTAAATTCGACGGGAAAGAATGGCGATGCGGGCTCACGGCAAAACACGCATAGCGTACTACTATGACGGTAAGTGATATGTTGTCATATCAGATCTCCAGGTGCCTTTCTGGCAACGCTTATAGTAATGGTCTAGTATGTGTACTCGTTAGAGTTGACCGCACTATATGGCCAGCTTTGTCCGCTTTCTTTTTCTGTAATCTGAACATACGTTACACTGCTCTTGCAATCCTTTTTTCCCTTTCACAGTTTCTTTACACTCTTCACCGTTCTCTGTTACTTCTTCCTGTTTGTTTTGTCAACGACCATTTCAGTTACGTTTCCCTATAAGGGAAGTTGTATAGTTCATTTGCCTCTTTTTTTTGCTTGAAATCCTAACAGACATGATCAAAACAAGTGGTAATCAGTGCAAGTTTCTATTGGTAATTGCCCGTTCATGTGATAGCGTTTCTAGAGTTTTTGCATGATAAATGTTTAGTCGCTTCAATTTGCTTGCCGAAAACTGCTTGGTTTGGTCGTTACGATGAAATTTAATAAAACAGATGTTCTGCTACCTTAATTTTTTGTTTTTTTTAAATCGGCTTTTTTCTGTGCTGTTTTTAATAATGTTATCATTTACTGATATTATAAGTTGTGGTATTTGTAGGCGATGTGGGCAACTACTATTATGGACAAGGTCATCCGATGAAGCCACATCGTATACGTATGACGCACAATCTGCTGCTCAATTATGGGCTGTACAGAAAGATGGAAGTCTATGTGAGTGAAGTCTCTGCACTTTTATGAAATGCGCTCGCAAAGAGAGGATTGTTGTTTTTGAAATTTTCCTAGCAGTTTTTGAGCGTTTGGGAAAGCAGGCCAATATGCTTCGCTTTCGGTTCCAAACCGTTTTTACGCCACGTTACCACGTTACCGCTCGGGCCTTCAGTGCGGTGTCTCGATGTTACTGAGGCGTCGCTTTCGTTCGTTTGGATCAACATTCGCATTGACTATCATAGCTGCTCATCAGCGTCACTTGAATTTTACTTCTTCCAGGATATTCCGTAACTTCGTTTGTGGTTCAGTGTCTTGTTTTGGTATCGCTTATGGTGTATTGGGGGATAGGGGGACTGTAGTGTGGTATGTAGCACTTGCTGTTCAAAGTAAATCCGTTAGTTACCAGATTGCCTCTGATGCTGATGATGCTGTATGCTTGCGCTTTATTTGTGCGGTGTGAGCTTTCGCAGAAATGCATTATGTACTTCTCGACATTTCTAAACTGTCCTTGAGGAGTCTGATCAAAATGTTAACTCTTCTAATGTCTCGCATCAGTATGCATTGTCATCTAGTAATAATATCTCATTTAAGCATTAGGGTCTGTGGTAATCTCTCGCTAAATTCGACGGGAAAGAATGGCGATGCGGGCTCACGGCAAAACACGCATAGCGTACTACTATGACGGTAAGTGATATGTTGTCATATCAGATCTCCAGGTGCCTTTCTGGCAACGCTTATAGTAATGGTCTAGTATGTGTACTCGTTAGAGTTGACCGCACTATATGGCCAGCTTTGTCCGCTTTCTTTTTCTGTAATCTAAACATACGTTACACTGCTCTTGCAATCCTTTTTTCCCTTTCACAGTTTCTTTACACTCTTCACCGTTCTCTGTTACTTCTTCCTGTTTGTTTTGTCAACGACCATTTCTGTTACGTTTCCCTATAAGGGAAGTTGTATAGTTCATTTGCCTCTTTTTTTTGCTTGAAATCCTAACAGACATGATCAAAACAAGTGGTAATCAGTGCAAGTTTCTATTGGTAATTGCCCGTTCATGTGATAGCGTTTCTAGAGTTTTTGCATGATAAATGTTTAGTCGCTTCAATTTGCTTGCCGAAAACTGCTTGGTTTGGTCGTTACGATGAAATTTAATAAAACAGATGTTCTGCTACCTTAATTTTTTGTTTTTTTTAAATCGGCTTTTTTCTGTGCTGTTTTTAATAATGTTATCATTTACTGATATTATAAGTTGTGGTATTTGTAGGCGATGTGGGCAACTACTATTATGGACAAGGTCATCCGATGAAACCACATCGTATACGTATGACGCACAATCTGCTGCTCAATTATGGGCTGTACAGAAAGATGGAAGTCTATGTGAGTGAAGTCTCTGCACTTTTATGAAATGCGCTCGCAAAGAGAGGATTGTTGTTTTTGAAATTTTCCTAGCAGTTTTTGAGCGTTTGGGAAAGCAGGCCAATATGCTTCGCTTTCGGTTCCAAACCGTTTTTACGCCACGTTACCACGTTACCGCTCGGGCCTTCAGTGCGGTGTCTCGATGTTACTGAGGCAATCGCACGCCGAGCACAACCATCCCTTTGGCTGTTTTATCCTGTTGTTAACCACCAGCTGGCTGGGCAGCCGGGAATCGAACCCGGGTCTCCCCGCACGCGTTGCGGGGGCTCTACCACTGAGCTATTGCCGCCCCGTTGTTATGCGCTTTCGCAAATTTGCATCTGCAAAGCGCATGGCAGCGTCACGTTTGTCGTGTGTCCATGTACGTCCGTCGGCACTTTCAACTCGGAAGTCGGGAGCTGCTGAAGCTGGAGTTGCGCAATTTGGTGAGTATAATCTGCGTACCGAATTCTCCTCACGCCGTAACAAGTCGATTTATCATCCTCAGAGACATTAAAAAATTCTGCAATAATTGCCCTATTGCGCGCTGTACAACGATGCGTTCCAGCTGTATGGCGACTTTTAGTAACTAAAGATTGCTGACTGGAACAATTTTTATCGTCATATTTTTTGTTTTAGAGGCCACAAGTAGCATCGTTCGAGGAGATGACGAAATATCATAGCGACGATTATATGTCATTTCTTAAGAACATTCGTCCCGATAATATGACCGAATACAACAAGGCACTTCAGAGATGTTAGTTCGTCGAAGTTTTTTTTTCTGGAACTATCTGTTTGAGGTTGATACATGATCGGGATGGTAAAGGTATTGAGGGTGAGCTGATCATCTCGTCCATCCCTTATAATTGGAACTTGCAAGCAGCAGTTAGTATTTCTAGCTCATGTTTTAACTCTGTTACTGAGGCAATCGCACGCCGAGCACAACCATCCCTTTGGCTGTTTTATCCTGTTGTTAACCACCAGCTGGCTGGGCAGCCGGGAATCGAACCCGGGTCTCCCCGCACGCGTTGCGGGGGCTCTACCACTGAGCTATTGCCGCCCCGTTGTTATGCGCTTTCGCAAATTTGCATCTGCAAAGCGCATGGCAGCGTCACGTTTGTCGTGTGTCCATGTACGTCCGTCGGCACTTTCAACTCGGAAGTCGGGAGCTGCTGAAGCTGGAGTTGCGCAATTTGGTGAGTATAATCTGCGTACCGAATTCTCCTCACGCCGTAACAAGTCGATTTATCATCCTCAGAGACATTAAAAAATTCTGCAATAATTGCCCTATTGCGCGCTGTACAACGATGCGTTCCAGCTGTATGGCGACTTTTAGTAACTAAAGATTGCTGACTGGAACAATTTTTATCGTCATATTTTTTGTTTTAGAGGCCACAAGTAGCATCGTTCGAGGAGATGACGAAATATCATAGCGACGATTATATGTCATTTCTTAAGAACATTCGTCCCGATAATATGACCGAATACAACAAGGCACTTCAGAGATGTTAGTTCGTCGAAGTTTTTTTTTCTGGAACTATCTGTTTGAGGTTGATACATGATTGGGATGGTAAAGGTATTGAGGGTGAGCTGATCATCTCGTCCATCCCTTATAATTGGAACTTGCAAGCAGCAGTTAGTATTTCTAGCTCATGTTTTAACTCACATGAAAAATATGAAGTAGTTCGCGATTTAGTGTAACGCCAAAAATTTATTACTACTTTATCAGATGAAGATATTGCGAAGAATGACCAGGAGAATGGAATTGGGAAGAAAGGAGTGGCAAACTGAGGCAGTCGGAAACGCGGACTGCATGTATTAGATGTAACGTTTATAAAACTGGCTGGTGTGGTCTATGGCTATTATTTTCATCGATATTCAAGGTTATTTTGCAAAGTCCGTCAAGTTTTATATGATAGGGAATCGTGAAGCTACTAGGCTATTATACTTTTACCTGTTCTTCCGATTGTTCTTTGTTTTTAATACACGAAAGATTGTTGAAACGACAGATGAGCAAGGCGTTTTCTGGCAAAGAGATATCGTGATATCGAATTTATATTTGTTGGAATGAGGCACGTACGTCTCTAGGACATCTCTTGGTGATAAGCGTCAAAATGAGAATAATCGGCTGAGCCCGTCCCCGTTTTAAACATTTCTAGTTGCGAAGCGATTGGAGTGTTCATTCAACAGTTTTAGTTAACGTTGGTGAAGACTGTCCAGTTTTCGATGGTCTATTCGAATTCTGTCAGATATCAAGTGGAGGCTCTATAGGTTTGTCTTTTTTAAACTTTCCATTCGTACGTATATTGTTCCTTTGGTACTTTTGAACCTTGTCCTTCACAAAACTTTTTTTTTCGTAATTTATATACGACGCATGATTGTTGACTGGGTGCCCTTCGATTCAGTTCAAAACACACTGGTTTCTTGTTGTTGAAATTAAGTGAATTTTGTTGCTAATTTGCCAAAGATCTTCGCTTAGTCAATTTCCCCTTTCGTAAAATTGTGGGTGATAATGGTACGGCTTGAGACGGTACTGGGGAGATTTGCTGTTTCGCTCGAGGCAGGCGATTGTGAGCAATAGTCTGATTTTCAGAGGCAGCAAATTCTAGCAGAGAAAATCGGTTTTTGGACCAGAGAGGAGTAGGATTTGGGAAGGGAAAAGAAGTTTTCAACCACGGTTTAAGACGGCATCGCATAGGTCGCGCGACAAGCGTGCGAAACACTGTAAGTTATCGTGCTGTTGGGGACGAGCCAAACGCCTCCTTTATATATGTGTTGTATAAATACGCCTTTCTACACATATTTCTTCATGTGTTTGCGTTCTTCAGTTAGCTTCATCTCGAGAACAACTGAAGCTAGAAATTTAATGTGCATTTGAGGATCGGTAAATTTCGGAAGAACTTGCAACTTGATGTTTTGAAAAAAAATAGCGTTCGCATCTTGTGACAAATTAGATTTCATTTTCTTCGGAATTGGCGGAGATTTTTCTTAATTTTTAGGATGATGAGAAGGAGAGAAGTTTTGAAATTCCAACTTTTAAGAGTTTTTTTTTTTTTCAGCGGCAGCAACTAAAGTGAATAGAAAGCAAACAGATATCGCAATAAACTGGATGGGAGGATTGCATCACGCAAAAAAAAGTGAGGCTTCCGGTTTCTGTTACTCCAATGATATCGTGCTTGCTATTTTGGAACTTCTAAAGCACCATCAGGTTAGTCTTGTGAATTATTATTTTACTTTTCCATATGCGCTTCTAAGAAATGTGGATAAGGGAATGCCTAGTTTTTTTTCGTACTTTAGTAACTTGATATCTGAGAGCAAGGAGTTCTCCTTATTTTTCACCCAATAACGTTTTGCTTCTAATTTTCTGCATTCCTTATTGTTGGCGGTATTTATTCAGTAGGCAGGTAATAAAAATATAATAAATAAAATGCGAAAGAAAATGGATGGAGTTAAAGATGCGCAAAAAGGCTATCAGTGGAATAATTGTCTTCAATGATTTTCTTCGAAAATGGATTTTTTTTTCAGGTCGGTTTTTCAATTCGCCATAGTTGATCCAGATCATTCTTTTCTTTCTTCTGTTTTCTTCTTTTCTGACCACTCTCTGTCGTTATTCCGTTTCTCGCCAAACGTTTCATACAAATATTTTTGTTGAGTATTAGAGTGGATGCTTTATTTTTTGTGTTCCAGCGAGTGCTTTACGTTGACATCGATATTCATCATGGTGATGGCGTTGAGGAGGCATTCTACACGACCGATCGGGTGATGACGTGTTCCTTTCACAAATACGGCGAATACTTTCCGGGCACTGGCGATCTTAGGGGAAGTTTTGATGTTGCTATGAATGCTAGTCGGCTTGATCAAGGCTTTGATAGGGAAAGTAAATTACAAAGCGTAGCGTTAGTATTGTGAAGATCATATTTGAAACGGTAAAATGCCTGAAGTTGTTTACTACTGGACTCCACAAACTTCTGTCTCTGCCACCCTTGAAACTAGGGAATTTGAGGTTAGGAGGAGAATTGGCGTATCGGTTCATGGTTCAGGTAGATTGTCGGTTTACTGCAGGAGTCTGTGTCTGGTTAACATCTTCGACCTTATATGAGCAATTATTGTGGAACTGTTGTAGTAGTTTTAGATTGTTGAATTTCTTTCGTATGCATAAATCTGCGCGCCTTTCTAGCCTCGTTTCTTCCATCCTCCATAGCAAGTGAAAACTTTGGGTTCATCCCAGCTAGCGAAATACATTTACAATAATTTTTTATCAGAGCAACCTAAAGTGCTTTGGCGAGGTTTAGAGACCCATCTATTTGAAAATGAATTTTAAGTGAAAATGCGGATGTGATATCAGCTTCTTGTCTACGAAAATCCGCGTGTGCTTCAGGACGGCGCTATGAATCAGGTGATGAGGCGAGCTTCTGAGCCAATGCTAAGCGAGTTCAGCGCTAACGCAAATTTTTGTATTGAAAGAGGCACTTTCTGGGCCTTTCGAATAACCATAGTTTATAACGGCTGGTTATTCATCATAAAGGAACATTTTATGACGTCCACAAATTACGGTTATTATTATTTTTTCATTTTAAGAGAGAAAATTGATAGGTTCTCAAAAATGGTGCGCTGATTTCAGGATATCGGTGCAGGACGCGGCAAGCATTATGCGGTTAACTGCCCTCTTCGTGATGGGATCGACGATGAAACTTATGAGCGCGTTTTCCAGCCAATTATGGAAAAGGCCCGTTTTTGAAGGCACTTTTGTTAAAAGTACTTTCAAGCTGCAACTATTATTTAAGTTGCTGTTGACCAGAATTGGGTTAACTCAATTGACTGATAGCGTTATTCCCAATCGATTATACTGGAATTCAGATCGGAATAATAATGTGGTTGTGAATTAGTAGTTTGATCGCGTCATGTTTGGATTGCTCACTCTTTTTTGGTCACCTTCCTACCACTTAGCTGCTATCAGAGTGAGGCGGCCATAAATAGTAAGGTTGTAAAAATACGGAGATTTCTGACAATGCCAGCGTTGCACCCTCGGAGATGATTTATTTTGCCTAGCAAGCAAAAGAACGGGATATTTTGGCCTCATGTTTGTTTGTTTTAGCCGCAGTGACATTTGTTTATGTCAAGGGGGCTATAAACCTAGAAACATAATCTGGAAGGGAACCGGTTGGTGGAGTGCCTCGTCCATGTATTTCAGGTTGTCTTTATCGATCGGTCTGCAACTCACAAAACGCTTTTTTTTAGGTGATGCACTCGTTCCAGCCATCGGCAATAGTGCTGCAGTGTGGAGCCGATTCCCTGACTGGTGACCGCCTTGGCTGTTTCAATCTCACCCTTAGAGGTATTTTTTAGAGAGGGAGTTTTCATTGTTGCACTGGGCTAGGATCTTTATGCACTACAAATGAATGAAAAGTGCAAAATTTCAAATATTGCAATGGTTTCATCCTGAGTGTAATGCTTTTAATATATTTTCCGACTTCATTCCTTCGGCAATTTCGCTGTTGGTGCTGATTAGAGTTTCTGATGAATTTCGCTGTAAGCTGTTTTTCGAGTCGCTCGGTGTCTCATGGTTTTTAGTCCGTAATTTGTTCGGAATGTTTCACAGGTGTACATTCGCAGGTGTACACATTTCAAGGTGTACGCCTCATTCGGTTGAGTTGTTTTTGTCAGCTATTTTTTGTTTTGTTTTTTTTTTCAGTTTTTTTCCGCAAAAACTATTTTCTGTCTCTGTTTTACTGTCTTTGTTCCATTAAGTTTCTAACGTTTCGTTAAGTTAAAAAATAACGAAGTGGCATAGAACACCAAAACATGTGGAGTACTATACTGATTTCATCTCAGTTAGTAAGCTTTGTTCCTTTAGTCGTCATAATTTGTATCAAGGTGTACGCCTCATTCGGTTGAGTTGTTTTTGTCAGCTATTTTTTGTTTTGTTTTTTTTTGCCAGTTTTTTTCCGCAAAAACTATTTTCTCTCTCTGTTTTACTGTCTTTGTTCCATTAAGTTTCTAACGTTTCGTTAAGTTAAAAAATAACGAAGTGGCATAGAACACCAAAACATGTGGAGTACTATACTGATTTCATCTCAGTTAGTAAGCTTTGTTCCTTTAGTCGTCATAATTTGTAATTGTTTCTTAAAAACATATCAGTAGCGCTGTTCCCACATTTGTCGATGGGAATGATAAGTTTGAATTCGCATTTCTTTCCACATAACTCATGTCCAGTTTTCTTCTCTGTTCTTGCTGCCTGTTTTAACTGCTGCAGGCAAAACTGTGTTTTCATAAATTGGGGGTCGGTGTCATTGCAGGTCATGGCAAATGTGCGGAATATTTGAAAAAATTCAACTTGCCTATGTTGATGTTGGGTGGAGGCGGATACACTATTCGCAACGTTGCCAGATGTTGGGCGTTCGAAACATCTGTTGCACTCGATACCGAAATCGCCAATGGTATGGTTTATGCTGAATGCTGCCTTTGCTCACGTATTGGCATTCTAGTAGTCGGTTCAACCGCGGACTAAAAATGTGTTTAGAGAAGAGCTGTTTGCATTATGCCAAAGGAATCACCATCTCTTTGAAAATTCCTCACTGGCATTAATGGGGAATAGGAGTCTAGTTTAGTTTTCGCCTTATAGGGTCATATATGTGACTGCTCAGAGGAATGTGTGAAATGCTCACGTATAGAGTTGATCCGCTTTGCAAACAACAAAGCCTTTAAATTCAGTTTGTGCTAGAATGTTGTTTCTGTTATTTTTTTTCCGAAATGACTGCGAAAATTTGAAATTCGGTCAAATATTTGATAGAGACTTTCGTAAAACCATACAACCCTTTTTAACGCTAGAAGGTTTTGTAAAGATTTTCAGTTTTACCTTTTATCATTTTCTGAAGAAGTTAACTGGAAATTGCCGGTATTGTTTTTGAAGGACATTGTTAGACATTTTAAAAGATAAAGACATTGTTGTGTAACTTTACTTAATAATTTCATCCTTTTTTTCCAAAAATTTAATGTCAGACATTTTCAACGAGGTTTTTTCTTTTTTTAAATCTTTCGATAACTTCAGAATTGCCTTACAATGACTACTTCGAATATTATGGACCAGATTTCAAGCTTCATATCACGCCTTCGAATATGACCAATCAGAACACTCCAGATTATATCGAAAAAATTCAGTAAGTGTTGAATGTTGTTATCCTATATAAAGGGCCTGATGTTTTTTTTAGTAATTTTTATTTTGTTAACGATACATACAACAGTAACTTGTCACACAGATAGCA
>JPKZ01000720.1:4588-18220 GCA_000803305.1 Toxocara canis
TTCTGGGGGGGGGGGGGGGGGGGGAGGAGTGGAAATTCAGATCGGGAGAAAACGATCGAATCGCAGATGCTTTAGTGTCTGGGGCAAACCTGTTACCAATATCCTGTACCCACAAATGCACTGCATCAAGCACTTCCATAAAACACTCGTTCTGTGTGTAAAAAGTATGAAGCCAGAGGCTCTTTACCAAGACTTCGGCGAGGGGTGCGTATAAGTTGATCGAATCAAGCACTTCCACGGTAATATCGCCATTGTCGACAAGAGGAGGAAGAAAAATTGCGTACGCTATCGAGTAGGACAGCATGAGGACTGCATTGATTGCGACAATGGGAATCATTAGCTTGGTCGTGCTGACGTTCTCGTTCAGTTGATAACGAGTACTTAACACTCGCAGATATTGGTCATCCAAGGTAAACTGTAATGGGGTCCATACGAAATAGCCATCTGAGAGTAAAGCTTTTAACACATCAAGAAATATTTCTGAAACTCGCTTTGCGAGAAATACCCTTATGCTGACACATTGTACCCTGTTCTTTCTTTTATATCTGCATCAAAAAAGATCAGCTTTTGACGCATCGACCTAGAGAAGTGGGAACGCCGGCCAAGCCGCATCTCCGAAGTGTACTGTAACTAGGCAATCATGCGATCATCCCTTCACACGACCTATCTCAAGCTTATATTGATTCATGAGAACACTCGAATCGAACTAACAAAGGAAAGCAGGAGAATTAAAGATGATTTTCTTTCTCACCAGAAACGATCATCCAGTGAGATTGGGCGTATGAATTATATATAATATACACGACGAAATCCTCCTTAATTTTCTACCTTCTTTTGCTTGTTCGGTTCCAGTATTCTCATGGTACAATGTAAGCTTCAGGTAATTCGTGTGAAGCGATGATCGCATGTTGGCTTGGCTGTCATGGTAAGTTCTATGCGCTTTAGGGAAGTGTATGCTTGTGTGTGTCCTTATGACAGTTTCAACAGAGTTATTCAAAGTGACATTGTGAAATGTGACACCTTTAATTGATGTTATAGGTTGGCCTGTCCCGCATCCATTTTTCCAGCAATTCATGGTCCCATGGAGGAGGTCATGACCACCAAAGGGATCAAATTCGGCATATTTTGTAACCAATCACGATGCATATTCAGTTGAAGGGTCAAGTCTGCCAGCGACTGGTTCAACGTGCGCTTTGCCTGAAATAAAAGTATGCCCGTTTAGTTTGGAGAAGAGAAGGATTGAATTTCAGAAGTACTTCAACTCCTATGACAATTTGAAAAAGCCACATCTCTGCAAAAATCAATAGATTCTTTGAGACGTGATTTTGGGCAAACTTTAAGGATCGCATGATGGAAATGCTGAAACATATCGAAGAGATCACTCAACCATTGATTAGATCCTGGATAAACATCATGTGAATATATGAAAAGTTCAACGAAAAACGTTATACTTGCGCAAAAACATTGTAGACCATCCGGCGACTCTTACGCTCTCATTCAATTGATGGTTACCGCACTCACAAAGCGTTTCCTTCCGAAAAAAAAATCCGCAGCATTTGGGAACTTTTACCACACCCGCTAAGCGTTTGAATTTCAGCGCTGTTCTATGCGCATTTCTGTTTCATAATTTTTCACGTAACAACAGCCATCGTTACGGCGCGATCGCCCTAAAGTACAGCCACAGCAAAGGCATGTGTTAAAGTCAAGGAGGACCAATGTGCAGTTAGAATTCGCGGCCGAAATCGAGGGCAGTCAGCCTCCTAGGTTGTTGCTTTCTGATGCAGCTTCACATCGCAGCTGAAAATAACACTCAGCACTAACCCTTCACTTCGTAGCGAGAGCATTAGCAGTTCAAGAGTACGATTTTTGCAAGGCGGTAACGGAAGCTGGAGGCTGTTTGATTTTTCAAAGTGCAAGTGCGCCCCACTGCACCACGCGTGCATCTTCATCTTCCACTGTTTTTTTCCTTGTCATCATGCTGAACAAGCACGACCTTACTCCTAAACTAGTCGTCATTCCCACCTCCTCACCCCGCCATATCCTTGTTCGCAAAAGGGTATGTGACCGTCCCTGTTGTGATACCTCGAACTCAGTCATGTGCCCTTTAAAAAGCCGTGTGACTGATGCTTGAAAAATGTTATTTATTCCATTCACCATTGTGCATGTAGTGCCGCGTGCATTTGTGAAACTGGCCGTTTACTGCATGAAGGAATGAGAGAGCATGCCCTTAGCATGGCTTCAGCACTTTACTCAACGTATCCTATGACTAGGCACATTGTCGAATGCCACGACCTCCAAGAGGTCAACACAGTCGGCAAAACACTTCCTCGTTGCGAAGGCACAGTTATTCGCAAAATGGAAGATGTCACCCTCATACACCAATTTGAACTAACGAACAGTGGCTGCGTCGAACTTTTGTTCTTAAATAACCTTTTCTTACATGACCTATGATCTCCCTTTCCAACCTCGCTCCGCTTATTTATTATTCGCTGCATGCACCCCATCTCCTTTTATCTCATCCATTGCAGTGCTCATTTATTCTTCTCTTCATATTAGACCTAAATATCCTACGCACGTATGCTCACTTTCTTAATTGCTTTTATTTTAATCCATAGAATCGCCGCAGCCGTTCACAGTCTATTTGGTGAAAACTGAAGCTCTTGATTTTCCTTCGTTTTATTAATAACGCAGCATGATTTCGAGAAGCGAAATGCAGTGAAACGAAGGAGTGGAAATTCAGTGATGGCCGAATTACATTGATTTCAGCTTGCTCAAAAGCTTATTGGAAAACAACACCGATCAGAGACAATTTTATTCTCCCGTCTAGTTGCCTGTTTGCAATAAAAAGGAACATTCCCAGTCACAGAAAAAGTTTCAGACAGCCATTACGT
Organism: Toxocara canis; assembly: GCA_000803305.1. Lineage (NCBI taxonomy): Eukaryota > Metazoa > Nematoda > Chromadorea > Rhabditida > Toxocaridae > Toxocara > Toxocara canis. The sequence goes on from JPKZ01000720.1 coordinate 7,480, forward strand.
CCAAGTTGCCAAAATTCTGCGCCATGTCCTGTTCAAAGTATTCCATCAGCTGACTGCAGAAAGCGAATTAGTTTACTTTTTGACGAGACATTACAAAATGATGCTATAGTGAAGGATGATGTGAGAGAAGCCTCACGTGCTTTCTCTCAGCACGGAAAAACCGAAAAGTTTCAGAACAGCTGTTAGAAAACGCTTTTTAATGCGTTCTTATATTAGATGATGATATTGTAGGTCCTATTTGTAATAAACTTAAAATGAGTAGAATTGAAATGAGTTGTCTTTACTGACAAGAATAAAGATAGTTCCACTTCGCAGTACGAAAGCAGGACAACGACATGACTGCACATGTACAAAGATATGCGTACATAGTCACGCACGTTCACGAAATGGAGAAAGGGCGCGAAAGCGCCGAATAATAAGGAAAAGAAATCACGTCACTGAAACCGTAAAGATACAGCAACTGTTTATTGGCAAATGGAATCCTGGATAACAAATGGATAAGGAAAGATGAGTAAATGAATGTTTTGGGAGCAGGAGGAAAAAAGGAGAACGATCTAGACATGAAGTTGTAACGCATGGCGTGTTGAAGATGTTTATTACACTAGCGACGAGGGATCTCTCAAATCGAACGAATTAAGTGCACCTTCAAATATCGAAACTCAACAATGAAACATTTCTTCCAAAAAAGTATATCCGAAAACAGTTTTGCGACTTTGCAACAGGGATTAAAATCAAAATTTATAGCGCGGGTTTTAGGATTCCAGATTGAACTTTGGTGTGGTAGTGAGGCGATTTCGGTCCGAAGGACCTTTTACGAAACGCGGCAGTGGCGAAATATTCTTGAACCTTTTCAAAAATTTTGGGGTCCGTAACACGACTGGAGGACACACCTTGTGCAACATTCAAAAACGGGTCTAAACTATATATGCATTACCGCAGTGCTCGAGAAACTTGAGCCGCAGCGCACCGAAAAGGGAATTTGTAACCTTGAAGGCCTTCGTCCCATTTCCAAGCACTGCCATTTCTGTTGCGCACTGCAACAGATTTTCACTCCGAGACCATTGATCTCCCCTTCAGCAGAAAAAAATCCGAGCCATCCAACCTTCAAAAGCACTAATTGTAAAAGCTTCTATGAATTGCACGACAATTTTAACAATTTTCACGAAAAATGTTCAACTGCGAAGTCTTCGTTGCTGAATGTATTTATCAAGACCGACATTAGGGCGTGAAATTTGATAGCAGGACCATGTAAGGTCCAAACACCTGCAGATGATCTCTGAACTTTTTATTCACTTGATAGGGTTTCCGAACATCGCTTACATAGACCAAAATGAGAAGCGATCTATAGAACTCTTCTCTGGGGAGCTCCGTTCACGATTTCTCGGGCAGACGAGTAGGGCTCCCTTAAGGTTCACTTTGAGCGAATGACTGAGAGGATGCCATTCAATACTTTCCAGAACGCAGCGAAAAACCGCAGATACCTCTAACTTGTAGAATCGCTTCATTTGTCGCGAATGATCAAAAGTGTTCGAGTAGTCAAATACAGTATATTAGCATTGATCTTCTAATTGAACAAAGTTGCCTGGTCACTTCAAAGACGAAGTCCGCGGCAGTAATGCAGATCGACCAGCCGAAAAAACCATCCATGCAGCGCTAGCAAGAAAAAGGGATGTAGGGTCGAATGGCACTAAGCCGTTCGAAATGGCTGCAATAACCTTGCATACTGATATGTCAGGAACCATTTGTGGAACTCGACACGGATGGAAGAAATTTTCTTAAATCTTTGCGTCAACGTTTTCTAACAACAAACTTCCCGACAACAATATTTAGCCTCCCCCACCGTCAGTTTATGACCTACAGTGCGACCTAATTGGCTACAAATATGACTACTGCAGCGGAGAGGCACTGCCATGGTTTACGCTTGAGAAATTAAGGTTCAGCTCCTATTAAACTTTAAGGAAATTCATGCTTTACGGCAAATCCTACTCCGTCGGTCGACTGTTGCTTGTGAACATAGCAAGAGTATTTCCTTTATATCCAAAGAAACAGTGAGTAAGCCAATGAATTCCTGTACTTTTCAGGCCGAGAGATAACGGTCATTGCTTCGCAAACGAGGTAAGAACTCCGCGGGATGGAAACATCTTGATTGCCCATGAAACCAATGCAAAGTTTAAGAAGAAGTAACAATCATCTTATTAAATAAGCAGGTAACTAACCGGAGGCCATGTTTGCGACAGAGGAATTTAAGCCAGATTTTGAATTTTTGCAAAGCGCGTCAGCGAATAAGTTGAGTGCGGTTATCCGCCACTCACGGCATGAAACTTTGAACTGAACTCTACAACATTAACTTAAGGGAAAAAAATGTATTCTACGTCGCACCAGCGAAATAGTTTTGTGATCGAGCAGGTAATCGGCGGCGTTCCCTCTTGAAGGATTCCTCCCACTGTTTTTCGAGCATCTCGAAGTATATGCGCGTGGCAGCCTGCTCAACAGAGTCAATTCTATTCGACGAGTCTTGAAAGCAGTGTCGCAGTCCGGTGAGCCGAAAAAGCGATCGGCGAATATGAGCGCTCAGCAGAGGAATACAGAATATGAACGCACTCGTTACAACAGGCATGAGGAGGATCCGAAATATCTGCGTGAGCGTGTGAAGCCGTCAAGAAAACCCGTTTTTTGACCTCGCAAAATTTCTTATATACCGAGCATTGGGAACCTTCTCCGTCAACAAGAAAAACTTTCAAATTAAAAAATTAACTTAATTTCGTTATCCAATGCCGTTTTTTTTCGTCAGCATTTTATAACGTACGCAATTGTTTCAAACGTCTTTGTCGAAATTGCCAGTTCGCACAAAGTACACGGATATGCAGAGAGTGCGGGCGAGTCCACCTTGAGCCAACGAATTGCGAACAGCAGACAATCGCTTTCTAAATTCGCGGTGCTCTCACGGCAGTTCTTCTCGTTCCAACTTGGCGAGAAAACACCCCGCCGCTTTTGTTATGTTAAGAAAATTTTCAATGTTTCCGTCATTAAAAATTGGTGCGCTTTCCGCATTCACTGAAACAAGTCTGCTTGTCGTGCAATACCCTTCATCGACATTTTTTAAAACAAAAATGACCGATTACCGAGAATGCGCATTGATTTCCTTTAGAAATGATCCCCTTCACCAGGGTTGTGCGCGAATCAGTTTTAAACCATTCCAGTTTGAAACGTGGCAAAGGGTATCTTTACGGCACCGCGTCAATACTCATGTACATGCGTGTTCCTGCCCAGCGCTTTCAACAATGGAACCGATGTGGAAGGAGATGCGAATGTTCGTCGTTTTCTCCTTCTCCTAGGGCGGCCACCTGTTCACCCGAATTTGCGTCATTACAGAAATAGTCGAAAATACTGGACTTCTACCGGCCGGTTCCCAACTTTAATCGTTCCTGGCATACAACATGGAAGATGGAAGCAAAATTATGCGCGCAGTGCTGCATCGCATAAAATATGACTTGCGAGCAGATTACACGCCCAGCTGTGCTGGCAAAGAAGCCGTAACCTTTCAGATTATGTCTCTCTCGCATGCATTCTCACTTGTTTTAGCACTAAGATCTGTTTTCGACGCCGTCTGACTCCTGAGAAAAGAGTGGAATTCGGCTTTTGCCAAAAAACTACCATATGCGCTTTTGCCAAAAAACTACCATATGCTAATAATTGTAAGGTCGATGCATAGCCCTGCTTGAATGGATCCCCGCAATTTTCGAATCGAACACTAATAGTGGAAGCGGACGCGTAAGATTTTAGGGTTCGGTTACCGGTTTTTTCCACGTCTGGGGACGTTCGTGGAAGATAGATCTAACCAAACCTCTTCGAAGACTGCACCCACTCGGAACGAACCGTTGTCTTAATGCAAGACATATTAAATTTGCAGTGACTAACCCGTTCATGCGGATGCGCTAAAGTTCTACCCCTGTGTGTGAGCTCATCTGCGTCACTGGTCCATCGATGCAGTGAATTCTTACGAGGAATTCGGCGACAGGTGCGTATTCATTGATCGAATTGTGCAGCTCCTTAGTGATGTTCGTGTTCTGATTCAGCGAAGGAAAGAAGAACGCATATGCAGCTGAGTATGACAAAACGAGAGCGGCATTGATTGTCACAATAGGAATCATCAGCCTGGTTGTATTGATATTTTCGTTCAGCTGATAACGAGTGCCTTGCACCCTCAGGTGTCCATCATCCAATGTGCACTGCAAACCATTCCACTGAACACAGGCATCGATGAGAGTGAAGTCTTCGACGCTTCAACAAACACTCACTCTCGGTTCAGGAGAAAATGCTGTGTGAGATGCACAATGAATTCGTTTCCTTCATTTACGACGTTCATTCTACAAAGCAGCTTTCGAGACACACAACTATAGAATTCCCCACTCGCGCTAGCTGTGAAAATGTGCGCAGTGACGCTTATCGGGCCAACTGTTATCATGAACCATCTAAAGGTAACATCATCTGCGTGGCAAGGCAATAGTATTCGAGCCGAATCGGTAAGTGATTTGAATTTCTTGTGAACTATTCGTCTTTGCGCGCTGACGCATGTCCGTTTACAAAGACATTATGACGGCGGCGTTTTTGCGCAAGCATGTGAATGCGTGCCCAGTTCTGTTCCTGCCGCTTAGTTTACGCCAACGAATTCAGTTTAAACAATGAAGTCTTTATGGAGTACGGCATAATCGCATGAAATCACTGACTGGCTTTCAGCTCCGTAGGGAATTACAGCCGATGAAAGGCTGCGAAAGCTTGGAACGGCCAGAGGGCAAAACGGTTTGTGATTCACCACTTTCTGATTCACCGCACTGGGAACGCGTGAACAATGTATCAAACGTTGACTTTCAAACTCCAGTTGTAACCGAAATGCCTTATCGAAGTCAGGGTAGAATAAAGCATTCGACTTCAGAATCATGGATTCAACATCACCATTAAGATGAAGTTCACTTTCTCACCGCAAGTCTCTTGTTATGTATCAAATGTTGACTTTCAAACTCCAGTTGTAACCGAAATGCCTTATCGAAGTCAGAGTAGAATAAAGCATTCGACTTCAGAATCATGGATTCAACATCACCATTAAGATGAAGTTCACTTTCTCACCGCAAGTCTCTTGTTACGATGCTAAAGGCCGACGAATGTGTGAGCTCATCTGCGTCACTGGTCCATCGATGCAGTGAATTCTTACGAGGAATTCGGCGACAGGTGCGTATTCATTGATCGAATTGTGCAGCTCCTTAGTGATGTTCGTGTTCTGATTCAGCGAAGGAAAGAAGAACGCATATGCAGCTGAGTATGACAAAACGAGAGCGGCATTGATTGTCACAATAGGAATCATCAGCCTGGTTGTATTGATATTTTCGTTCAGCTGATAACGAGTGCCTTGCACCCTCAGGTGTCCATCATCCAATGTGCACTGCAAACCATTCCACTGAACACAGGCATCGATGAGAGTGAAGTCTTCGACGCTTCAACAAACACTCACTCTCGGTTCAGGAGAAAATGCTGTGTGAGATGCACAATGAATTCGTTTCCTTCATTTACGACGTTCATTCTACAAAGCAGCTTTCGAGACACACAACTATAGAATTCCCCACTCGCGCTAGCTGTGAAAATGTGCGCAGTGACGCTTATCGGGCCAACTGTTATCATGAACCATCTAAAGGTAACATCATCTGCGTGGCAAGGCAATAGTATTCGAGCCGAATCGGTAAGTGATTTGAATTTCTTGTGAACTATTCGTCTTTGCGCGCTGACGCATGTCCGTTTACAAAGACATTATGACGGCGGCGTTTTTGCGCAAGCATGTGAATGCGTGCCCAGTTCTGTTCCTGCCGCTTAGTTTACGCCAACGAATTCAGTTTAAACAATGAAGTCTTTATGGAGTACGGCATAATCGCATGAAATCACTGACTGGCTTTCAGCTCCGTAGGGAATTACAGCCGATGAAAGGCTGCGAAAGCTTGGAACGGCCAGAGGGCAAAACGGTTTGTGATTCACCACTTTCTGATTCACCGCACTGGGAACGCGTGAACAATGTATCAAACGTTGACTTTCAAACTCCAGTTGTAACCGAAATGCCTTATCGAAGTCAGGGTAGAATAAAGCATTCGACTTCAGAATCATGGATTCAACATCACCATTAAGATGAAGTTCACTTTCTCACCGCAAGTCTCTTGTTATGTATCAAATGTTGACTTTCAAACTCCAGTTGTAACCGAAATGCCTTATCGAAGTCAGGGTAGAATAAAGCATTCGACTTCAGAATCATGGATTCAACATCACCATTAAGATGAAGTTCACTTTCTCACCGCAAGTCTCTTGTTACGATGCTAAAGGCCGACGAATGTCAGGACGGCAACCACTTGTAGGACGAGCAAAACAGTGTCAACGATTTTCGCGAAGTGAATGTCGTACATGCCAGGATCACAAAAGTGATCAACTGTGTCTCCCTGATCAGGCACAAAGAACAATGAGTGAATAAACGTCATCCACTGCAAGAAACTTAGTTGCTTCGGCATCATAAGCAGTTAAGAGCACTTTAACGTGACGTTTATTTAAGTGTACCGCATTGTTTTTTGGTGTGAACACACCTATATGAGTGTAGTCAGTCCGTTATCTACACATGTTAAACGCATAGGGAATAGAGCTTATGTAATTCATTCTACAGGTCAAGAAAAAATTGCTGCACAACTTAATCTAAATAAAAAGCAATTTTTGAACCTACCTTCGTGGAAGGGAATGATGCTTGTGCGATTACTATCTCACGTCTAAGTCAAATATTTGGGCTTGTTCTTAATCGCCGCTTTCTGAATTTAAGCTTCTGAAACTGAACTATGCAATTAGACTGATGCATTTTATCTCATAAGCGTCTCTAATATTATCGGACGTCTTTTTACACTTCTCTAACAGCACAAGAAGGTGATAATAATATTCCTGTGCGAGCAGCGCGTTGCGTAACACCTAGGACAACTATTCGGGAAGAAATGTTACCAAAAGAAGGGAAAGGGCAATGCCCATCCATTTATGGCTCCGTCGCTGATATGTCTTGTAGAGGCATGTGGCAACCAGGCGTTCGATTGTCATAAACACTGTTGACATAACGACAGCCATGCCACCAGCGGTGTACAATTTCTTGAGACCTGGAAACATTGATTACGCTCCACCTATATATCGGCATTCTTTCTCCCTCTGACATTGTTGCTAGCAGGAATTTTGCTAGTTGCGCCGTCTCACTCCCACACTTCGCAGTACATCTCCGCAACTTTAACCATCTCTCGCGCAGAGATCGCTTCACGCATAGGGGCAGTGGCGATCACGATGAATAAGCAATTCAGCGACCTTTATGCTGGTAGTTTCCATGAAGATGGAGTATAATCGTGATCAAAAATAGAAACGTGAACTGATTCGCTCAAAGCGCACATTTCTTCGTCGAGGTTCTTCTTCTCTTCGCTTATTCTGCATTGATTAACGATAAAGGTGGCGTTCATGCGTCTAAACCCCGTTGGCACGTACTGCATTTTGGGATCACAAACCGCAAATTCTGTTCCAAAAAAGTCACCAGCAAGAGCTTCTAGTAAACAGAGGGGTCAGTCGAAGGGGAACGGTGATCGTGCATGTGAGCAATTGAGTTCGTTCTAAGGGCAGTTAGTCAAAGAATAGTGGACGACGGCTGTCAAATTTTGCAGTCATGAGTTCAAACAGCGAAAGAATGATCCAGTCATACGATTGCATGCACGCGCATGCGTAGCGCCTACAGCTGACATCCGGATGTGCTTTCATAACGGCGTAGACAGGAGGAAGGAAAACGGTGCCTACCATCTTGCACCTGATTTCAGGCTCATTTATGAAGGAACCGCCCGATATTTGTGAAGGATTAGGTCTCACATTCAGAAAGTGAGGTCAATAGGCACAAGCGGCGACGTAGGGAGGGGAATATACTTAACGAACTTCACAATTTTACCCTTTCTGTCGTTGAAACCACTCACAGGCATAAAGCCAGACAAGTACACATGCACGCAAAATCTTGCATTTGTGCAAATTGAGGAACCGTCAAGGCGCGTAAAAACGAATCTGTGATAAAAGATTTGCAGGAGTACTCCGGCCAGTTAAAACGTGAATGAATGCTCTATAACTCGCCGGCATCACATGAATGCGTAACATGACATTGATTTCATCATTTTCGGCCATTGAGTAAAACCGACCGTTCCAATAAGACTATAGTGCCAGCTTTTGGAAGGTGTTGCCGCTTGTTTAGTAATAAAATCGTATGTTCCGTTTCGTCGATACAAAGGCATTTGCATCCTTTGCATCGATGAAGTGGAACACACGATTTTATTACTAAACAAGCGGCAACACCTTGAAAAAGCTGGCACTATAGTCTTAACCTTAATCATGAAGAAAGCGATAAGATATTTATTAACATTTCTTCGTTTATCATAGCAGCTGCCGATCTCTGAAGCCGGTGCGCATCATCAAACATTACCGGTTTACTACAAAGCCTCCCCCATATGAGGACTGCTAAGAATACTCTTCTCAATTACAGAAGTTGTTTCCAGGCTGAATGTTAGATGTGAGAAAGTGATCGCTTTCTCGGACGACATACCGAGCAAAGCAGGTGATATCCGCGAACGCTTGAGGCAGTAAGATGCTCGAAAAGCATAAGCCCATTTACAATTTCTTGAGACCTGAAAACATTGTTTGGGCGCTATATAACTAGTGGAATATTACCTTTGTTTCGCTTCGTTGCTACGAAGAAATTTTATTAATTGGCATGATACTGATCGGGCGGAAAGGCCTAAGCGTGCCACTAAGGTTTGACAGCACTTATGCCTTGCATTCTTCCCTTTACTGCCATTGTAAAATTTCGAGGAACTTAAGGCTGAAGAAAATTCGATATCGTTTGCGGGAAAATCCAGCAGTGATGCCAGTCTCTTGGGCTCTTAAGTATTATTTATACAATGCATGTGCACGAATATTTTGCACTTGGTGAGGTCAGTAAAGTTGCGATGGATCAAAAAAAATTGGTCTTTTTCGCGAAACAAAAGTACGAGTGATCGGATAGATGAACGGACACTTAAACACGCATTCTCATTCTTGAGGAATTTCTGTGATCTGCTAAATTCACAAGTATCAGTGGCAGGCGCATGTTTGGATGAACCAGTCTGCCGCAACCTCATGTATTTGTTCACATTACAACGGGAGTAAAATATGGTCACCTGCGAGTTGGATGCATGCAGTGCGTGAGCCGGCTACCAGTGAGGCTGAACTGCAGAGTTTTCAGCTGGTTTGACAACCACTTGTCAAATCGAAAAATTAAAAACGTATTATCGCTGCACAGTGGGAGGTCACGTGATTGGCAAGCTCATCGACAAGTTAATGTGTGGTCGATGATTCAAGCGAGAATTCTACCGCGTACCGGTGTGGTTGGGTAGTACAGCGTAACGATTATGAAATATTCTGTTGCATGTTGCGATCGTATCGGCAAGATTTCGTCTAGTCGGGGCTTAAGGGTACTAAAGATTACGATTACGTTTCAAAAGTAAAGAGCTGCTGGTCGCCTTTTTCTCGCGCATCCGAGTCGTAGTTAGAGTAAGAGAAAAACGAAAAGATAAAATCCCGTCAGGCGAGGTCCGTCGCACGTAAAAGCTTTTATCGTAATGAGCAGTCGTTATCTTAGCATTCCTCGCCCTTTTCATTAAACCGCCGTAACATGACGATGTCGATCACATGCTTTAACCTTTGGAACGAAGGTTAGTGTTTCACCGCGTTCTCGCTCGAATTCCAAGTGCTTAGGAAAATGAGTGTGTGTGATTTTCTTATAAGTAGCCGTTGCGGTGTGGAATCAAATTAATATTGGCTAATGGCACATCTGACGAATTAACAAGGCCGAGGAATGTCAAGATCAATTTATCAGTCCACTTTTAAGTTCGCGTGTACTCATGTTGACTACAATGACCCATACCACATAATTCTTTGCGTAATCATCCCGGTCCGTCATTTGGTAGAATTCCGTATAGAAATGCTTTTGAAATTGCACCAAAGACGCACTTCCGTTGATTTGCTATTATCTTCATATACTCCGAAATGGACTGACTAAACTAACTAAATGAACTGCAGCAGCAGTAGCAAAAGTGCATGGGCACGAGAGAGCAACCGAAACCGTCAGATGCAGTTGCGTTTGAAACTCACATGGTTTGTTAGCAAGCTCGTTCATGTGCAAAAAGCACTGAGCGAATGAGTGCGGCACATCAGGAGAAATGCGGATTTGACATGTTCCAATTGAATCCGACGTTTCAGATCGTTTAAGTAAATGCAGAAAAAAAAATTGAAAGAGCTGGCTACAAGAGGCCATGGCTATCTCTGAAGCATGTCGATCGAGCCCACAATTCCGTCAGCGGTGATTACATGGACCCTCGTTCACATCGCCTAGTGAGATGAGGAACATTCGCATTCGATACATCACGGTCATACAAATGAGGTAGGCTTTATATTTGAGACAGGCGTTATATGTGAGATCTTTGGAATGAACTTGCTGGCTATATCCCATCCGTAAATTTATCTGGCTACACGTCGGAGATTCCGGCAGTGCAGTGGAAAGGAAAATAACAGGCAAACTACATCAGCGGTTGCCTGCTGGTTAAGTTCAAGGCTTCGAATTCCCGGCGGGGCAAGAACAGTGCAAGCGCTACGAATAGCTCTGTCACTAAGGGGTGTTGTA
>JPKZ01000720.1:19498-38135 GCA_000803305.1 Toxocara canis
GAATTTTAAAGGGTGAAAGAAGCAGTGAAAAACGACTTCGTGAGTGCCGCGAAGTTTTTGGCTTTGATGCAAATAAAGCTCAACCGGACCAAAACAACTGTCACCAAATTCGGCGCTAAGCAAGAGCTACAGGTATGAAAGCCTTGCGGTCCGCAGGGATCCGGAAGTCGATAGTCTAAAATGATCTTTGGAACTGACTACGACAAAAACAAGTTATTTTGAACTCATATCGAAAATTTGGCTAGAAGTTGCCCTACTCAGCCTTTCAACCTCTCGAGTGTTACGGTTTGATGCCGCCGCTCTCTCTCTGAGTGCTTTGTGATAACGAAAATCAGACTTTTCCTTGAAATATGAGGGACAGCTGCTAAGAAAGAGTTGCGGTGCACAGAAAAGGTAATTAATGCTATCTGAGCATTTTACAAACCTACGCCACCAATTTGCTCTGCAAACCGTTCAAATGGGACGAAATCGAAAAACTGTCCGGTGTCACGTTCCAAGGAGCAGCTGTGAGAGCAAGTGAACGGCGCAGCAGCTGTCTCCAGAACCTCATGAAAAAAAAACCATGGATGATAAAACCCGAAAAGAATATGGTTTAAATGGAAAATCGAAAACAAATATGGTACAGAAAAGATTTAAACATCGCGCAATAACTTTCATAGACCGCATCCGACTGTTTTTCCAACTTTGAGCTTCCCTTATTGCTATCACGCATATCTCATCCTGCTTTGTATCACTCTTGCTGGTTATGCGGTGTAATGAATTCAATAACTGCGTATGTCATGTATGTCATTCCTATCGCCAAAAAAGGGCAGCTCAATGCTACTCAAAAATGTTGTGGAACACGACCGTTTGCATGCGCATGCACTTGCCATCGATTGATTTGCACTTTCTTTGCAGTTTGGTTGCACTTTGTCATTGACAAGTATTTTGCAATGTTTCATGGCAACAAGGCTGGCACAACTTCCTTAGCATCCTCTTCCCTCCTCAGTTCCCTCAGTGTCTATATCCTCCCACCTAAGATCCGCTGACCGTGGGCCACATTAGGAGTGCTATTACACATTGTGTCGTCGTTGTTCTCGCGTATTGTGTGGCGTGCTTGCTGTAGGTAAGAGTCTTACCCACATCAACTCGCGTTCGCTACTCCGGAGATACAGCAATGGCGATCAGAACGAATTGATCGGAACAAGAAGCTCGACTGCAGGAGATCGACAGTGAGGGTCTCAGGGCAATACTCGAGGCCTAGCAGCAACGATAGCATCGGATGCTTAAGGCTGTGCTGGAGGCGGCGAATCAACAACAGTAGGCGCTATCGGAGCAAGTGGGGCAGATTTTTACCGCTGTCCGGCCACTACTACGAAATCGGCTGCTGAGTTCGTCACCAACTCGCTATCGACAAGGCCACCGGAGTTCATATACGATCCAGACGACGGCTGCACGTTCGACATATGGTTCAACCGGCACGAAGACGTCATTGCTAAACACGGCTCCACGCTTGACGAGGCCGCGAGCGCACGCCTCATTGTCTTAAAGGTGGATGCAGCAGCTTACGCCCATTCCACGAACCACATTTTGCCTAAAACAGCTTCCGAAGTGTGCTTCGACGACACCGTCAAAACGCCGAAAGAGTTACCTCATCATTTTGCAAGGTGCTTGAAATTGTTCTAAGAAAATCAATACTGAGTCACCTTAGTCTCTCTAACATTATCAGCGATAACCAGCATGGTTCTCTGAAAGGAAAATCTACGCTCACGCAGCTGTTAACATCCTGCTGCTACTGGTATGCTGGTCTCAATAACGGTTTCCAAACAGATGTGGTCTATATTGACTTCGCCAAGGCGTTTGACTCGGTGACCCACCCAAAACTACTGGTGAAGTTGAAGGCCCATGGAATAGGTGGCAGTGTCCTAACTTGGTTAAAAAACTTTTTATGTGGACGCAGTTTTAGAGTGAAAGTCGGGAATGCCTTGTCTTCTTCTCATTTTGTGCTCAGTGGGGTGCCTCAAGGTAGCATTCTAGGGCCTCTATTATTTTTGCTTTATGTCAATGATCTTCCAAAGAGCTTGCTAAGTTGCTGTAAGCTCTATGCTGATGATGTGAAGATATACAGACCTATTACAGATCCCCAGTTCGATTACAATGTGCTACGTCAGGACATGATTTCACTGGAACAATGGTCATAGCTATGGCAACTTGATATACAATGTCTATGGGTATTTAAACGCATGGTTAATTGCAGTGTTTATACTTATGAGTATATTGTAGCTTTCGTGTATACTTCTCTTTTTCTGGATGCGTTGTTACATGCTTTCTTTATTGTAAATAAAGATTCTCTCTCTATTCGGACACAACACGTCAGTATTCGCCCGTCGCGAGTGTGTCTCAAAACCAATGGCGAAACTGTCAGCGACTCTACTGGGGCCGCCACCGACGACGCTGATATTCGAACTCGTGCCCTACGGAAGGTGGAGGACAGTCCATAAACGACACTGAAAGAGCTCAGTCTTGAGATCCAGCAATTCGTAAATATCATACAACACGCGAAACTGCTGGGGAGTCCATCATCACTGCTTCAGTCAGCAGTCAGTGCTGTTGCCACCAAGAAGAACTGTACACGGAACCCGCCTTCACCCTGCTTCCGATGTAGAGGAGCACATTGGGGGAGAGACTGCTACTTAATCGGCAAGACGTGCCACAATTGCAAACGCATTGCTTCAGTCAGCAGTCAGTGCTGTTGCCACCAAGAAGAACTGTACACGGAACCCGCCTTCACCCTGCTTCCGATGTAGAGGAGCACATTGGGGGAGAGACTGCTACTTAATCGGCAAGACGTGCCACAATTGCAAACGCATTGCTTCAGTCAGCAGTCAGTGCTGTTGCCACCAAGAAGAACTGTACACGGAACCCGCCTTCACCCTGCTTCCGATGTAGAGGAGCACATTGGGGGAGAGACTGCTACTTAATCGGCAAGACGTGCCACAATTGCAAACGCATTGCTTCAGTCAGCAGTCAGTGCTGTTGCCACCAAGAAGAACTGTACACGGAACCCGCCTTCACCCTGCTTCCGATGTAGAGGAGCACATTGGGGGAGAGACTGCTACTTAATCGGCAAGACGTGCCACAATTGCAAACGCATTGCTTCAGTCAGCAGTCAGTGCTGTTGCCACCAAGAAGAACTGTACACGGAACCCGCCTTCACCCTGCTTCCGATGTAGAGGAGCACATTGGGGGAGAGACTGCTACTTAATCGGCAAGACGTGCCACAATTGCAAACGCATTGCTTCAGTCAGCAGTCAGTGCTGTTGCCACCAAGAAGAACTGTACACGGAACCCGCCTTCACCCTGCTTCCGATGTAGAGGAGCACATTGGGGGAGAGACTGCTACTTAATCGGCAAGACGTGCCACAATTGCAAACGCATTGCTTCAGTCAGCAGTCAGTGCTGTTGCCACCAAGAAGAACTGTACACGGAACCCGCCTTCACCCTGCTTCCGATGTAGAGGAGCACATTGGGGGAGAGACTGCTACTTAATCGGCAAGACGTGCCACAATTGCAAACGCATTGCTTCAGTCAGCAGTCAGTGCTGTTGCCACCAAGAAGAACTGTACACGGAACCCGCCTTCACCCTGCTTCCGATGTAGAGGAGCACATTGGGGGAGAGACTGCTACTTAATCGGCAAGACGTGCCACAATTGCAAACGCATTGCTTCAGTCAGCAGTCAGTGCTGTTGCCACCAAGAAGAACTGTACACGGAACCCGCCTTCACCCTGCTTCCGATGTAGAGGAGCACATTGGGGGAGAGACTGCTACTTAATCGGCAAGACGTGCCACAATTGCAAACGCATTGCTTCAGTCAGCAGTCAGTGCTGTTGCCACCAAGAAGAACTGTACACGGAACCCGCCTTCACCCTGCTTCCGATGTAGAGGAGCACATTGGGGGAGAGACTGCTACTTAATCGGCAAGACGTGCCACAATTGCAAACGCATTGCTTCAGTCAGCAGTCAGTGCTGTTGCCACCAAGAAGAACTGTACACGGAACCCGCCTTCACCCTGCTTCCGATGTAGAGGAGCACATTGGGGGAGAGACTGCTACTTAATCGGCAAGACGTGCCACAATTGCAAACGCATTGCTTCAGTCAGCAGTCAGTGCTGTTGCCACCAAGAAGAACTGTACACGGAACCCGCCTTCACCCTGCTTCCGATGTAGAGGAGCACATTGGGGGAGAGACTGCTACTTAATCGGCAAGACGTGCCACAATTGCAAACGCATTGCTTCAGTCAGCAGTCAGTGCTGTTGCCACCAAGAAGAACTGTACACGGAACCCGCCTTCACCCTGCTTCCGATGTAGAGGAGCACATTGGGGGAGAGACTGCTACTTAATCGGCAAGACGTGCCACAATTGCAAACGCATTGCTTCAGTCAGCAGTCAGTGCTGTTGCCACCAAGAAGAACTGTACACGGAACCCGCCTTCACCCTGCTTCCGATGTAGAGGAGCACATTGGGGGAGAGACTGCTACTTAATCGGCAAGACGTGCCACAATTGCAAACGCATCGGTCACAAGAAGGGCTACTGCAAGAATTTCACGAACAAGAAGAAGCAAAATCGGGAGGAGAGCAGAGCTACAGGTAACGTCGTCGTTATCGCATCTACTGGAACAGACGTCGCGCCGGTCAATCGCATTTATCGAAAAGTCAAAGTCAACGGTGCCACAATCCAGATGCGCCTCGCCACTGGGGTCGACGTCACCCTGCTAAGCATCAAAGACTAGATCAAAATCAATCGCCCGAAGCTGTGTCCACCACTTGTCAAGCTTAAGTCAGCTAACAACAAGGATATCAAAGTTCGTGGATACTTCGAGTGCGACTTCGACATTGATGGGCACAAAGGAACTCGACCGGATAGCTCAGAACGAGCCTCTGTTCCGACGTTTAGCAGAAGGCAACATCTGCGAGGTGTCTGCCACAACTCTGAATCATCCTCGCTCTTTGCTCACTGCACACCTGCAGAAACAATTTGCTGCAGTATTCACATCAGGACTGGGACGTTACACCATACTAAGGGCGCACCTCACCTTGAAGGCGAACGCCAGGCCTATTTTCCGAAAGGCTCGCCCAGTCCCATACGCCGCTGTTTGTCACACCTCATAGGACAACAACCGTCTGGTAGCTGCAGATGTGCTGTCCCTGTTGACCACTCCGACTGGGCAGCATCAGTTGTCGTCGTTCAAAAGAAAAATGGATCAATGCGACTCTGCGCAGATTACTCTACAGGATTGAACGACGCTCTCGAAGAGCACCAGCACGGACTTTCAACCCCTGATGATAACTTTAGCAAGTCGAATGGGGGCGGCTTCTTCTCGCAAACCGGCCTCTCCGAAGCGTACCTGCAGTTGGAAATGGATGAAGAATCACGGCCTCTGCTGGCAGTCAGCACTCACCGAGAAATTTACCGCTACAAACATCTACCCTTTGGGGTGGGGCGTGCTCCTGGCATGTTCCAGCAACAGATGGATGCTCTCTGGATGGCACTGTCGCGTACCCTGACGACATCACTGTCGCAGGCAAAACCATCAGGGAACACAAAACACGCCTCTAGGCCATTTTCGACAGTTACACAAATATGGCTTCCGTGTTCGCCTGAAGAAATGCGCGTTCTTGCAGACGCATATCAACTATCTCGACTTCCTGGTCAGTGCCGATAGCCGACGCCAGGATCCAAGAAAGATTGAGCCAATTCGTATTATGCCACCCCCAAAGAACGTCAGCCAGCTACGAATCTTCCTCGGTCTCATCAACTTCTATGGAACATTCGTCAAAAATCTGCACACTCTACACTCTCCGCTAGACCCCCTTGCCAAGAAAGATGCAGTCTACACGTGGACCCGGAGTGCCAGTGCGACTTTGATCGATTTAAGGCAACACTCACATTGGATCTGGTTCTTATGAACTTCAATCCCAACTTGCCAATCATCGTAGCCGTAGACGCATGCAACAGTGGAATCGGAGTAGTCCTATTGCACCTACTTCCGGATGGATCCGAAAAAGCCATATAATATGCGAGCTGCGCCCTCACTTCGGCTTAAGAGAACTACGGCCAAATCGAGAAGGAAGCATTCCCCTTTATCTACGCCGTGCTGAATTTCCACGATTCCTCCACGGGCGTCACTTTACGCTGAAGAGGGATCAAAAACCACTATTATGCATCTTTGGAAGCAAGAAAGGAATACTCGTTCACAGTGCTAACCGTCTTCCACGATGGGCCACGACGCTACTCAACTATGACTTCGCTGTCAGGTACGTCAACACAAAGGATTTCGGACAAGCTGACCGGCTATTCCTTCTCATCGCGTCACAACCTTTCGAGGCAACAGACTATGTACTCGCAGCCGTCGTCGAAGCAGAGGTCACTGCTGAGTTCGTGGATAACTGGAGCAACTTGCATGTCTCCTCTGGAACTATCCGGATCGCAACATGCACAGATATCGTGCTGAAACAAGTGATCGGGTGCATCACATCCGGTCGTTGGCCCAAGACCACACGCGACTTATCACTTTGGCACTATTATAACCGTTGAGACAAGCTGACCACAACAAACGACTTTTTCCTGACAGCCAATTCCATCGCAATTCCAAATTCACTGCAACGCCATGTGCTATCCACATTTCACAAGACACACCCGGAGAAGCAAGGATGCAGATGCTAGCTCGAAGCTACGTCCATTGCCCTCACTCGATGCAGGCATTGAAAATCTTGTCAAAAGCTGCACCAGATGCGCATCGGCTGCGAAAGACCCGATCGAGGCCGAACTCAACTCATGGCCAAAACCGACCGCCCGATAGAATCCGGCACACGCTGACTTCGCAGGACTTACCCACGGAACCTATTACCTCGCCATCGTAGACGCATATTTGAAATGTCCCGAAATCGTCCAGATGTCTGAAGATTTTCGCCCAGTTCGGAAATCCGCAAACACTGGTCACAGACAATGGCACGGAGTTTACGTCCACACTGTTCAAGGAATTCTGCCGTGCCCGCGTAATCACGCATCTACGCTCCCTGCCATTCCACCCGGAATGCAACTGTCGAGTGGGACGCTTCATGGATACATTCAAGAGCGGACTCACTAAGCTGGAGGGGGAGGAGCGGACGACCGACGCTCTTCAGACCTTTATGATGGCATATCGCTCAACTCCCTGCCCATCAGGACCGGATGGAGCGTCGCCTGCCGAATACTTCTTGAGACGTCGACTGCGGGCAATTCTTAAACTGATGATGCCAAGTGCCGACAGTCCAGTAGGACCACGTGACAGCAAAATGGAAGAACATTTCAATTGTCACCATGACGCAACACGCCGCCACTTCGAGGTCAGTGACGCTATCTACGGCAAGGACTGTCGTGGATCAGAAAGCACGTCGATGTCCGGCACCATCGTACGCAAAACTGGCGACGCGAGTTACACTATGCGTTGCGGAAAACTTTTAGATCCGGCATATTAGTCAGCTGAGACCGCGCATGACGACACCGACTCTGAACCAGTCGTATGCGACCTACCGGTCTTCAAATTTGGCCGGCGCGAGCAATCTCAGTAGATATCTGAGATTCCGTTGATTGGTGCAGTGTTGAGATCAACTGGATTGTGCAGTGTTTTTGAGTGAACCGTTGGGGATAACGTTGTAGTCATGTATTGCGTTACGTTTATTGATTGTTGCAGTAAAGGATGAATGTCTAATACGGAACTTTGATGCTTGCTCCGTAAATCTGTGAGTCATGAATCGTGCTGCCGGATTTGTGGCGTGAACTCGGGAATCCTATATCTGAGCGTAGGCAGATGCGACAGTGGTCTGGCCGTAGACGACGGGGAATGGGGACTTGAGCTTGTGAACGATAAAGATACAGGATTGTCGGGACTAGAATCAGTTTAACCCAATAGGGGCGATTATGTTATTTTTGGAGTAGCGGAGCGCGACCATTGAAGCTGTGGTGTCGGGGAACTGCGGTGTGGAGCACTTTAGGCGTTGGATAGCGTGTAAGGTAAGGGACGAATGGGAGGTGATCTACTTGATATTAGTAGTATATTTTATATACTGCTTCGTATTGCCTGCTGAAAAGCAATGGTCAAGGACGGATTACGACCTATACATAACTCAGTAATCCTAACTGACCTTATCCCACGGCCAATGTAGACTGTACAGAAACATGCTAGTCCTTGGTTGCACTACCATGCACATCTCATATTCTTGGGGCTCTTTTCGCTATGAGAATCCATCCATGCCAACAAATTATCAGGGTAACAAGTTCCTGCCAGGAATTTGGCGGTAGGAGCATATTCTTTCACCGAATTTAGCGCCAACTCGCTGATATTTGCATTCCGGTCTACAGAAGGAAGAAATTCGGAGTTTCCACCAGCCGCTTTACAAACGGATATCTGCATTGTTTGTGACAGTAAATCTACCAAATCAAACGTTATGATGACAAGAAATATGACTGTAGCTGATTTCACAAATAAAGTTCACTGTTACTTTACAAAGCTTCGTGAAAAGAGGGTGTTCATGAGAGTACCATTCGACAAATTTGACTGGACAAATTTAATTACCGAATCCGTGGTGCTGTGGTGTGGTTTACGTTTAGGAAATTTTGAACAACTTTCAGCTGCTACTAAAATTTCAGGAAATTCATGCCTTACGGCAAATCCCACTCCGCCGCTTGACTGACGTTTGTGCACATGGCAAGCGTTGATCCTTTCCACCCAAAGAAACACTAAATCGGCCAGGGACTTCCTACGAATTTGTGAAAGACGGACAATGGTCGTAGCTTTATCCACTAGGCAGCAACTTTTAGCGAACGGAAATCCCTTCCAGCGCTGATTATACCAATGGAACATTGAAGCAGATGTAAAAGAGAACTCTTTATTCCAACAAATACCGAAAACGACACCACGCGCGCTATGCATGAATTTACGGAGCATTTTGAGTTGTTTGCAAAACACCGAAGTGTATCCGCTGAGCGGAGTCATGCGGCGTTCACAGAATGGAAATTTCAGACAGAACTTTGCAACGTTGCAGCACATGAAATAATAAATTGTGCTTCAGGTTGAACCAGTGGCGTAGTGCTGGGATCGACGGGGTAGTCGACAATGTTCCCGCTTATAGGTTTCATTCCATTGTTTTGCCAGCATCTCGAAGTAGATGGCCGTAGCAGCATGCTGAGCCGAGTCTATTCTGTTGGTGGAATCGTGGAAACAGCGTCCCAATCCGGTAAGCCGAAAAAGGGACCGGCGAATGTGAGTGCTGAGAACAAGCATCGAGAACATGAATGCATTCGTTGTGATGGGCATGAGAAGAATCTGAAATATTTGCATAAACGGCTGAAATGCAGGAAGATAACTCGTTTTTCGATTTGGCGAAATCTCTTTTATGACGGTCGCCACAAGGAGTCGTCAAGAACGATTTTTAGGTGAGCAAATGAACCTGATTTCGTTGTCGGATGTCGTTTTTCTCGTGAGCCGTAAAACATGTATGCAGTGTTTTTAAACGTTTTTCTCGAAATTACCCCTTCTGGTAAAATACGCAGATATGCAGAGAATTTGCGTACGAGTACGCTTTGAGCCGACGAATTGCGAACGGCACCCAACTGTTTTGCAAATTCATCCAACTCGCATTAGCAGTTCTCGTCCTGACTTCGGAAGAAAAAACCCTGCCACTACGTTACGAAAAATTTGCAAAGTTTCAGTCACACAAACTTGGTGCATTTTCCTCATTTATTGAAAGAAGTCTGCTCGGAGTGCAATACCTTTCATCGTCACCTTTTTTAACAAAAATGATCGATTCAGCAGGCCGCTTATGAACTTCGTTTACAAATGCCCGGTTTCGCAAAACTTGTGGGAAAATCGGTTTGCAATCCTACCAGTTTCAAACTTGGAAAGAGGTATGCTGACGGCACCGCGTCCACACTCACGTATATGCGTCTGTTGCTGTCCGGTGCTTTCAACTATGGAACCGATGTGGAAGCAGATGCGAAGGTTCACCGTTTTATTCTTGTTTTAGGATCACCTGTTTACCAATATTTGCATCATTACGTAAGAATTTTAAAGCACTTCATATTTGAACGGGGCCCAATATTCGACTGGTCGGCTTTCAACTTCAAGCGTTCTGGCCGTAGAACGTAAAGAACGAAGCATTACCAGTAGAATTGTTCGAGCGGTGCTGCATCGCATAAAAAGTGGATTTCCGCCACCTGACAGCAGCTTACGTCCTCGGCTGTGATGACAAGGAGCCGCCAACGTGCAGATTATTTCATGTTCCCCGCAGGCATTCTCACTTTTCTATCATTAAGGCGTGTTTTTGACACGGCATGGCCCGTGACAAGAGAATTGAGTTCGGTTTTTGCCGAAAACCTACCCTACTCTACTAATTGTAACATCGATGCACAGCCCCGACGTGAATGGATCCACGTCATGTTCCCAACGAACACTAATATGGGAAGCGAATGCGTAAGATTTTAAGGTTTGGTTGCCTGTTTTCTCCCCGTCTGAGGAGATTCGTGGAAGACAGCAAACTGAATTGTTTTAGGCCAGGCTTTTGGAAGCGGTAGCAAACTGCAGTCACTCTGAATCGTTGGGAACGAATGCTAGTCCCCACGCAGTGTAGGTTAAATTTCCAGTCACTAAGCCGTTCTTGCACATGAGCTACAATACTGCATGCGATGAATTCTTACCAGGAATTCGGCGACAGGCGCGTATTGATTGATCGAATTGAGCAGCTCCTTGGTGATACCGGCATTTTGTCCGAGAGAAGGGAAAAAGATGACATACGCGACTGAGTAAGATAAAACAAGAACGGCATTGATTGTGACGATAGGAATCATCAGCCTAGTTGTGTTGATATTCTCGTTCAGCTGATAACGAGTGCCCAACACCCTCAGGTGCTCATCATCCAACATGCACTGTAAAGCATTCCATTGAACAGAGTCATCGCTGAGACTGAAGCCCTCGGCGCTTCAATAAATGCCCAGTCTCGGTTCACGAGGAAATGCTGTGTGAGATACACAACGAATTCTTTTGCTTCTTTTGCGACTGTGTTTCAGCAAAGCAGATTTCCAAACACACAACTATAAAACTGGCACTCGTGTCAGGGGTGAAAATATGCGCACTGCCGCTTATCAGGTCAGCTGCTATCACGATCCACTTAAAGGTAACATCGTTTGGGTGGCAACGCATTCATATTCAAGCCAAAGCGGTAAGTAGTTTGAATTTCTTGTGAACAGTTCGTGTTTGAGATTTGACGAATGTGTGCTTGCGTGGAGCATTTTGACGGCGATGTTTATTTGCGCATGCCTACGAGTGTGCGCGTAATTCTCTATCTGAGCGCTAGTTTACGCCAACATACCTTATACCTTAGGAGTAAGGTGTAATCCTATGCAACCATTGACTAGTTTTCAGCTGCATAGGGAATTGCCGACAGTGAAAAATTGGGAAAACTTGAAACATATCCTTAGAAGGTCGGGAGCGGAAAAGATCAATAACTGGAAGATTTCTGCAAGCAGTTCTGTAATCCAGCGAAATGTCCGTGCTTGCCTTCCGATTTGCTAGCAGTGTTTGAATCTCTGTTACGGGCGTTTTGTCAATAACGGGCAGCTCACGAAATTGATTAGTCCTATGAGTCGAGTAGTCTAAACTCGTATCTATTCGGTTCCGTGGCATAAATTCTCAGTTGTTCCGGTTTCCCTTGATGCCCAAATGGACATGTTGTAGTACCGAAGAATGGCTTACGATCCTGCATAACTGGTCACTTAATGATGCAGGTTACACTTGCCCAACTTCAGGCCTCTATCTCCGTCAAAGATTCGCCAGTTGGAATTGCTCAAAACATTGCCGAAGAGAGTCAGAGGCGATAATTCGATGTAAAATCCAAAGCGCCAAAAGCAGGGTGCACAGCGTTACCAATGAAGGGGAATCATAGTGAGGAGACGAGTTGAAGAAATACTTGATTCGCATGCCTGTGCAACTTCCACATAATTTCCTCTACGCGTCACTTTCTTCTTTCAGTGATCCTTATAAGATAAGTTCAAGCGGCAACGAAAAGGATTTAAGATAGGCTGATGCAAGCTTACGCACATAAGTGTAAAAACTTGCGGCGATAAATTTAAGCTAAAGAGGAATTCCTATCAACAAGGGTCGTTCTGCAGTAACCGCATGGCATTACCGCTTTTTGCGGTTGTTTACAGTTGAGTCCAATCACATGTGCCAGTTGGCAAAAGAAGTAAACGTACAACGAAGAGAACTTTCTTGGGAACGAGATGAGCATTTGCTAGCTCCAGGCAATTTGGCAGTTACAAAGCGTGTCCTGTGGTGCGTCAAATCTAGACCTATCCAGTTCATTGTCACGGTGTGTGTTATATTGGCACCAGAAAGTATGCCTGTTTTGATCTTGTATGCCTGTTTTGATCTTCTGCTCCGAAACACCTATCAGTCCCATAAAGAAATTAGGTAGATTAATATGCGACGCTGCCTGCCATGTTGCACGTGATTTCGGGCTCATTTATGAACAAAGGAGCAGACTACACACAATAATGTGCAAAAGGGAACCGCCCGATATTTGTGAAGGATTAGGTCTCACATTCAGAAAGTGAGGTCAATAGGCACAAGCGGCGACGTAGGGAGGGGAATATACTTAACGAACTTCACAATTTTACCCTTTCTGTCGTTGAAACCACTCACAGGCATAAAGCCAGACAAGTACACATGCACGCAAAATCTTGCATTTGTGCAAATTGAGGAACCGTCAAGGCGCGTGAAAACGAATCTGTGATAAAAGATTTGCAGGAGTACTCCGGCCAATTAAAACGTGAATGAATGCTCTATAACTCGCCGGCATCACATGAATGCGTAATATGACATTGATTTCATCATTTGCGGCCATTGAGTAAAACCGACCGTTCCGATAAGACTATAGTGCCAGCTTTTGGAAGGTATTGCCGCTTGTTTAGCAATAAAATCGTATGTTCCGTTTCGTCGATACAAAGGCATTTGCGTCCTTTGCATGGATGAAGTGGAACACACGATTTTATTACTAAACAAGCGGCAACACCTTGAAAAAGCTGGCACTATAGTCTTAACCTTAATCATGAAGAAAGCGATAAGATATTTATTAACATTTCTTCGTTTATCATAGCAGCTGCCGATCTCTGAAGCCGGTGCGCATCATCAAACATTACCGGTTTACTACAAAGCCTCCCCCATATGAGGACTGCTAAGAATACTCTTCTCAATTACAGAAGTTGTTTCCAGGCTGAATGTTAGATGTGAGAAAGTGATCGCTTTCTCGGACGACATACCGAGCAAAGCAGGTGATATCCGCGAACGCTTGAGGCAGTAAGATGCTCGAAAAGCATAAGCCCATTTTGGAAGAGATCTTTTTCATGTCGTTGTATTACTGGATTTCGGATTATAAGCGATGACTTTTACTAAAAGGAACAAGTGAAAAGAACCGGAGCAGAAATATCAGCGAAATTTTTCCTCAATTTTTCGAACTGCCAGTTCTGGCAGACGGAAACGCGGAAAAGCGTAGCGTGTCAGTCCCACAGCACGTTACGAGCATCATGTTGTACAACACATCACCATTTTCAACTTCGTGGGCCTGAGAGTTCTACAGATGATGCATCAAATGTTGGCTCTCGAGACATCGAGCATTGATCGAAATGATCTATCGAAGATTAAAGCATCCGACTTCACAATCATCGATTCATCATTATCATTAAGATCAATTTCATTTCCTCACCGTAAGTCTCTTGTTACGATACCAAAGGCCGACGAACGTCAGGACGGCAAAGAGTTGCAAGACGACCAGAACAATGTCAACGATTATCGCGAAATGGATGTCATACATGCCGGGATCACAAAAGTGATAAACGGTATCCCCTTGATCAGGCACGAAGAACCACGAGTGAATAAACGTCAACAGCTGCAAGAAACGGAGTTCCTTCAGTGTCTTAGATGGTTAGGTGCATTATGAAGTGACAGCAGATTCAGACGCACAAGATTGGTTTTTGGTCACTGTGGAAGATACATGTTAATTTCGTTGTTGCATTCGCTGTACATGTCATGCGCACCATGGATGCCGGAAACCAAACTGATGCGACTCAAACAGTTACCTATATATCCTATCGCTGCTTTCTAAGTTTCGCCGTGAGAAACCGAACTGAGCAATCAGACTGATACATCTCCACTTACGAGCTTCCCTAATATAATGAGAGTTCTCTGCGAGGACTTTGACAGCAAAGACAAGCTGATAATAAGTTTGCACCGCAACGCTGCGTTTTGCATGGCTCGTATCACCGTCATTAGAGATGAAATTTTACCAAAAGAACGGACAGGGGAACGCCCATCCATTTGTGGCTTTGGCGGTGATAAGTCTTGTAGAAACAGGTGGCAACAATGCGTTCGACTGCCAGAAACACTGTTGACATGACCACAGCCGTGCCACCAGCGGTGTACAATTTCTTGAGACCTGAAAACATTGTTTGGGCGCTATATAACTAGTGGAATATTACATTTGTTTCGACTCGTGGCTCGCAGGATTGCCTAAATATTTAGCACTGCCAACGATTCAGCCTCATGGAGTGCAATAGATCTCCACAACTTCATCACCAGTAGCATAGAAACCAGTGTACGTATATGGGCAATGAGGATCAGAGGAAGTGAACAATCTCACAATGTCTGTGCAGTCAGTTTCGACGAAAATGAAGCATTATCACGGCCACACATGGAAAAGTTAACTGTCCCGCTCAACGATAAACTGATGTCTTTGTTTCTTTATGGCGAACTTTCTCTTCCCTCAATTATTCTGCCCTATTTACTGATAAAGGTTGCACTCCGACGTGTAAACCTGCTTCGCTTCCAATAATAACAAGTATAAAAAGGAATTGGCAACTGTCATCAATGTTTCTGGGTCGTGAGTTAAAAATTGCCAAAAAGTCATGCACCCGCACGCGTGAGCGTACACAGATGGACTTGCCGGCACAGCTGAGATCTCCATAACGTGCTTTGATTACGGCGTAGAGCGGGAAAATGAAAAGGATTCGCATACCAAAACAGTCAGTCTTTCCCAGCAGAAATGATTCACAGCGTTCAGCGTCTGGTCGTACGAAGATAATCGAAACTTGACGTCGAGCTGCGGTAAAAACACCTGAAATAAGGAGGAAACGCTTTTAACGAAATCATCTTTAAAAACTTTCGGATGATTTTTTGAATGAGAGGTTTGATTGAAACAGTGAGTTATGGCTGTTTTGCTAGGCGAAACATTGGTCGTGCAGCTGGATTATTGTGGTTCCTTTCGCTGATGATGCTAAAATCCAGAAGATGAGGAAAACCGTTGTCTCCTGGTTGAAAAGGAAAAATAGCCTCAGTGCATTTGCACCTGGCACGCTTTGGATCTCGCCTGCTATTTCGCAGAAAATCTATTTCAATGCGAGGTCACTTTTTTTTCTACGTTTCTGTGTAGGAGCCACTTTTTTTTTCCGTCAGTATACTTTCTTCGTGTTTCTCCTTTGGTTCTTTTTGGACATCTAATATCTAGGCCCGTTCTGCAGCTCTTTCACAAACTGGACCCTCACTGAATGCGTGCAAGGATATATGTTCCGGGTGTACGTTCGCTGCGCTAGAAACTTCCGCGGGTAACGTGCTTTTTTCATTCCAGGGAGCTCAACCAAGGTTCCCCGGGGAAAAACCTGTAAATGTGGTCAACAACCCCATTGCTCTGCGGCGAGCTCCCAGTGAAAATGTGTCTTGGTAATGGGCATGATGCCAAACATAGAATTCCCTCTTAAAGACCTCGATACCCACCGTAGGTGACGAAGTAGGTAAAGGGCTAATTTATTGAGCAAAAACGTAACTAAGAGTTAGAATCGAACCAAAGTGGGGTGCTTAGAATCGGAAGAATTACTTTCAAGTTGCACAACTGATTTTCTTTTGTGCATTTTGAATTCCCGATCGTTCAAAAAACAATGATTCACAGTTTTGAGGGAGGCTTGGAAATTTTGGATGAAGCAGTTTTACTTATTCAAAAACTGACTTGAAGTATTGCTGCGAGAAACAGAACAATTCGTTTTCACTTTTGCGCTCTAGGCAGCAAATCCGAAAAAAGTATGCTGAAGCCCAATCAGACATACAAAGTTTACCTTTGCACCGGATCAAAATTGTTTTATCTCAACTGGAATATCGGCAGCCCTCCCTGGTTTGGAACATCCAGCAAACAACCAGTGGAACAAGTCGCTGAAGGCGGCTGTGCAGTTTGTTAATAGTAACTCAAATGCACAAACTGCACAGGCTGTGAAGACGTATTTCATACCTATGTTGGAGATGACCATCGCCGTGCATGTACAAGCAAGTAGTAGACGTATGTTGAAGTGGAGTACTCGGGTTAGCAGTATTGCCATCGCCATGACACCAGCAAAACCAATGGCGACGATAGAGCTGGCTAGTTCACAAACGAAAATAACTTTCATCGGCTGCGACCCGAAGTATAGACGGTCCGCTGAGTTGCGCAACAAACTACGCATACTCTCGTTCATTTCGGCTGCAAAAAATTCAAAATGGGCTCCGCAGCTCATTGCGGCTATTAGAAGAAAGTGATGAACACCACGAACGTTTAAATTTGCTGTTATCGTTGTTGTTGTGAAGCCCCATTGCGGCACGCGAAGTAGGGCACTGTGGGACCGTAGAGCAAACAAAAAGGAAAAAGTAGTACAATGAATCACAACTATCTAAATTTTGCGACATTTAAACACACGCTCGTAAGTTTTCCCGAGGAAGAACTTGTTGAGGTGACAGTTGAAGGAGAAAGCAGCTCAAGACGCATAAATGACATCAACATCGCGTTATTCAACATCCGAACGACCCGAAAAAGAAAAAAAAATTGTACGCTGAAGTTATTGTTGAGACTGGAGGAAAGAACTGAAAGCTATGAGTTGGTAATAAGGAACGTCAATCAGAATTGCAGAACGCTCAATCGACTGCGATGCCACAGTAACCTATAACAACGTTGAAGCACAATGTTTGCTCCAGGTGAAGTCGACGTTATCGAGGCCAAGGTAGGCCTCAGGTGCCCAAGTGAGGAGAGCAGCTCGTATGGGATGGACTAAGAAATGTATTCTGAAAGGATGTTCTCATGAAACATTTTGGCGCCTTCTGACCAGCTCGTGCCGTTGCAAAGAAGACAACCCGAGTGGACAGCCATAATCAAGAAGACGACGACAGGAGGTGTCGAAGACCTCACAATTATCCGTGAATTGCCTTTAATAGCAATTACTGATTGTAATGCCCCATTTACCGCTGATGAGTAGTGAAACTTTCAATGTAAGGAATGGCCATCAGTTGCTCCAAAACGTCGGAGGGAACATACAGTGAGTCCGCCTGAATACTGGCAAGTCAGTTACTAATCATCACACCCCCGACCAGATTCGTGAGTCGTGGACTTACGGTCCTGCGCTGCAACTACCGAAAAAAAATCCGAAGACGCATATGCACTGTCTCATCCAGACTCGCCTTCTAGATTCAAACAAGCGAGGTGTAGTGATGAATCGGAGGCGTTTTTCACGTCACATTTGCAGTCGGTACGTTACGCCTTGCAAATGTAGCCGTTCTACGCGCTTTTGCCTACAACATTTGCGTTTGCATGATGTTGCACGGTGCACACGGCGAGCTTGTCGTGCACGAGGGCGATTACGCCCAAATACATGTCTGCGTCATTGGTTAGAACGTTGGAGTTGACAGTTGAGAACGGAGATACAAAATTCGTTCTCCGTCGTTACTTGCGGGAAACGGTGTCAAAAAGAATCTCCTCTATGAAAAGACAAAAATATAATGACATAGCTACAACGAAGATTTGCTTTATTAGGCCAGCGCCAGGAGTTTAAGACAGAAATATGGGCGAGCGTGAAACGGTGTCAAATCTCCTCTATGAAAAGACAAAAATATAATGACATAGCTACAACGAAGATTTGCTTTATTAGGCCAGCGCCAGGAGTTTAGTTTAGTAGTGAAACTTTCAATGTAAGGAATGGCCATCAGTTGCTCCAAAACGTCGGAGGGAACATACAGTGAGTCCGCCTGAATACTGGCAAGTCAGTTACTAATCATCACACCCCCGACCAGATTCGTGAGTCGTGGAGTGGACTTACTGCGCTGCAACTACCGAAAAAAAATCCGAAGACGCATATGCACTGTCTCATCCAGACTCGCCTTCTAGATTCAAACAAGCCAAGCGAAGTGATGAATCGGAGGCGTTTTTCACGTCACATTTGCAGTCGGTACGTTACGCCTTGCAAATGTAGCCGTTCTACGCGCTTTTGCCTACAACATTTGCGTTTGCATGATGTTGCACGGTGCACACGGCGAGCTTGTCGTGCACGAGGGCGATTACGCCCAAATACATGTCTGCGTCATTGGTTAGAACGTTGGAGTTGACAGTTGAGAACGGAGATACAAAATTCGTTCTCCGTCGTTACTTGCGGGAAACGGTGTCAAAAAGAATCTCCTCTATGAAAAGACAAAAATATAATGACATAGCTACAACGAAGATTTGCTTTATTAGGCCAGCGCCAGGAGTTTAAGACAGAAATATGGGCGAGCGTCCGCCATT
>JPKZ01000720.1:39307-55180 GCA_000803305.1 Toxocara canis
GGGGGGGGGGGGTGGAAGCGGATCTAAAATCGGTATATATTTCACGCCGGTGGAACAGGG
Source organism: Toxocara canis (assembly GCA_000803305.1). Lineage (NCBI taxonomy): Eukaryota > Metazoa > Nematoda > Chromadorea > Rhabditida > Toxocaridae > Toxocara > Toxocara canis. The sequence continues at coordinate 39,368 of JPKZ01000720.1, forward strand.
CAGTTGCAATCAGGGAGCCATCGACTGCGCATTAAACAAAAAGGGCTTTTCAGAAACGAGGAATGCCGGTGGCTTTCGACGCAAGCACTAGATGTTAGAAGAAAGTGATGAAAATGAAGAATGTTTAAATTTGCTGTTGTTGTTCTTGTGAAGTCTCCATTCCCGCAGGCGAAGTAGGAAACGGTCGGACCATAAAGCAAATAAATAAGCAAAAATAATACACTGAATCATGACTATCTAAATTTTACAACATTTAAACAAAAGCTCATATGTTTTTCCGAGCAAGAATCTGTTGAGGTGACACTTGAACGCGAAAGCAGTTTTAGCCACACAAACGACATCAACCGGGGGTTTATTCAACATTCCAACGACCCGGAAAAGAAAAGAATTGTAAGCTTAATTTATTATTGAGACTGAGGAAAGAACTGAAAGCTGTGAGTTCGTAACAACCCACGTCGATCAGAGTAGCAGAACGCTGAATCGAATGCAATGCCACATTAACCTTCAACAACATTGAGGAACAATGTGTGCTCGAAGTGGAGTCGACGTTATCCACGCCAATGCAGGCCTCATGTGCCCAAGTGAGGTGCGCAGCTCGGGTGGAATGGACTCAGAAATGTATGCCGAAAGGATATTCTCGTGCAACATTTTTGCGTGTTTTCATCAACTCTTGCGCTCGCAAAGATAACAGACAAAGCAAGAGGACAGCCATAATCAAGAAGAGGATGACAGAAGGTGACGAAGGCCTTGCAATAGGATGCGCTCACTGAAATGTGCTTATGGACAAAAGAGCTGCAGTGGCAGGTAGAGCTATCCAGTGATCCACATTGCGATCACTGAGTTTCGCTATTCTAGCACGTACACGTCCACAGGCGAACTTAAGTGACAAGTACATATGCAAGGAGAAGGCAGCTGCAGAATGATGAAAGAATAGTGTAGGTATTCGTAAATCACTGAGCAACGACATTCAGAACAGATTACGATATTTGATGGAACAGTTCCGTATGCGTAGCTATATCCAGCATGCTTAAACTACATAATAAGCGCGTTCGTCGATGTCGCCGCCATAGAAGTCAGAGATGATGGAGAGACGTCAGAAACCGCTAGAAACTTTTGCTGGATCGCTTTGAAAGTTGCACGCGGTTAGTTTCTTAATGCAACCCAATGAAGAGGCAAGGCATGCGGTATGTGGGTTACTGCGTCGCACTGTTATGGCAATTCAGACGTTAACAGAAGTGAATTTTAAGTTCTTCAGGATTGCTCCTGATGTGCGCAATGAAAAGATGCGAGATTTTCAAAACAAGGGCAGGGGAACCGGTTGTGGCAGAACCGGAATTCGTACGCTGCATGCAAGCATTGGCAAGGTCCGATCACGAAACGAACGAACCATTTCACCAAAAAAATAACAAGAAAACCGAAGGAAGGACCGAAGGAAGGGCGAAAGTAACATTCCAGAGCGAACAGCAGAAGCAAAATTTCCAGGCGAGTAGGTTTTGGTTGAGAGCGTTCTCTACAGAAGCACATGCTAAGTCATATCAAACATGACCCGACAGAAAGCATCAGCTTTAAGGGATGGCTCACTATATGAACACACGGGTGAACGAACGGATGCGATGATAGAAGTCGATATGTTTCACTCTCTATTCCTTTTCTTGACTTTCCGGCTGGCTTCAGTGATTTTGCTCTTGTCCAACTGCCTCTTCTCCAGTCCATCCGCATTTTGTCGCTGGCACCTAATATATATTACAGAAAATGAAAGGCAGACGAGTAACGACGTTCGTGTAAAGCAGGAAGGCACAACATATATGGATATATGGAAGTGCTGGTATCGAAAGAGACGGCATCCACGTCATGTGGAACGCACTCATTGTTTAGTTCCTTTTTCTTCCTTTCCTTGCTCGTCTGATCCCTAAAAGAATAGAATGGAAGAGCAGGAGGTGGATGAATGTCACCGCTTGAAAAGCAAGCAAATAAGAAACGAGCACTGTCCTTCTAAGTTCAAGAGAAGGAACCTATGGAAAAACATTATTCAACCCTTCGCAAAAACAAACCACATGCGTTCACAAAAAAACAAGGCGTTTTAATAACAGCTGATGGCATAATGTCACTGACCATTTTTTTTGTGCGAATCGCAATCCACATTCGCTGTTAAATAATGGAAACTGAAAGCACAGTGGGCTAAAAGGGGCTCTAGAAGTTGTACTCCAAATAAGGAAACCAGCATGTACTTGAGATGTGGCATACATACATATACACATATTTACATATCCCATATATATCTCATATTCCAAATACATGAAGGTTTCCTTTTTCGAATGCGGTAAGGTCAGGGAGCGTATATGGCGCAGCAAGAGTCCTAAAGATAATGTTATACGATGGTTGATTAGAACACTCGGTTACGGTAAACCGGCACCTTTTTTCCTCGGATATAAAGTGAGAACGGAATAATCACTGAATAGCATCAGAGCAAACTCAGAGCTACTAGCCTTCAAAGAATCGTGAACAGGCCTCGAATTGAGCCTGCAGGGCAGTGTGATCACTCATGAGGAGCGCAGAGAAAGCGTGGCTACTGTATCTCGAGCAAGGCGATTTCGCGTAAATTGTGCAAAAGCCACGCGCACACACATGCTAAATAGGATGTAGGTGACGATTACTGAAAGAAAATGCGGGAATAGAGCGTTAATATGTAATATGAGATGACCGAAACGCAAATTCCGGACTAGTCATGGACAGCACCACCACGCGACCATACTTATTCTATTTTTTCTATCGCACAGTAATACTACAACATCGAGCAGGAGGAGGGGAGGCTTTCGCTTTATTCGTCGGCGGCTATGAAGTTGTTGACGTTCTCGCTGAGGAACCCCCTTCTGTGGCGGATAACAATGTGGGATGCCTGTTCAGTGAGGTGGATGTCAACGCGAGACGAACGGAAGTGTTCATAATACGGCTATACAATAGGAGGAGACGACATGCTGTCCAAGCTGTCCTTGGCAATAGTGCGGTAGTTTTTCATGCGCTACGCTTTTGTTGTTTCAAAAATCCCTCAGTATAAGCAAATTTACACAAGAAATTCACGCTCGAAGGGACTTTGTGATTAGCTTGCTTGTAGTTGAGCACCGGAATGTAACACTCATTTCGTAGTTTGTATAGATGAAGCGATTAAGGTTCACTCGCTCCCAAATCGGACTCGAGGAACTGTTGGTCATGCGAGCATGGCGCACTCGGCGGCGGAAACAAGACAAAAATCGTGCGCACCTCTGGAGTCCCATCACGGTTCCTTCAGATACACGAATAAAACGGTCGTCTCTAGGATGTAAGTACTTGGTTATCGAATATCGAACCTACGGTGTATGTACCTCAATGCGTGTAGCGTCGCTAACGTTCATCTGCACAGCAAATGTTGTTGATTTGGCTCAGTTCCTGAGAATAGGTTTTCGGATGACGTTTACGGCAACCTTTATGTCCTGTGTCCAGAATAAGCTCTTTAATAAATTAGAAGCATGTGAGGAAAATGGCTTCTTAACGAAATGGAGCGAATTTTCACTTGTAAGTCATATATTCAAGTGAACAGAGTAAAGCTGTATTCGTATGTCATTGAAGTCCTCTGCAGTGCTGTCAGCAGAAATAGTTTCCAGATCACTCTCCTTCCCAGGCTGTATAAACGTTGATCATAATATTCCTCCAGTTAATGCATGATGTTCGGCATGATTTAAGATCGTTCGGCCCTTACATGATCCCGTTATCGATTTTCACGCACTCAGAACTGATCTACATATAGTCACTGGGTAGTCAAGAATTTGGAAGTTGGACATTCCTCACGAAAAATTTCGTGTATTCTATATATGTTTTTGAAATGAACGCTTTACAAGGATAGATGGTTCCGTTTTGTTATCTGCTGATGACGAAAGGCGCGATCTTGGCCTGAAAATCTGGTCGATGCAGCTGAGTACTGCAGAACATACCATATTGGAAAGCAGATGCATTGAAGAGGCGCCGTATTGGAACTTGCACAAGGGCATGAAATGTTGGAGGGCTGGTGTTTAGGGAACAGGCCATGCTGGAACATCGGTCTATTGGAAATGTGACACATAGTCATTTTGAATATGTGGCACATGAAACGTGATCATAATGAGTGTTTGTCATTATGGAACGTGACCATGTTGTGGGCGTGCCATACGGAAACCGATCATGTTCGGAACATTTCCTACTGGGACGCTGTCGTAGTAGGAAGGTGCCATATTGGACCTTCGTTATTTATATTCGATAGGTGCTGCATGATTGCACCCGGCGGCAGTTGTATTGCTTCGTAGTGAAAGTCGGTCGCGTTGACAATGTACCATGTTAGAGCATGGGCGAACTGTGAACGTGACTTATTGGAACGTTAGCAGGTCTGAACGTAAGGTAGACACTCTTGCAATGGGGGCTGTAGCAAACATATCGTAGTGTGAGCCTGTCATATTGGAACGTGATCATTTCGTGAGGGCGCGATATTCGGACGTGGACGTGTTGGGAACTGTGGGATCGAAACATTGTCATATCGAGAGGTGACCTATCGGATGGCGGTCATATTAGGACAGCCTCATTCTGGTAAGCGGAAATGCTGGGAACGTGGCACATCGAAAAGTTGTCATAAGGCACATCCACTGTTGGAAGGATACCGTGCCGGGTTCAAGTGGAATCTAGAATGTGCCATTTCGGAACGTCGGTCTACTGAAACGTATCACGGTCGAAAGTAGTCATTTTGTGTAAATGGCATATGGGAGCGTGATCATGTTCAGCGGCTATCATACTGGAGCGTGGTCGTGTTGCGAACGTGCGACGTCAACGTGATCATGTTCTGAGAGTGCCATATTGGAGCGTGGTGCTACTGATGATGCGCCACATTTGAATGCGGATATATTGGCAGTCAGCGATATTCGAAAGTTGCCGTAGTACTCATATTATCAGCGTATGTTGTTCGAAGGTAGCCGTAGTTACACGTGCCATTTTGGGCACGGTCGCATAGCGAAAACGCTATATTTTAAAGCGCTCAAATTGGGCCGAGTAGCATTGGGCTGTTCTTGTATTCGGAACGTGTCATTTTGGAAAGCAGCCATACCGAGCACTTCACGTGTTTGGAGGAGCTCGTATTCGGAACTTATCGTAACGGGGAATTCATCAGTGCTTGGAGGTGCGATATGGGAAATGGCCATAATAGGGTCGCTTCGCTTGGTATATCGTCATACTCAGGAAGTGCAATATTGGAACACTGTCATATTGGCAATGTGTCCTGTTGTATCGTCGCCATACTGGAGACGTGTGATACTGCAAAATGGCCATATTCGGAGCGTTTAATAGGGACGTCATTCATAGTGAGGAAGTGTTATGTTGAATGTTGCCGTATTGCGAACATGCCACATTGGAACGTGCCATATTGGAGTCCTGCCATCTTCAGAATACGTCATTTTGGAGCGTTCTCATATTGGAGAGATGGGTAAAAAGAAACCAGTGTTGCCGATCGGCAATTAAAACGGCAGAACATATAAAATCTGGCTGCCGGTACTAGTAACCTAATCTTCACGTCGAACATCATAACGCGACGGCTCCAGACATCTATTACGCCCAATGCCAGAAGTACCAGCTAACGCCAGTACATTGCTCCAATGAGATTTCGCTGATCACTAAGAACGTCCCGCGTAAGAACCTGTAGGACGCCGAGTTCCGCAGTGCTGTCCCGTCCAAGCATCGAGAGCCGAATATTGTCGTTTATGATGAAGGGTAATCGAGGGGTGTAGCCCACACTGGAGGGCTGACTCGACAATGGGATCTTAAGATCAGCAAGTATGTCTTAAACTCTAGCGATTTGGCGAAGGAAACGTCTCACCCGCCTCCTCCAGTCCCCCTCCCCCTTCATATGAACATCGTGGCGGACTATTGGCAACGTATATCCAAAACATCGATTTCGCACCGATGGTGGTGGGGTGGGTATCTGCGGCGAGGAATTAATTACCTGTTGCTGAAGAAGACCTTGAAACTTCGCCAGGCGTCAAGAGGGATGGGTCAGACCGACTCGTCGAGCGCCTGTCGAGATCGGCCGTCCTCAGCACAGTTGGCGTTGTCAAGATTCACCTGGCCGTCCCCTGATAAGCGGAAGATCGCAAAGTCTTCCACGCAGGCTAAGTCAAAATGGTGACATCTTGACCGGGCGGTAGGTCCTACCGATGATAACAAATATTCAGTTCTCATTTACTGTTCTCCTCATTGCCGTTATACGCTTATAGCTTATTCGAAAACCAAATGCCAAGGATACTTCACCATCTTCGACTGGCATGATTTTTTTCAATCCTATTCGATGGCATTCATTTGACACCAATTCACTGTACCCATCGTCATCCACAGAAGACGGCGCATCCGAATAGTTCACGGGATTTTGTTCATTACATTCATATTTCATGATCATTACTAGCAGATTGCCTGCAGAACTCAGAATCTGCGGCTGCATGTCATAGTTAAACTGCTGCTACAGCGGCCTCCCCGTTCACCGTTCAACGCAATTAAAAAACATGTGTTCGAACTTTTCCTGACGGCTTGTGCTAAGACAGAGGCAGTCACGAAGTGACCTTGACAGTAGCTGATTGCTTCACTTTATGGCCTTTCAGCCCTTGCCATGGCGAAGCCCGATTATATTTTTAAACTTCGAGCAGGATAGTTGCCACTTTAAATAATTTGCGAATGCCCATTGCAAGCGGCGCCTGTAAATTTTGGCATCCGATGGCAAGAAATAAATTCCAGGCTAAAAACAAATTAATGATATTTTCGATTTTGCATAATGCAGTTTTCACGAGAATTATGGCGGTCATAAATTCAGCTAAATTCTGAGATCGTTTGCACTCGTGTTCATTCCGCGTACCTATCGCATAATTCTTTGGTATTATAGCCAATTGGCAGTCACACACTTGACGACGAAATCAGCGGTTAACAGGTGTAACCGGTAATTTGGAGAGAATGCGTCACAACATTTGTTTACTGTTGCGCATCCTGCACAGAAATGATAGCCTTCATGGGCGAAGAGTAACATTTCTAAACTGCAACGGCCTGACAAGCTTCTCACTGCGAAGTGTGTACTCATCTCTCAGATACTTATCTCCGATGCAAATTTTATATTAGTGATTTACGAGGATGTTATGAATGTGTCGCATCCCGTCTCCCACTGGAGAGAATGCGTCACAACATTTGTTTACTGTTGCGCATCCTGCACAGAAATGATAGCCTTCATGGGCGAAGAGTAACATTTCTAAACTGCAACGGCCTGACAAGCTTCTCACTGCGAAGTGTGTACTCATCTCTCAGATACTTATCTCCGATGCAAATTTTATATTAGTGATTTACGAGGATGTTATGAATGTGTCGCATCCCGTCTCCCACTGGAGAGAATGCGTCACAACATTTGTTTACTGTTGCGCATCCTGCACAGAAATGATAGCCTTCATGGGCGAAGAGTAACATTTCTAAACTGCAACGGCCTGACAAGCTTCTCACTGCGAAGTGTGTACTCATCTCTCAGATACTTATCTCCGATGCAAATTTTATATTAGTGATTTACGAGGATGTTATGAATGTGTCGCATCCCGTCTCCCACAGTCTCCATGTCCATACGATACCACTTTTGCTCTCGCAAACCTACGCATTGCTAAAAATTCGAAAAGTCGCTTCTGTATACCATTTTAAAGAGATCGCCTTCGCGACAATGCTATTCTTCTACCATTCATAATTAGAAATTCATATCCGCAACACATTCATCAGATGCGATATTAATACTGAAAAACCTTTCATGATGGTACAATCGAAAAGTGAAACTCGCAGCAACAAATTTGCGATCGTGAAAAATGATTTACGGCTGTAAAGAAGTTACGACAACGCAGAATTCCATCCTCCAGGAAGGAAATAATTTGCGAAAAAACGAATCCTTTTGAAGCGAAATAGACCATAAAAAAGAACGCCTGCTGTTGGGAAAATCCGCAGGTGTTGAAGTTGAAAATTCACGTCCGATTTGTAAAAAACGTTTTTTGCACAGAACGGTTTTAAGAAGTTCACTGCCTTTCGACGATTCTATCACCCGACTGAAGTTTCTAAGAGCCATGTTGAACATAGGGAATCAAAAGGTCGTCACGCAATTTAGTACGAATTCAACAATCCGACGCAGTGGTCATCCCGTTACAAACAAAATTACAGCCGTTTATGAAAAGCTTCAGTACATGTGGAATCACAACAGCTTTCGAAAAGCTACCGCATAGATCTCGCATTTTTTCGGTGAGAGTGCCTAATCACCACTACCTGTGAAGATTAACCACAGAGATCTAGCTTTTTTCTTTAAGCCCCTGGTATCAGCACTGCTACTGTAGAAGTAACCACACATCTCGTTTTCTCTTTGGACTCGGAGGAAACACCACTGCTGTTCAGCAGCTCCGACAGAGATCTGGTTTTTTTGGAGCCTGTGGAATCACCACTGCTTTTGAAGAGTAACCAAAGAGATATGTTTGCTTTTGCAGCCTTTGGAATCAGCAGTGCACTTGAATTGTAACCACGGTAATGGAGCCCTGGAGCGGAATTACAACTGGTTCTGAAGAGCAACCACAGAGATCTTAGTTTTCTGAAACCTGTGGAGTGACCGCTGCTTTTGAAGACTAACCACAAAGATCTCGCTTTTTTTTGTGCCGTGTGCAATCATCATTGTCTTTGTAACCATGGAGATCTCGTATTAGTTGAGCCTCCGAAATCACTACCGCTTTAAAAATTAACCACGCGCACCTCGTTCTTTTAGCCTTTGGAATCAGCAGTACTTTGGAAGAGTAATCGCAGACAGCTCGCTTTTTTGAACCCTGTGGAATGTCCGCTTCTTTTGAAGAGTATCCACGTAGATCACGTTTTTTCTGGAGCCTGCAGAACCATGAGTGCTTTTTGAAGGTAATCACAGAGATGTCTTTTTTTGGAGCTCACGGAATTATCGCCCATTTGGAAGATTCACAGCAGAGATCTCCTTTTTTTTGGAGTATGTGCAATCACTACTGCTTCTGAAGAGTAACGAAGCACACGAAAGAGATGTTTTTCTTAAAGAGCCTATGCAACCAGCGCCACTTCTGAAGAGTAACCACTGAGATCTCTTTTTTTTAGAGCTTGTACATCCACCACTGCTTTTAAAGAGTGACCGCACAGATCTCGTTTTTTTTGGCGCCCGTGTAGTTCCCGCAGGTTACAAACAGTAGCCGCTGAGATCTCACTTTTTTGTATCCTGTGTAATGCCCACTGCTTCGAAAGTAACCTAATAGATCTCGGTATTTTCTGGAGTCCGTGGGATCTGAACTGCTTTCATGTAGATACTACAGACATCTCCTTTTCTTTGTAGGCTGTGGAGTTATAACTGCTTTTGAGTAATGGCAAAAGAAATCTCGTGTAGCAAAGTTTTTGGAGAGTCACGACAGAGATCTCGTTTTTTCAGTCACCAATGCTTTGAAAATCATTCACAGAAATCTGGCACTTTTTTGAAGCTCGTGGAATGACCACTAAATTTGAAGAGTAAGCATACAGATCTCGTTTTTCTGGACCGTGTAGAATCACCACTGCTTTTGAAGGTAACCACAGAGGTCTCACTTTTTTGAAGCCTGTGGAACGACCATTGCTTTTGAAGAGTAACCACACACATCACTTTTCTTGGAGCCTGTCGATTCACCAGTCATTTGAAGAGCAGCCACGGAGATCTCGTTTTTTTTAAGATGTGTGGAATCGCCACTGCTTTCGAAGAGTACATTTGCAATCACCACTGTTTTTTTAGCGTATGGAATCACCACAGAGGTCTCACTTATTTTGGAGTCTGTGGAATCACCACTGCTTTTGAGATATAGCCACAAAGATCTCGTTTTTTTTAGAGCCCATGGAATCCCGAGTGCTTTGAAGAGCAACGACAGAACTCTCGTTCATCTCTGTTTTTGAAAAGTACCCACCGTGATCTCGCTTTTTTTGGAGCCTGTAGAATCACCACTGCTTTGGAAGGTAGCCACACAGATCTCGTTTTCTGTGGAGCCCGTGGAATAAACACTGCCTTGGGAAGCAACCACGCAGGACTCGTGTGTTTGCAGCTTCTCGAATTACTACCGCTTATGAAGAGTTACCACACAGATCTCGTTTTCTTTTTTGTTGGAGCCTATGGAATCACTACTGGTTTCGAAGAATAACTACAGCGATCTCGTTATTTTCAAGCCTGTGGAATGACGGCTGCTTTTCGAAGGCATGCACAGTTGTCTCTTTTTTTGAAGCACGTGGAATCAGCACTGTTTCTGGAGAGTAACTAGAGATCTCACTTTTTTTGGAGCCTGCGGAATCACCACTGCTTTTAGGATTAACCGCAAAGATCACGTATTTTTATGGAAGCCTACATACTGCAATCCGAGTTTCTGTGCCCACATTTCTTCAACCTTATATGTTGGATGCTGTCAGTGAAAAGTGCAGATGCACAAATCAAGAGTCATCCACTGCAAGAAACGATCATCCACTGCAAGAAACGGAGTTGTTTCAGCGTCTTAGATGGTTAAGGATATGATAGCAAGACTGCAAATTCACATGCGCCAGACTGCTTTCTGGCCCGTCTGGAAGACTCATGTGACAGTTACTGTAGTAGGAGAAGAAACACCAAGAATCCCATACGAGGGCAGCCGAGATCTCTCACACTTTAAAGATTTCTTTAATGAGCAGTTTGGACGTTAGCGTCCTACGCTGCTTGTACCTCACTGTGTTAAGAACTGCATGACGAACTCGATCACATCTATAAACAATTTCAGCAAATGTCTTGTTTCGCAGCTTTTTTCGCGAATTGCGTGCGGTCGTTAAAATAGAGAGCTTGAGTTTTTTTTCATAAAGATGCCCGAAGTAGCTCTTGCAGTGTGAATTTAAATTGATGACATATTCGATAATGGCATATTAGGCGGATGAACAAAATCGACAAGAATTCAAGCCAACTTACCTTAAGTTCACTTCCGAGATCGCATGTACTTGTGTTTACTTCAGTTGTCCATCACATATTCCTGAGTCATTTACTAGAATTGCATCGAGAAATGCCCTCGAAATGCCACAAAAGACGCACATTAATTTGTTCGATATGTCATTATCGGTGATATATTATTATCAGGATGTACCTCCACATTCACTGACTAAAGCCACTAACTGATGAAGTGCAGCAACAGCAGATATGCATCGCATGAGAGGGCAACTTAAACCGCCAGCTGCAGTTGCGTTCGAAATTGATGTGATTTGTTTGATAATTTGCTCGGTTAATGCGCAACGAGCACTGAAGTAGTCGGTGCGAAACTTCAGGAGAAATGTGGATGTAACATGCTCCAATCTAGTTGTACGTTTCAGATCGTTTAAATGAACGCGCGAGAAGCACGCTATTACACGCTATTACAAGAGACTACTTTTATCGCTCAAGTGTATCGGTGGAATAAAGATGTTTGTGAGCAGCGATTACATGGACCGCTCGCTCATTTCGTCCGGAAAATTAGGGAGCCATTCGCAGCGGATATATCAGTATCACATTGCACCGATTATCAATCCAATATAGCTCTTGACTTTATGAGAACTCACGGCTGTGTTTGTGGACCCCTGCTTAGAAGCGGTTTCTCTCCAGCGAATAGTCACATGTTATGAAAAGTGAGTCGCCTAAAGCAATCGTGAAAAGTATGCGCTTTATCACCATAGCCTCGTTTTTAGCCTGGGTAGAATATGGCACAAAAGCGGAAAAAGGACTTGGCACCTTTTCGAAGTTGTAGCAGCCCGACCACATTCTCACTGGCAGATGCATGTGGATTGACGCTATGCACATTTGGGTTGGAAACATTTACATAATCGAGGTGGGCCTTCTCGCGCCACTCAGAATTTCCATCTTTCTGTAGCACTACCTTTGCTAGAGCAAACCTGCAAATTTCTATCATCTTATAGAGTCCGACTGCATAGCATTTTTATGATATCGTCATATTGGCAGTACGCGACACTTTCAGCATTCACGCAGTACCAACTGAGATCCGGACGTCATCCAGGAAAAGTGATGTATCAGTCCTGAAAAGCCTTTTATTACTTTCTGCAACTTGGACTTCGTTACAGTAAAGATACTTGCAGCATCAAAATACAAATTCTGCAGCAACGAATTTGCTAAAAAAAAAACGACTTCCAAAGGCAAAAAGTGCGTGCGATTGAGAATTTCGTTTTATCGAAGACAATTTGTTGGCGGAAAAATAAATCTCCTTTAACAATTTCATCATTCGGCAGAACTTTGTTTCCGGAGAAGGCTAGAGTTCTGCCGAACCTCAGAAATCAAAACATTGCCGAGCAATTTAAAACCAGCGCTCCGTAAGAACGGAACGCCTTCGGAGTTCATGGAATCACCATTGCTTTTGAACTGTACCCAAAGAGATCTCGTTTTCCAGCTAATACCAAAAAGCGGACCAGGCGTGCAGCGGTATGTGATGTCAAGATTGTTGCCTAGGCTTTCAGGCGTTTGGGAAAAACTTGACTCATAAGGATGAATGTGATCATGCGACTTTCATTGCATGCAAACACGAGAATCACAACAGAAATTTATGCAACGTTTACGATATAATTTGTCATCCGTGGGATAATCGGCGACCTTCCCGTTTGCACTTTCCCACAGGTGATCTTCCAGTATCTCGAAATTTGTGCGCAGGAGTCGGGTCAATTTTATTTGGCTAGTCTCAGTGGCAGCTTTGCAATCCGATGAGCAGGGAAAGCTATCCGTGAAAATGTCTGCGAAATACAGTCATGGGGAATAAAAATCAGCATTTACTTCATTTGATGATAAACCTATACAGGGCTGTATGATTTATTGAAGAGAAGTAAATTATAAAGGAGATCAATGTGCCAATCCCATGATCAAACCTCCTTCGTTTTCTGAATGAATGGAAAGGTGAGGCATGTAGGGTGGATTAAACAACATGCTTTGGGGAACTCGAAGAGATAAGAACATCATCATAATTTTTCTGTTCTAATTGTTAGTTGAAAACCGAGAGTAGAAGCAGTTCCTCTAAGCTTGCGTGCGCGAAATTTTTCTGCAGTAATGTATATCATTTTGTCGAAAAGGAAAGATGTCGTACCGCGCCTTTCAGTTCCTTAGAGCCCGATATGCCTGAGCTTGCAATTGTCGTGTTCCACACGACATGGAGATATTGGGCGGGAACGATACTTCAGGTTGCTTGACAACTATGAAGTGAAAAATTTTTATTTTAAGAATGACAGAAATGAGGGGCTGTCGTAATGAATCGTTCAATCTCGATGGTAATGGTACTGAACTCCTGGAAACGCATGATGCCTTGGCTATTATTAGAAATTAATTTTCATGATTAAGTTTCTTTTTTCGCTAGGTACTTTACACTGAACGGCTGTCGTAACTGTGGCTGACAGTAAAATGAACGAAAAGACACTGCGGCAAAAAATTACAAGCCTTAAGATTGTGGCTGATTTTACAAATTCAGCCAACGCTTAAGGTTGAAGGACCTTATGCAGAGGTCGTGTACAGTGATTAACCCAAATGCTACCACATGTATGATCCCGTCCAGCTGGAAATGTGAAAAAAACATAACAATTTATAAAGCCGCACGGAAAAACCAATCTCTCGAGTTACAGATCGTTAACAATACTGTCTTGTTTGACAACGTTCACCGAGTTATGCCCTTGCTACCATCCATACCCTTTCATCAGTGTCTACATCCCTGAATTTTAACATGCCTTTCGAGTTGGACAACGAGAAAATTGCTTCCCTAGTATAGCTAGACATCGCTGAAACCTACGACAGCGTCAACCCGAAACTAATTTTACCAAAGTTTATCACTGAACTCGACGCCGACGCTATTTCGATTTTGAAAACCAACTATTTTGACAATCCTCCGTGAACGGCATGTAGCAACATTCCCCAACTGCGTCGTTTCCAAATTCGGTATTGTCGAAACTACCATCCCTCCTGGTGGCCGGCGTCCGCCCACCGCCGTCAACCGTTTTCGTTCGCTTTCTTCATATCTGATCTCAAATCATGCACCCTTGAAGGCAACGCGGTAAATGCTGATGGCACCCAAGTAACGTACTCGTTCCAGCCCTAGGAATTTGTGGAAGTGGAGGAGGTAGTAAAAATGGCTTGAAGAATGTCAACGACTTTTTCGTTACCATGCAGTTCAAGTACGTCCAAACCAAAACTGGTGCGCGTATTTTGGTACCACGCAGCAGCTTGCTTGACTTCACTAAGAAAGACCGACACCCTTGTCCATACCACAATCATTGTTGGTGACTTCAACATCCCCCTTTCCCGAACTAGGAGTTATAGTGTCGATATGTTGACCGATTTTCCTGCAGAATGTGGTCTTGTTAGCCTGATTGATGAGCCTACCCGCGAAAACAGCTTGCTGGATTTGTTACTCAGCACAAATGCTGCTTTAATAAGCAATCCTCGTGTAACTCCGAACTTTGGAACGAGGGATCACTGTGGTATTAGCTTTGAAGTTACTGGGTCCTCTCGATCAGTTGTAGCAGACCTCCATCATAACTACAGTCATTGCGATTGGGCACAGATCAATGATTACTTGTTGGGATACGACTGGGATTTTGAGTTTGGTTCACGCTGCAGCTTAGAGGATATGTATGCTGTATTTTTAGACTTGTTGAATCATGTTATTGATAGATTTGTCCCTCTACGGAAAAATAAGGCGCTTACTGCCCGAATGCCTTCTTATCTTCAGCGAATAGCTTCGAAGCGATATTTCCTGTGGAAGGATAGGCGAAAAATGCATAAAATGACAGCATTCCGAAAATGCTCCAAAGATTACCGCAAGGCATGCATAAAGTGGGTGAGGAATCGCGAAAAATGCCTTATTTTTTCTAATAACCGTGACGCGTTCTTTAAATACATGAACAACAAAATCAGGTCACATTACTGCATTGGATGCATCACTACTGACGACGGTCATCAACTCTCTCATGATTATGCAAAGTCGGAACAATTCGCCTCATTCTTCGAGCAGGTTTTTAAAACAGATAACGGCATTCTTCCGTCCTTCCACGTGAATATGCAGCATCATGTTGGTCCCATCAGCATAGATTCAGACATAGTCAGAGAGGCTATTTCTGAGCTTAATGATAAGGTATCGCTAACACCAGAGGGTATACCTTCGCGATTTATCAAGAAAACTGCGACAGGCCTTTCTTACCCCTTATGTATTCTATTCAAACATAGTATTGCACTGGGCATCGTTCCGAATGCTTGGAAAACTGCAATAGTAATACCGTTACCGAAAAAGCCCCCCCTAAACCGTGTTTCCAACTACCGTCCCATTAGTCTTACCTCATCATTTTGCAAGGTGCTTGAAATTGTTCTAAGAAAATCAATACTGAGTCACCTTAGTCCCTCTAACATTATCAGCGATAACCAGCATGGTTTTCTGAAAGGATAATCTACGCTCACGCAGCTGTTAACATCCTGCTGCTACTGGTATGCTGGTCTCAATAACGGTTTCCAAACAGATGTGGTCTATATTGACTTCGCCAAGGCGTTTGACTCGATGGCCCATCCAAAGCTACTGCTGAAGTTGAAGGCCTATGGAATAGGTGGCAGTGTCCTAACTTGGCTAAAAAACTTTTTATGTGGACGCAGTTTTAGAGTGAAAGTCGGGAATGCCTTGTCTTCTTCTCAATTTGTGCTCAGTGGCGTGCCTCAAGGTAGCATTCTAGGGCCTCTATTATTTTTGCTTTATGTCAATGACCTTCCAAAGAGCTTGCTAAGTT
>JPKZ01000720.1:55402-89515 GCA_000803305.1 Toxocara canis
TACTTTTTTCTGGATGCGTTGTTACATGCTTTCTTTATTGTAAATAAAGATTCTCTCTCTCTGATCATCTAGAAGTCGACTTCGTATGCAGCTATATAGGTTTCGGACTGCCTATGGAAAAAAACGCCTTATCGACGTAAGTTTGGAAAACTTTGTGGAAGCAGTTCAACTCCATCTTTCAACCCCCGAATTTTACACCATACCGACAGCTTGACTGCGTCGTTCTCTTCATTCGGTGCCTTATTATATCGAAAATTGAGCTTCTCTCTGGGATAAAAGGAACCGTGAGTAAAAAAGAGTTGAGGTTCATGCAAAAGAGAATGAACAACGTCATTAGAGCAATTTGAAGCCTTTGCAAACTCGAACATGCCAGATTGTTCTGCTAGCAGTTCCGATGGGGCGAAATAGAAAAACTATCTAACAGCAGCACTCAGGCAGCCGCTGCCGAAGCAGTAGCAGGGGGGAGAGCAACAAGTACCTCGGGAAACAAATCCAAAAAACCGTGCGTGACGAAACATTAAAGAATAATATGTGCATGTAAAGTGAGAGGATGTTTAGGCATCACACCAAAACCACACCTGGGAAAAGCTTTGCCGATAGCTCTTAGCTTCCATTACGGCTCATCTTGCTTTGTATCTCTTTTGCTTCCTGTGCAACATTGTTCTGCCATTGAGTACCAGTCGCAGACCTCACGAATTTAATAACAGCGTCAAACGCATGTCATAACTGCCGTGAAAAAAAAACGGTACAATTGGATTCTTTAAAAGTTGAGCATTATTATACATGGCGATGCTGAAATCTCGCCTCCTGAACACGAAGTTTCCTCCCCAATGAGAAAATTACATATAGGTTATCAGGATCCAACATTTTTAGTTACCCCATCCAGGGCGATGTCAAGGAAACCCCTTTTGCAGTGAATCGAATCTAGTTTAAGCTAATTAGCTTCATCTATTTGATGCAGTCAGGCATTCATATCGGCAGCATTGCGAGAGCGCATACTGTGGCAGATCCTTACTTGTTTGGTTTGATGTGTGGAAAGCTGTTGCGGTGAAATGCGCCCGCGAAACAAGAGTTCCTTGTTTTGAACGGAGTTTCCACCTCATTTCCTTACGCGTCGGAGGTTCCATCTACTTGAGATGGCTGCCGTCAGTGGCGGGCGCCACAATGCCAAACACGTGGGACTGTTGACTACTCGTTGTCAGCTGTAACAGATTTTGAACTCAACGACGTTGAGTTCAAGTGACACCTTTCGACACAACCAATGCCGTTAGCGTGGTATTTTACTCAGTCGTTCACGACGCCTTTTCTCCCTCCCCGTGTCATGCCAGTATTATTACTATGTGCTGTCGATTTCGGTTAACTCAACGGCGCCCGCCTCCACCCAATTCGTGGCAAGGACACCCTACTTCTATAACATCGCAACGTAGGCGTACTCTCATGATGGTAAGCATTGGAGTGCTTCCGCATGAACCGCTTTTCCACGGAGAATTGCACTGGTTCTACGAGGCGAAAAATTCTCGATTCCTAGTGACAGCAGTTTTTTCACGCTCCAAAAGTTTCGGCTCTGGACATCTAGTCCCGTTCGCCTTTCAATGAATGCCCTCAGGCGCAGGGGGAAATCGACGGCGATCATAGTGGCAACGTGGTCATGTTGGGAAGGTGTGATGTTGGAAGGTGGTCATACCTGCCGTATTCAAGTATAGTCACTATGTACGAGAAAATGAGAAATTGCAACTCAGCGAGAAGGCTTGAGGGCATGGAAGGCGAAGAAGGGGACGTGATTCTCTATGTAGCGAGAGCCAGAGGTTTTTACAGCGCCAGGTGTCGGCGATTACACTGCGAAAAGTGCATCGCCGACGTCCGCTTCTATCTGCCGACGGTAATCGGTGAATAGGCTCGGGATGAAGTGTGTGACTAGCGGCATGCCCGCGCCGCGTATTCGTTCCTCTGCTTTCACCAATGTTCGCAACCCCGTTACTAGTGGATATTTTTTCTCGTGCTCGCGAGGTTCTTATGCCGCCCGTCACCGCGCCACCTTCGACCACTTCTTCCGCCACCGTCGTTATTAAGCACATGATTCATGTCGCTTTACAGCATCACGGTTATCTCACACTTATATTTCCCTTGACGTTCGCCCATACTTATTTCTATGATCGTCTGGTACATCCCAGTTCAAATGCACGTGCGGCCACATGGCCTTCACTAATCGCTGAAAACCTCGTTTCTTAGGGTATCGCAAAGGCTCATCTGATCTCATCACTGTTTCAACTCTGATTGCTCAGTCTTAATTTGCTTGCTGAGATAGGAATTTTAAAAGGATCAACAAAAAATCTACACATCCATGATGTTCATCACCTTCTGCCCTCATCCGATGATACGTCAACCATCACAGAAATTCGTCGTTTCCGACTCGAGCTTTTTGTTTCAGGCGCGGTGGCTCGCTGCTTGATGTATGACTGCGCTGTTCTCGCTGCGCCAAACAGCCGCTATATGCATGTATACCCTTTAAAAGAATCTTCTCTGTAGTTATGCGATCACAGTTTTCCATTTTACGGTGGCAGATTCTTTTCGCCATCGTTTCCTGAAAATGATGAAATACATTGGATTTCGCAACGCTCGCGCTGTCAGCTTCCGAGCTTTAGCTAATCAGACGCAAATACACATATGCATATACCGGCGTGCACATCTCATCCCAGGCCCTCGGAAAATACTTCAACATCTTTATTTTCATTGCAGTAAGCTGCGAGCGAGGTCGCCACTGTTAAAGCAATCGGGTTGCAACGCACACCCACAGATTCATTTGATTTCCGCAAGAGTACTAGAAAAGAGGCCCAATGCAGGAAATGTATCAATGATGAGCATACAATATGAATTAGTAGATGCATTGAATCAAGCTCGCTGAACTGCTGGGATACCTAATCTTCTTTGGAAGCTTTTTAAAATAGCGAGATGGTGTAAACCGACCGCCATCAGAATTGATTGAGAACAACACCTCGCAAAATGATGTAGGTGATTCGTTTTTGCAGCTTGCTAGTCGACTAAGCTTTTAGCGTAAAACGGTACTGCTGAGAGTAGTAAACTAGGACTTGCCACTTGTTAATATCGTATGTCGACTAGTCATTTCCAACATCCTGCTCGTTGTGTTAGTCCAAACGCACCTGGCTACCACACGGAGGCAATAAAATATTCTTGGGAGAAACAGAAATGAAATTTGGTGCACCCAAATGAATAACTGGAAATATGAACTAACTAGCTCTTCAAAGCCAACGAAAAATAGTAAGGGCAAAAAATGTGCAAAGAAATGGAATAATTAATGACGTGCCGGTAACCGTGACTGGCAATCTGGTATTGGGGGAGGAGGGAGGGCGAGCGGTGACAATTCGAAAAATTCAAATGATGTAACTCAAAGGAATATTTCAGCGTTTCACAGGGGGTTAATCGAGTACAGATATTTTCGGTCAAAAATTCATGAAAAAACTCGATTCCTCTTTCTACTGACGACCGAATGAGCTTGAATCTATCATAAAGAGCGACGACTCAAAGATTCACCGAACAGTAATTCGTTCGTCAATTCTTTGAGGGATCGGCAAGCACCAGCAACAGTAGCAAGTAAATGAGCACACCAGCGAAATAGAGGCGAAATTGGGTTAAGTCTAGATGGTAAGAATAACTAAGAACGGTATAAAAGTAAAAAGCGGCGATTCAAAGGGAAGTCGGATGCAGGAAACGTCGACGAAAAACCTTCCCTTACGTCCCCATCCCCATTTTCAAGGCAGTTTAGATATCTGGCTCAGTAGCGGTGTGTCTGTGTCATCGAAAAAAAACTCATATTTTCAACAGCAGTGTTGCATAACTCCCAGAAAATCAATTCTTTGAGGGATCGGCAAGCACCTGCAATAGTAGCAAGTAAATGAGTACACCAGCGAATAGAGGCGAAATTGGGTTAAGTCTAGATGGTAAGAATAACTAAGAACGGTATAAAAGTAAAAAGCGGCGATTCAAAGGGAAGTCGGATGCAGGAAACGTCGACGAAAAACCTTCCCTTGCGTCCCCTTCCCCATTTTCAAGGCAGTTTGGATATCTGGCTCAGTAGCGGTGTGTCTGTGTCATCGAAAAAAAAAACTCATATTTTCAACAGCAGTGTTGCATAACTCCCAGAAAAAAAGTTGAGTCGAGTTCTTGCGCAAGTGGTCACGTTGGATACAACAAAAATGTTCGTCGTTTGCGAATATATAATTGACTGGTTTCAAATGATCGTCGCCAAATCGCGCTTGTGGCAGTCCCTCCGCCAAAACGTCAATCTCGGACAAAGTTTCACGCCTTATCAGCATGACCTACCGCAGGTGTGTTCACTGATCCCTAAAGTGCCCTTATGATGTGATTTCATAAGACTGGAAAGTTTTTCTGGGTTTAAAATCGCTAATAAGAGCACATTCTTTGATCCCATGTCAAAAATCAAGAGCTCAACCTGCTTTAAATAGCAGGAAACGGTTTCGGTGCCTACATGCATTGCTTTTCACTCAGCATGTTTACTTTTTCTGGGAACGACGTGTAACAGCGGTCGCCCTTTCTGGAAAAAATGGTAGAACTTCTTTTAATGAGTTTTATAGAAAAAATGAACGAGAGTGTGCCTAATTTGTTGTGGGACTCAGCGAAGCGTCTATACTTCGGCTCGCCGTTGATGAAAGTTATTTTCATTTGTGAACTCGCCAGCTCCATCGTCGCCGCTGTTTTTGCTACTGTTATGGCGGCGGCAATACTGCTAACCCAGGTCCTACACTTCAACATTCGCCTATTACTCGCATGCACATGCACCGCGATGGCGATCTCCAATGTCGGTATGGAATATTTTTTCATAGCCTTTGAAAATTCTGCTTCAAGTTTCATTTAGCGAACCACAATCGCATTCAGCAGCTGTAACTCACTAGTTACTTTCCTCGCCATGAAAAGCAGACTAGGGCGGCCGACAGAAGTTTACTGTTATCCAAATGCGTAGGTGAAGCTGGTGGAATCATCATCCTTTCAAGCACGCCCTCAACACATATCCTAGAGATTTTTGGGACTTATTTCTTACACGTTCAAAACGAATACCGCCCTGCTGGTCTACACCACAACCGCAGATCTGTCGTGACATGAACAAGAATTCTTTCCCATTCTACGCACCTCATACAGTTTGAGTTTTGCAAAACAAAAACGTTTGTAGGCAACAGCGTTCTGTTTATCTGGCAAATGGTATTTGAGAGTTTTACGGTAAAGCCAGTTTGCTCCACGAATTCATTGCCTACTGCGAACGGGTTAGACAAAAGCTTCACTGCTGCTTAGTTTGGATTTCGTTTGCCAAAGCGGATGAAAATTACTTCTTTTACGCAAGGTGGTATCGATGAGTACGCGCCTTGGTACGCGTCTTGTACGCGTCTTGACGGTAACTTCAATTCTGAAACTCCTGAGTTCCAGGCTATAAACTATCAGTGTAATCCGCGGTTCGGAATTTTAAATCTTGCCATGGATTGCTAGAGGCGTTTAAAATATTAAAAACAATTTTCTTCTTAGACCTCCCAGAATGGCCAGGTCGTACCCAATTTTGTAATCTGAAATTCACTTACGAAACTGTCAGATCTAATGAGTGGAGCACGATAGCGTCTATCTTGCCAGATCTCTGATAGGCATTCTCACTTGTTGTTTTGTAGAACCAGCCCCGGTTTCTCCTCAAGAAAATATTCACAGTGCCAATTAGCTGGTCATTTGCGAACTTCGCCGACCTTTGCCAAGTAAATTTTCTGCCCGTCGCGTCTTTTCGTCTGCTTATATGCTTGCTCGTGTCATCCTATCTGCTTGGTTGATCCTGGTAAGCGTCGTGGTGGAGTCAAAGGTTCGTAGTGTATATAACCAAGAATGCCACAATATCAATCCAACACTCGCTATGCCTCTGAACAAAGATTGCATCTACAGAACTGAATATAACATTTCGGAACAGCCACCCGCGAGATGCGCCTTAAAGGAGCCAGAGGATCAGGCGAACCCCTGTTCCAATTTCGCCTATCAGTCCATTCAATTTCATGCGTTCCCGACGAACACACGTGTTATCCATGGATCCCTTTTTAGAACCGTCGGTCGACCCCACAATTTTCAAGCAAGAATTATTGTTCTTACTCCACTTTATCAATTATTGTTCTTACTCCACTTTTTTGCAAACTGGCATACGAGCGCGCACGTCAGCGGATTGCCAATTAGACCGGCCGTTCGCAGCAACTATAATCGATCAACAAAAAAACCACATTTAACAGATCCTACCCATTGGAGAAATCAGTTGCTAAGTACTGGTGCCCACTTGCTATTGCTAAGAAGTGGCGCCCACTTCATATGTGAAATGCCCTACGCAGCTCCACATGATTATTCACGCTCCGAATTTCATATTTAATAGGTCCTACGCATCGGAGAAATCTAATCCTAAGAACTGCCGCTCACTTGATACGTTAAATGCCCTATGGGGCTGCACGCATTTACTCAGCTTGCCAAAATTTACAGAAGACCACCTACTTCCTCATGCGATTTCAAGTGATCATAAGTTGTAAGAAGATCCAGTGGTTGTATCATGTTTCTGAAATCACAAGAGGATAAAACAGTCAAATCTGGTCACGAAAATATGCGATCGTCATGCATTTTAAATGCATATCTATGTCATCACAAATAGTACCGTTATTCTTATAAACCGGACGTAGTATAACCTCTTATGCTCTTATGGCGGAATAAAAAAGCAACCGCTCAGAAACAGGTGAGAAGTGAAACATTCGGGAGAGTGAGTTTTGCCCGTCGAGAAGATGTGAGCTTAAATGCCCAAGTTGCAATAGAAGAAACAAGAGAGAACTTGAATGGAACAGATGTAAGCGGGAAGAGAAAAACGGAGCACTTCAAATTTCATTTTAAGAAAAAAAAGAAGGAGGAAAGAGCACCTTCGAACGGAGCGCTAGAAGCTTGTCGTTTGTAGCAGAAAGCGATCGCTCAATCATGAAAGTTTTGAAGGGAGAAGAGGAGGACGTCGAAAAAAGAACATGTCCGGAGCAAAAAAACGAAGACTTTGAACTTTCGAGAGGAAGAGCTGACTTAAAAACACGCTCCGTGTGACGGTAAGAATGCGGCGCTCAACCCGAAGAAGTGAGGAAGAAAACGCATCAGCTAAAGTGTAGAAGCGAGGGCGGAGGCTTATTTAATGAAACGATGCCGATGTTGGTTGGAGCTTCTGTTACCAACGGGCTTCGCCGGTCAAAATCCCCCGCGAGATTTCTCGTGCCGCCTCCTCCAAGCGTCTCTTACATGAAAGGAAAACTTATGAAGAATGGTGACATTGTCTCTGTGCAAAATTCATAAGCGTGCAAAAATGCCCGAATGTTTTACCACCATCACATGAAATGCTTAAGAAAAGAGTCTGAAGTCGACTGCTAGAAATCGTGGAAAACGTTGAACTATGCGGGCGTTCGCTAAGGAACAATACTTTATCGTAACCCCCTACAACTAGGTAGACTAATTTTTTGCGCGTTTTGCCGTTCTGTGCCACTTTATTCACCGCAGTTTATGCTAATGGTCGAACGGCATACAGATATTCGATGGACCAAGAGTTCACTTCGTGCTGATCTTACCGCGAACTGTTTTTCTGTAAGTCGGACAAGAGAATGCAATAAACAAAGAAGGGCATTGAACAAGAGAAAAAAGTGCGGTCAGTATGGGAAATCGCAGTTTTTTGTAGCTTCCTTTTATTGCTTCTATATCATTCCTCTCCGAAAGGATGAGGTCCTTGCCGGAAACAGGGCGATTTGGGAGATCAGGAGGAATCGTCTGGTGGCAGCCGACTGTCACACGAAAAGTTTGCTTTTGAGTATATGAAACTGATATCATCCCCGAAGTAGAAGCGCTCAAGGGATACGTAGCTGGCTGTGTTCATTAGGAGATGTGCCCAAGAAGATCAGCAAAACATGCAAAACAAAATCCGTTACGTATTGAATGTCACCGATCCAATTCATCAATCCTAGCTCGACTTAATTGCAGTCTCAGACTTCTTCTTCATTCGTAATGCAACGTTTCACATTCCTCGTGACCCAAGGCCGTCCACGCAGTTGAGGTTTGGAATTTTTAAAGTTCACGGCATGCCCCATACCAAGACTCATTTCCAGCCCAGTATCCCTCATGGAGTTGTTTTCGCAACTTCCAGCACATGTGCGTGTTTTTTGGTGAGGTATTGCCTGAGCTGCTTGGCGTGAAGAACTTTTATGAACTATGCACGTTTGTAGCTCAACGAACACACGCCCGAAAAACGCCTGTGCACTCAGTCAATAAGGCTTAAATTTACTATCATGTGCAGAACGGGCATAATCAATAGATATTCAAAAATGAATGGAAAGAGAGAATATGGAAAATAGATGTTGATCGAAAGCAAGCTGTTTCGTACTTATTACCGCAGAAAAATTAAGTGATCACCCATTTCAGTCTCACTTACGTAGCAGGTTGCGAGGTACGAAGCCGAGCCAGTTGCAAATCCATACAAGCTTTTTCCTTCTCAAATAGGGACTAGTGGTCCTCCTAATGTTTCTGAGGAAATCGACAATAACCTAACTGGGTGACTGTAAATCACCAGCTGTTGGCCTAGCTGGAGCTTCTTGCTGTTTATGCCAAGTATTTAAGGTGAAATTTCATTCCAAAGAGTTCTGACGATTATTTCGCTAAGAGAGTTCACTTCACATTGCAGGTGTCTTTATCGCTGCATGGCATCAAGTTGCGATGATCCTCACACGAATCGAAGCGGCACGTTGTGAATCATTTCTATTCAGAAGGGTCGAATGTGTTGGTACAAGGATCACTTTCCTTTTTTCCTTTTTTTTGCTCTAACGAAAGCGCATTAACACGTAATCACATATTGCCTGTGCATGTGCCCATGCGCACGCGTTTTCGCTGGTTTATCCGGCTCGTTGGATTCACAGACCTCAAACATGTCGTGGCAAAATGTCGCACGACTTATTATATGCGTCAGGGTTAGGACTAACACATGTTCTGTTTTGCTATGTGAGCAGTGTGGGCACTTGCGGTCACCGTCTCCCCATCCCCTCCCCTCCCCTTCCTCCATCCCCATCCCGTCCAGTTTCCAATATTTTCCTTTCGGCTAATGAATTTCGCTTTTTCTCGGTCTTCGGGCCAAGAACGTACAAGCTGTCAAAATAGCTTATAAAAGAAGCCATTTAGGCACTCAGATTCTGCTGTATTCAGTTGTTGAAACGCTCGTTCCTTGAAAACAAAATAAAGTTTCTGATTGTTTCCATGCTTGCCAGCCTGTAGTCTGCCGATAACTGTCCGAAAATTCTGGGGTCAGAAAAAGCTGAGTTCAGCCACTCTGACTGAGACGTCGGTGGAAGTGGCTGTGTCCAGTGCTATTTGATCGTGATTTTGTATCGTTTTCATGGAAACTGCCACATTAGAATTTGTGAAGTCTTTCGCCCATCACTTAGCCAGGTCACGTGTGTGGACAAGTGTTTCTATGTGAGCGGCTGCTGGTGCCAAAATGTTGCATCCTAGTGCAAATGTTAATCGTTTTACTCTTACGGATCGTGCTACTTTCTCGAGCAACCATCGTAATCATCGATGGTGTGATCATGCCTATACAGCATAAAAGTAGCGTTTGCAGGTCTCAAAAAACTGTACAATGCAGGCGGCACTGCTGTGGTTATGTCAACAGTGTTTTTGGTGATCGAGCGACTTGTTGCCACTTATTTTTACAAAACTTACGAAAGCAGAGGCCACAAATGGATGGGTGTTGTTCTGTCCGTTCTTTTGGTAACATCTTATTTGTGGTACTTGTGCTACACATAGTACTGATTCTTTTTTCGAAAGAACCACTCAGAATAGTTCCGACAATAAGATTAAAAAGCCACCTTGTCTGAAGAGTTCATTTTCTGAAGGTGAGCATCGCGGCGAGCGGTAACCCAGCAACCCAAGCGTTTGAATCAACACTGCGATATGATTCACAAGGGCAGCAGTGACCGCAACAAAATTCACAAAATCCTTGCAAAATTCAAAATGGAAGCACGGAAGCAAAATGTGCCCTCTATCCCAGCCAAGGGGAATTCGGTGAATCTTAATCTGCTTCCAGACTAAAGTTAAATCTAGCCTTCTTTGATAACTATCAGACTAAAGCGACTCCGTTTGTTGCAGTCGATGACATTTGTTTACTCTTGCTTCTTTTTGCCTGACGATGGCACTGCTGTTTATCACTACTGCGACGTTGGCATTTACGATGCCGGTTTCGCGAAAGTCGCCGACATAGTTTTACTCAGCATGCAAGTATTTGCTGTCCTGATCTTCACCGGCGTTTGGTACTACAACTACAGACTCACGGTAGGGAAATAATTTTCGTTTTGACGACAACATTCTTTTCGGTAGCAACACAGTTTCAGGAGGCAACGCGTTCAGCGCTTTGTCTACACACTTTCCGCATCCTCAAAGGGCAACTGATTGTGAGTAACGGGATGTGCTGTTTATAACGTGCTGTTCCGTCAGCACGAAATGCTGCTTAGTGGTTCCGCTTGGCGGAGCTGCCGAGTAGAAAGCGAATAAACAAAATTCACAGTTTCTCTGCTTTTACGTCTCCTGCAATTCCTTTGCTAAAAGCTCGTTTATCTCCAACCCAAGCATTCGAAATAAAACAAACTAAACCGCGATCTGTTCCAAAATGAGTGCATGCTTCTGGCGCATCTAAGTACCAAAAGGCAGCAGGTTAGCATGTTAGCAGCTCTCTGAAGAGTAGGGCTGGCCTCTCACGTTCACGAATTCTGAACGTGGAGACAATGTGTGCAGTTCGAAACAGTGTTCTCCTCGAAACACATTTGTAAATAATGAGGCAGGTTTCGTCGCGAATACTTTGTGCATAATGTGCGATAGCTGGAAGATGTGTGGCTGTTATGATCGGGGAAAAAATGTAGATATATTTCATCGCTGAATTTATAATTCAATTGAAGCTTTTGTGGTAACAGGGGGGCGGGAGAGTATTCTTGGAGTTTTTTTTTTGGAGCAAAAGTTCCAGACTCAATATGCGAACTGCTACGGGTTGCAGGGACAAATTATTTTCGTTATATCGCGCGTACAGTTTTCGTGAGATTCCTTGCGGTGCGTCACATTAACTAGCCATAGGCTGAACTGCTAATCGCATACAGCTCCAGGGCTCTCCAAGATTAACACTGGCATACCTCCGCAGACTTCCAGAGGATGATATGCTGAAACGATACTTCAGCCTTATGTCGTAGCTTTTCGCAGTTGCTTTGCAACCTGGTTTCTTCATCGGCAGTACGATTGTTACAACGGCTTATGATTACGAAGCAAATTTACCCTATGCAATAGAATTTTATTAGTTAAGGGTTCCACACAGTTGGACTGTGTTTAGCATGAAATAATCAACCGCTTGCGCGTAGAATTTTCCGCGTAGAATGAGTCAGGAAATTAAACAGCAACGCAGAGAAAGAAAGCTACCTCCGTTTGATGCGGGCTTCGGAAGTGTATCACTTTAAGTTTTCAACAGAGGATGGTCACAAAACAAGTACGTGTGACTCACCTTAGAGTTTGAGAGATATTTATTAACGCGTTAAGGTTTACTTCCTGAGATGGATGTGTTGAATGGAGTACATTATAGTGCGCACTGGATGGCGAGCATTTCGGAACGTTGAGTACGCGTTATCAGCTGAAGCAGAATATGAGTACAACCAAACTCCTGTCACCTCTGGTCGCAATCAGTGCTTTTCTCATGGTGTCGTACTCTGTCGCGTATGCTATATTTCTCCCCTCTGTCGATCTGAGTTCGCATATTACTAAGGACGTGCTAAATTCGATCAACGTGTACGCACCTATTGCCGAATTCCTGGTACGACCTTATTGTGTTGATAATGTCCTCGCGCAGAGCGATTCACATAATATCAAGGGCGTCAAAATGTATGCATATGCATGAGGCTGCAGTAGTATTTCTCACTAGCACACCATCCAACGAAAGGCTGCGTTCGCTGCAAGCGCAGTTTCTTTGATACCGCCGGGAATATGCAGCTGAAGATGTTGAGGCCTGCTTGCATTTCGATAGGATGTCCTTAATCAGCAAGAAAATTCGCCATGTGACTGAAAGATTTTCCCTTTTCTTTCTTCCAATCAAGAGCATCGCTTCTTAAACAAATCTTCAAGTTGAAAATCACCAGACCAGTATGATCTCCACGCCGGCCACTGGATTGGCTACCTTGACGTCAGGCACTCTGTACAACAAGAAATTTTCGAGATGAGAATGCTTGCTCAGTGGTTAACTTGGCATGCACTTTAGCGACTCATCGACCAACTCAGCTTCACAAGATGTTTACAAGTAGGGTGTATCCAATTTTGCTGGATCTGCCACTTGTAAAAATATCACTCAATGGCTGGCTTCATTATTGTCCGATCGGACGAGAATGTATGAAAGTTTTGTATCCCTTTCATGGTATATATATATATATATATATATATATATATATATATATCGAAGCCCTTATGATTGCATGCGTGTGGAATTACAAGTGCTACAACGTACCTGTCAAGTTTCATGCCTATAAATTCATAGAGTTCCCCACCTCAAACTACCCTGCACACAGACACGCACAGACTTTGCGTGACAACAGTTGTCTTTCGCAAGCTTGCAGCTGATATGATCGTAACATGTTTGGCCTAAAAGTCCTCCAAAACGCATTACTTTTAAAATAATCTTTGGCAAAAAGTTGACAGTGTAGAAGTTGTTGTGAAAAAGACTGCAGAAAATGTGGAAAACCTAGCAAACTTCGTCTCACAAATGCGGGGAATGACGCAAGTTTTCTGAAACACGAAACCTTCCTCACCTTTAGTGGCTATGCGAAAATTATGGTGTTTCACCTAAATTAACTAATGATGAAAATTATTAAATATCGCTATAATATTCTTTGAAAGGCGGAAGTGGTTCAGCTGGCGCGCGAACAAGTCAAGCTTCCAGTGCGTTAAATGTAAATATATATAATGTGCAAGTAGTTGCATATATGCCGCCTTGTGTTGCCACGCGTTCACACTGCCAGGTGAACTTTGATTTATGTGAACAGGAACAGTTCACTTAGAGCGATTCTCGGCTTAAGAACAAGTTCCTGGTTGTCGAAAAGTAAGACTTCGTCATAACGCAAGCCCGTTTTTTTTCTGCGTCTCACCGATTTCGTTACAGCTACGTGACTGCTTCAGATTCTTCTAATGCCTATTGTAACGAGTGCGTTCATGTTCTGGCTGGCTACATTCAACATCCACGTTCGCCGATCGCTTTTCCGGTTGACGGGACTACGACACTGTGTTCAACACTCGTCGAATAAAATACACATGGCTCCGGCGACTGCCATGCGCATACACTTCGAAATGCTGCAAAAACAGATGGAGGGAAAGTCTAAACGCCAACGTCGCTGAGCATCGCACACATCACGAAATAATGTCGTAACTGTTGCGTAAATTTCCATTTGCAGTTCTGAAATTACCAAATATTAGATCCGAACGATCGCATTCACAGTAACCAGTCATGTTTTATGAAAACATGTCGAAACCCCGAGCAACGGCCTCTACATCAAAAACCATTGGATGCTTGATCTGCCTTGTGATATTAGGTGAAAAACGAATGCTCTTTGGTTACTCTTCATCAGGAGAGGTCATTCATTCCATGGACGCCAAAGCGGTTTGCTTTTCGCGGACGGCTGGTATTTTGTGTATGAAATCGTGGTCATTGATTCGTATTCTGTAACAACCGTCGTCTAGTGAGGCGATCTCTCCATATTGCCTATATCCTTTTCAAATAGCTGAAGCTGCGAAACTCCCTCAGATTAAGATCCACATGTGATCAAGTTGCATTTAATGCGTGCGATGATGGCCTACTGCGACAGTCATCCCTAGCGCCTTCAACAATGACTGATCATCCTGCAGTTTTGCTCCTTGAAAAGGAACCTCAGGTGGCTGAACCACACACGACATAAGTTTAACGGAATGGACGACAACACTCCCAGTATATTTGTTGTCTTGATGTTTAAAGTAAAGTGTGCGTAGCAGGTCAATAGGTTCGAGCACGCGTTATATTACGTAATGCGAAAAAAAATGTTATACAGGTCTTTAGGCCCTGAATATGTCTTATCAGCAATTATGGAGCTCCACCATTTGCTAAGCTCGGCGCCCTCCTCCCCACCATCACCTTTGCTCAATTGGAGCCATAGGTAATGCGGCAATCTCAGTTATAGTGTAAATTTCATTTGTAGAGCCAAATCCTCGTTGCGCTGTTGTTGCCCCTGCGGATGCACCATGCTGTGCTGTTCACTCACGAAGAACGAAAAAGGAGCCTCCATAGAGTGATGAGAGCGCATCTCTAGCAAACATTCACATAACAGGATATTATGCTGTGTTTGGTTTATTATCTCCTAATGCTCGCTAGGTTGATACTGAAATTTTCATGCCATGAGGTCCAAATAATCACACTCATAATAATCAGTGAGGCGTTTTGCAAACGTCTCCTTCTCGCTGCTTGTTGAGACAACGAGGTCTTTGTTATTTTTCCATGAATGTTCAATTGCTCGCAATGCCACTCAGACCGTCAACTCTTCCAAGATGTTTGCTGTTTCAAATATGATTTTTCTGGGGTTGTCAAATGCTTTTAAAATTTTTTTTCGCCTCCAGTTGCATGCCAATGGTCGCCTTCTTCAGTTGAATTGTGGAAAAGAATACTATGATGGAGATAAAATAATAAAGAATAAATAAAGGTTTTGAAAAGGTAAATAATAAATAAAGCTTAAAAAAATAATAGAGGTTTAAAAGGAAATCGCATGCTTTTTAAAAATCCTCATCAGTTCAGGATTATCGAACGTGCCCTATGCCAGTAAGTGAACTTCAGCATGGAACTGCTATTTCCGATTCGCACGGAAATAATAATGGACACCTATTATAGGGAGCGCTCGCACATCGTGTAAAAGAGCAACCAAATGTTGATCTCTGTTTGAAAATTTAAACGTACGATTGAGTTCGCCATGGCAACCGCTCATCTGCAATGAAGCACAAAAAGCAGCTGTGGAACGAGCAAGCCACGTTTAAGGCAATCCAGATATGACATACACCTGTAGATTCATTCGAGTTCTGCAATTGTATTATAAAACAACTACAATTCAGGGGCACGCACCAGTGATGACCATACAATATCAGTCAACTTGTCCACATGAATAAATTTAGATGGACTGTTCGGATACTTCATCTTCTCTCGAAGCACCTCCGGAGATGAGATGGTACAAAATGTGTGCCGTCTATGATTGTGAAGAACATTTCATCAGTTAATGTTGGTGATGTGCTTCAGCATTTGCACATCTACTAAGCTGTTAATGTAAAGCGAAACTGGTGAAAAAAGGCCAATACGAACCGTACATAGGCTGTCACTTTCAGCTCACCGTGGCTGCGGTATGACAAAATGGACTGCATTTTTTGTCCCTTTTTCGTTTGGGTAATCTGCAAAGTAGAACGTTGTTCCTCGACGGGTTTGATCAGAATTTTTTGGGTTCATTTTGCCTAGCAATATAGAAGTAACCCGGAAAACACGCTCTGCAATCAGATTTCTTGGATTATTTCCTTCTGACAAATTTTAAACAACAACGAAGGAATTCGCCATGCAAAATTTGGTATTGAGGAAAACTTTGCAATGACCATTTTTCTGCTCTAATTTGAAGGCAAAACTACGCTTTACGATGTGAAGAGAGAAAACCATTTTGAATGTTCTGTGTTATAATGAACGTACCTTTTGGATATGCGTAAAAAGTTTTTTCAAAACAATTATTTTTGATTTTCCTATGTGAAAATTTGTCTCGGATAACATTATTGAATTCCGTATTGAAAAAAAAGATGCTCTTCAAAGGGTTTTTTGATATAAACACAGGCCCCGCAAATCATGATGAGTGAAATAAAAGTATGCACGTTTAGTTTGGAGAAGAGAAAGATTGAATTTCAGAAGTACTTCAACTCCTGTGACAATTTAAAAAAGCCACATATCTGCAAAAATCAACAGATTCTTTGAGACGTGATTTTGGGCAAACCTTAAGAATCGCATGATGGAAATGTGGAAACACATCGAAGAGATCACTCAACCATTGATTAGATCCTGGATAAACGTCATGCGAATATATGAAAAGTTCAACGAAAAACGTTATACTTGCGCAAAAACATTGTAGACCATCCGGCGACTCTTACGCTCTCATTCAATTGATGGTTACCGCACTCACAAAGCGTTTCCTTCCGAAAAAAAAAATCCGCAGCATTTGGGAACTTTTACCACACCCGCTAAGCGTTTGAATTTCAGCGCTGTTCTATGCGCATTTCTGTTTCATAATTTTTCACGTAAGAACAGCCATCGTTACGGCGCGATCGCCCTAAAGTACAGCCACAGCAAAGGCATGTGTTAAAGTCAAGGAGGACCAATGTGCAGTTAGAATTCGCGGCCGAAATCGAGGGCAGTCAGCCTCCTAGGTTGTTGCTTTCTGATGCAGCTTCACATCGCAGCTGAAAATAACACTCAGCACTAACCCTTCACTTCGTAGCGAGAGCATTAGCAGTTCAAGAGTACGATTTTTGCAAGGCGGTAACGGAAGCTGGAGGCTGTTTGATTTTTCAAAGTGCAAGTGCGCCCCACTGCACCAAGTGTGCATCTTCATCTTCCAGTTTTTTTTTCTTGTCATCATGCTGAACAAGCACGACCTTACTCTTAAACTAGTCGTCATTCCCACCTCCTTACCCCGGCATATCCTTGTTCGCAAAAGGGTATATGACCGTCCCTGTTGTGATACCTCGAACTCAGTCATCTGCCCTTTAAAAAGCCGTGTGACTGATGCTTGAAAAATGTTATTTATTCCATTCACCATTGTGCATGTAGTGCCGCGTGCATTTGTGAAACTGGCCGTTTACTGCATGAAGGAATGAGAGAGCATGCCCTTAGCATGGCTTCAGCACTTTACTCAACGTATCCTATGACTAGGCACATTGTCGAATGCCACGACCTCCAAGAGGTCAACACAGTCGGCAAAACACTTCCTCGTTGCGAAGGCACAGTTATTCGCAAAATGGAAGATGTCACCCTCATACACCAATTTGAACTAACGAACAGTGGCTGCGTCGAACTTTTGTTCTTAAATAACCTTTTCTTACATGACCTATGATCTCCCTTTCCAACCTCGCTCCGCTTATTTATTATTCGCTGCATGCACCCCATCTCCTTTTATCTCATCCATTGCAGTGCTCATTTATTCTTCTCTTCATATTAGACCTAAATATCCTACGCACGTATGCTCACTTTCTTAATTGCTTTTATTTTAATCCATAGAATCGCCGCAGCCGTTCACAGTCTATTTGGTGAAAACTGAAGCTCTTGATTTTCCTTCGTTTTATTAATAACGCAGCATGATTTCGAGAAGCGAAATGCAGTGAAACGAAGGAGTGGAAATTCAGTGATGGCCGAATTACATTGATTTCAGCTTGCTCAAAAGCTTATTGGAAAACAACACCGATCAGAGACAATTTTATTCTCCCGTCTAGTTGCCTGTTTGCAATAAAAAGGAACATTCCCAGTCACAGAAAAAGTTTCAGACAGCCATTACGTCCAAGTTGCCAAAATTCTGCGCCATGTCCTGTTCAAAGTATTCCATCAGCTGACTGCAGAAAGCGAATTAGTTTACTTTTTGACGAGACATTACAAAATGATGCTATAGTGAAGGATGATGTGAGAGAAGCCTCACGTGCTTTCTCTCAGCACGGAAAAACCGAAAAGTTTCAGAACAGCTGTTAGAAAACGCTTTTTAATGCGTTCTTATATTAGATGATGATATTGTAGGTCCTATTTGTAATAAACTTAAAATGAGTAGAATTGAAATGAGTTGTCTTTACTGACAAGAATAAAGATAGTTCCACTTCGCAGTACGAAAGCAGGACAACGACATGACTGCACATGTACAAAGATATGCGTACATAGTCACGCACGTTCACGAAATGGAGAAAGGGCGCGAAAGCGCCGAATAATAAGGAAAAGAAATCACGTCACTGAAACCGTAAAGATACAGCAACTGTTTATTGGCAAATGGAATCCTGGATAACAAATGGATAAGGAAAGATGAGTAAATGAATGTTTTGGGAGCAGGAGGAAAAAAGGAGAACGATCTAGACATGAAGTTGTAACGCATGGCGTGTTGAAGATGTTTATTACACTAGCGACGAGGGATCTCTCAAATCGAACGAATTAAGTGCACCTTCAAATATCGAAACTCAACAATGAAACATTTCTTCCAAAAAAGTATATCCGAAAACAGTTTTGCGACTTTGCAACAGGGATTAAAATCAAAATTTATAGCGCGGGTTTTAGGATTCCAGATTGAACTTTGGTGTGGTAGTGAGGCGATTTCGGTCCGAAGGACCTTTTACGAAACGCGGCAGTGGCGAAATATTCTTGAACCTTTTCAAAAATTTTGGGGTCCGTAACACGACTGGAGGACACACCTGCGTGCAACATTCAAAAACGGGTCTAAACTATGTATGCATTACGGCAGTGCTCGAGAAACTTGAGCCGCAGCGCACCGAAAAGGCAATTTGTAACCTTGAAGGCCTTCGTCCCATTTCCAAGCACTGCCATTTCTGTTGTGCACTGCAACAGATTTTCACACCGAGACCACTGATCTCCCCTTCAGCAGAAAAAAAATCCGAGCCATCCAACCTTCAAAAGCACTAACTGTAAAAGTTTCTATGAATTGCACGACAATTTTAACAATTTTCACGACAAATGTTCAACTGCGAAGTCTTCGTTGCTGAATGTGTTTATCAAGACCGACATTAGGGCGTGAAATTTGATGCCAGGACCATGTGAGGTCCAAACACCTGCAGATGATCTCTGAACTTTTTATTCACTTGATATGGTTTTCGGAACATCGCTTACATAGACCAAAAACAGAAGGGATCTATAGAACTTTTCTCTGGGGAGCTCCGTTCACGATTTCTCGGGCAGACGAGTAGGACTCCCTTAAGATTCACTTTGAGCGAATGACTGAGAGGATGCCATTCAATGCTTTTCAGAACGCAGCGAAAAACCGCAGATGCCTCTAACTTATAGAATCGCTTCTTTTGTCGCGAATGATCAAAAGTGTTCGAGTATTCAAATACAGTATATTAGCAATGATCTTCTAATTGAACAAAGTTGCCTGGTCACTTCAAAGACGAAGTCCGCGGCAGTAATGTAGATCGACCAGCCGAAAAAACCATCCATGAAATTGCCATAACAGTGCGACGCAGTAGCCCACATACCGCATGCCTTGCCTCTTCATTGCGTTGCATTAAGAAAGTAACCGCGTGCAACTTTCAAAGCCATCAAGCAAAAGTTCCTAGCGGTCTCCGACGTTTGTCCGTCATCCTTGACTTGAATGGCTGTGGCATCGAAGAATGCGCTTATTATGTGTTTTAGGTGCGGTAGGCGCAGTCACGAGTAGGGGCTGAGGGGACTGTTCCATCAAAATTCATAATCTGATCTGAACATCCTTGCTCAGTGGTTTACGAAGAGGTCCACTGCAAGTTTTACTTTATAGCTAATATCTACACTGTTTATTTTTTGTCATTTTGGAGATGCCTCATCGTTGCATATGTGCCTGTTAATAATGTTGGCCTCTGGAGCTGTATGTGGGAGAATAACGAAGCTTTGTGATCGCGATCTGGCCCACTCCCACTCCAATTCTTTTCTACATTCGCACTTTTCAGCGAGCGCATCGTATAAGGGCTAAAGAAATGCACGTACAGAATTTCTCGTTGCACTCCAGACCGGATCGGTTGAACTGATCTGCGTTAATTCTGCAGTGTGTATGGCTCTCGCTTATTGCCATGCATTCCTATCAACTTTCACAATCACCCACTTATAGCTAATGCTTTGTTCATGGAAAATGTTTTCTAGTGTGCAATCTTGATCGTTTGAAACGATGAACGGAACGCCCCTATCGTCAGACATTTATTCCTTTCCCGAACTATAATTTTAGCCACAATCAAGCAGAACTGCAGTGTTTACCAATTTGACTTCTATTCGACACATTGTTCTTACAGTACGCTATCATAAGTGCCACACCCTTTCCCTAATAATTTTTAATGCTTTCGGACTGATGCACGACTTCGTTTAACACTTCATGGTGTTTTTCTTAAAAGCGTCTCATCCAATAACGTAATAAATGTCGAAAATGTCGTTTGTTGCACACTGGCTTAGGGCACGAATGCTTGTTACGAACCCTTACGTTACGATGTCTCTCACTGTAGGTGCCCTCGAACGTTTTCGAGCAACTGATGGTCATTCCTTACATTGAAAGTTTCACTACTCATCAACGGTAAATGGGGCATTACAATCAGTAATTGCTTTTAAAGGCAATTCAGTATAGCACCACGGATAATTGTGAGGTCTTCGATACCTCCTGTCGTCGTCTTCTTGATTATGGCTGTCCACTCGGGTTGTCTTCTTCGCAACGGCACTAGTTGGTGAAAAGGCGCTAAAATGTTTCATGAGAACATCCTTTCAGAATACATTTCTGAGTCCATCCAATACGAGCTGTGCTTCTCACTTGGGCAGTTGAGGCCTACCTTGGCCTGGATAACGTCGACTTCACCTGGAGCAAACATTGTGCTTCAACCTTGTTATAGGTTACTGTGGCATCGCACTCGATTGAGCGTTCTGCAATTCTAATTGACGTTCCTTATTACCAACTCATAGCTTTCAGTTCTTTCCTCCAGTCTCAACAATAACTTCAGCGTACAATTTTTTTTCTTTTTCGGGTCGTTCGGATGTTGAATAACACGATGTTGATGTCATTTATGCGCCTTGAGCTGCTTTTGCCTTCAACTGTCACCTCAACAAGTTCTTCCTCGGGGAAACTTACGAGCGTGTGTTTAAATGTCGCAAAATTTAGATAGTTGTGATTCATTGTACTACTTTTTCCTTTTTGTTTGCTCTGCGGTCCGGCATCGTCCTACTTCGCGTGCCGCAACGGGGCTTCACAACAACAACGATAACATCAAATTTAAACGTTCGTAGTGTTCATCACTTTCTTCTAACAGCCGAAATGAACTGCGGAGCCCATTTTGAATTTTTTGCAGCCGAAATGAACGAGAGTATGCGTAGTTTGTTGCGCAACTCAGCGGACCGTCTATACTTCGGGTCGCAGCCGATGAAAGTTATTTTCGTTTGTGAACTAGCCAGCTCTATCGTCGCCATTGGTTTTGCTGGTGTCATGGCGATGGCAATACTGCTAACCCCAGTACTCCACTTCAACATACGTCTATTACTTGCTTGTACATGCACGGCGATGGTCATCTCCAACATAGGTATGAAATACGTCTTCACAGCCTGTGCAGTTTGTGCATTTGAGTTACTATTAACAAACTGCACAGCCGCCTTCAGCGACTTGTTCCACTGGTTGTTTGCTGGATGTTCTAAACCAGTGAGGGCTGCCGGTATTCCAGTTGAGATAAAGCAATTTTGATCCGGTGCAACGGTAAACTTTGTATGTCTGATTGGGCTTCAATATACTTTTTTCGGATTTGCTGCATAGAGGGCAAAAGTGAAAACGAATTGTTCTGTTTTTCGCAGCAATACTTCAAGTCAGTTTTTGAATATGTAAAACTGCTTCATCCAAAATTTCCAAGCCTCCCTCAAAATTGTGAATCAGAGTTTTTCGAACGATCGGGAATTCAAAATGCACGGAAGAAAATCAGTTGTGCAACTTGAAAGTAATTCTTCCGATTCTAAGCACCCCACCTTGCTTCGATTCTAACTCTTAATTAAGTTTTTGCTCAATAAATTAGCTCTTTAACTACTTCGTCACCTGAGGTCGTTATCGAGGTCTGTAAGGGGGATTTCTATGTTTGGTATCATGTCCTATACCAAGACACATTTTCATTCGGCGCCCGCTGCAGAGCAATGGGGTTGTTGACCACATGTACAGGTTTTTCCCGGGAAGCCTTGATTGAGCTCGCTGGAATGAAAAAGGTCCGTTTTCCGCGAAAGTTTTTAGCGCAGCAAACGTGCACCCGGAACATATATCCTTGCACGCATTCATAACGGTCCAGTTTGTGAAAGAGCTGCAGAACGGGCCTAGATATTAGATGCCCAAAAAGAACCAAAGGAGAAGCAGGAAGAAAGCATACTGACGGAAAAAAAGGTAGCTCCTACACAGAAACGTAGAAAAAAAAAGTGACCTCGCATTGAAATAGATTTTCTGCGAAATAGCAGGCGAGATCCAAAGCGTGCCAGGTGCAAATGCACTGAGGCTTTTTTTCCTTTTCAACCAGGAAACAACGGTTTTCCTCATCTTTTGGATTTTAGCATCACCAGCGAAAGGAACCACAATAATCCAGCTGCACGACTAATGTTTCGCCTAACAAAACAGCCATAACTCACTGTTTCAACCATACCTCTCATTCAAAAAATCATCCGAAACTATTTAAAGATGATTTCGTTAAAAGCGTTTCCTCCTTATTTCAGGTGTTTTTACCGCAGCTCGACGTCAACTTTCGATTATCTTCATACGACCAGACGCGGAACGCTGTGAATCATTTCTAATGAGAAAGACTGACTGTTTTGGTATGCGGATCCTTTTCATTTTCCCGCTCTACGCCGTAATCAAAGCACGTTATGGGGATCTCAGCTGTGCCGGCAAGTCCATCTGTGTGGGCTCACGCGTGCGAGTGCATGACTTTTTGGCACTTTTTAACTCACGACCCACAGACATTGACGACAGTTGCCAATTCCTTTTTATGCTTGTTATTGTTGGAATCAGCCCACATTGAGTTTCTGAGGGCATAAGTTTGG
This sequence comes from Toxocara canis, assembly GCA_000803305.1. Taxonomy (NCBI): domain Eukaryota; kingdom Metazoa; phylum Nematoda; class Chromadorea; order Rhabditida; family Toxocaridae; genus Toxocara; species Toxocara canis. The sequence goes on from JPKZ01000720.1 coordinate 78,288, forward strand.
ACGTAAGCGACCAGCGCTCCTCTACGCACCCTCCCCCCCCCCCCCCGTAAACAGGGCAAAATAGTTGAGGCAAGAGAAAGTTCGCCATAATGAAACAAAGACATCAGTTTATCGTAGAGCGCGACTGTTAACTTTTCCATGTGTGGCCATGATAATGCTTCATTTTCGTCGAAACTGACTGCGCAGACATTGTGAGATTGTTCATCTCCGGTGATCCTCATTGCCAGTGTACGTACACTGATTTCTATGATACTGGTGATGAAGTTGTGGGGATCTATTGCACTCCATGAGGTTGAATCGTTGGCAGTGCTAAATATTTAGGCACTCCTGCGAGCCACGAGTCGAAACAAAGGTAATATTCCACTAGTTGTATAGCGCCCAAACAATGTTTTCAGGTCTCAAGAAATTGTACAACGCTGGTGGCACGGCTGTGGTCATGTCAACAGTGTTTCTGGCAGTCGAACGCATTGTTGCCACCTGTTTCTACAAGACTTATCACCGCCAAAGCCACAAATGGATGGGCGTTCCCCTGTCCGTTCTTTTGGTAAAATTTCATCTCTAATGACGGTGATACGAGCCATGCAAAACGCAGCGTTGCGGTGCAAACTTATTATCAGCTTGTCTTTGCTGTCAAAGTCCTCGCAGAGAACTCTCATTATATTAGGGAAGCTCGTAAGTGGAGATGTATCAGTCTGATTGCTCAGTTCGGTTTCTCACGGCGAAACTTAGAAAGCAGCGATAGGATATATAGGTAACTGTTTGAGTCGCATCAGTTTGGTTTCCGGCATCCATGGTGCGCATGACATGTACAGCGAATGCAACAACGAAATTAACATGTATCTTCCACAGTGACCAAAAACCAATCTTGTGCGTCTGAATCTGCTGTCACTTCATAATGCACCTAACCATCTAAGACACTGAAGGAACTCCGTTTCTTGCAGCTGTTGACGTTTATTCACTCGTGGTTCTTCGTGCCTGATCAAGGGGATACCGTTTATCACTTTTGTGATCCCGGCATGTATGACATCCATTTCGCGATAATCGTTGACATTGTTCTGGTCGTCTTGCAACTCTTTGCCGTCCTGACGTTCGTCGGCCTTTGGCATCGTAGCAAGAGACTTACGGTGAGGAAATGAAATTCATGTTAATGATAATGATGAGTCGATGATTGTGAAGTCGGATGCTTTAATCTTGGACAGGTTATTTCGATCAAAGATCGATGTCTCGAGAGCGAACATTTGATGCATCATCTGTAGAACTCTCAGTCCATGAAGTTCGAAGTGGTGACGTGTTGTACAACATGATGCTCGTAACGTGCTGTGGGACTGAGACGCTACGCTTTTCCGCGTTTCCGTCTACCAGAACTGGCAGTTCGAAAAATTGAGGAAAAATTTCGTTGATATTTCGGCTCCGCTTCTTTTCACTTGTTCTTTTTAGTAAAAGTCATCGCTTATAATCCGAAATCCAGTAATACAACGACACGAAAAAGATCTCTTCAAAAATGGGCCTATGCTTTTCGAGCATCTTACTGATTCAAGCATTCGCGGATATCACCTGCTTTGCTCCGTATGTCGTCCGAGAAAGCAATCACTTTCTCACATCTAACATTCAGCCTGGAAACAAATTCTGTAATTGAGAAGAGTATTCTTAGCATTCACCGTATGGGGGAGGCTTTGTAGTAAATCGGTAATGCTTGATGATGCGCACCGGCTTCAGAGATCGGCAGGTGCTGTGATAAACGAAGAAATCTTAATAAATATCTAAACAAGCGGCAACACCTTCCAAAAGCTGGCACTATAGTCTTATTGGAACGGTCGGTTTTACTGAATGGCCGGAAATGATGAAATCAATGTCATATTATGCATTCATGTGATGCCGGCGAATTATAGAGCATTCATTCACGTTTTAATTGGCCGGAGTACTCCTGCAAATCTTTCATCACAGATTCGTTTTCACGCGCCTTGACGGTTCCGCAATTTGCACAAATGCAAGATTTTGCGTGCATATGTACCTGCCTGGCTTTATGCCTGTGAGTGGTTTCAACGACAGAAAGGCTAAAATTGTGAAGTTCGTTAAGTATATTCCCCTCCCTACGTCGCCGCTTGTGCCTATTGACCTCACTTTCTGAATGTGAGACCTAATCCTTCACAAATATCGGGCGGTTCCCTTTTGCACATTATTGTGTGTAGTCTGCTCCTTTGTTCATAAATGAGCCCGAAATCACGTGCAACATGGCAGGCAGCGTCGCATATTAATCTACCTAATTTCTTTATGGGACTGATAGGTGTTTCGGAGCAGAAGATCAAAACAGGCATACAAGATCAAAACAGGCATACTTTCTGGTGCCAATATAACACACACCGTGACAATGAACTGGATAGGTCTAGATTTGACGCACCACAGGACACGCTTTGTAACTGCCAAATTGCCTGGAGCTAGCAAATGCTCATCTCGTTCCCAAGAAAGTTCTCTTCGTTGTACGTTTACTTCTTTTGCCAACTGGCACATGTGATTGGACTCAACTGTAAACAACCGCAAAAAGCGGTAATGCCATGCGGTTACTGCAGAACGACCCTTGTTGATAGGAATTCCTCTTTAGCTTAAATTTATCGCCGCAAGTTTTTACACTTATGTGCGTAAGCCTGCATCAGCCTATCTTAAATCCTTTTCCTTGCCGCTTGAACTTATCTTATAAGGACCACTGAAAGAAGAAAGTGACGCGGAGAGGAAATTAAGTGGAAGTTGCACAGGCATTCGAATCAAGTATTTCTTCAACTCGTCTCCTCACTATGATTCCCCTTCATTGGTAACGCTGTGCACACTGCTTTTGGCGCCTTGGATTTTACATCGAATTATCGTCTCTGACTCTCTTCGGCAATGTTTTGAGCAATTCCAACTGGCGAATCTTTGACGGAGATAGAGACCTGAAGTTGGGCAAGTGTAACCTGCATCATTAGGTGACAAGTTATGCAGAATCGTAAGCCATTCTTCGGTACTACAACATGTCCATTTGGGCATCAAGGGAAACCGGAACAACTGAGAATTTATGCCACGGAACCGAATAGATACGAGTTTAGACTACTCGACTCATAGGACTAATCAATTTCGTGAGCTGCCCGTTATTGACAAAACGCCCGTAACAGAGATTCAAACACTGCTAGCAAATCGGAAGGCACGCACGGACATTTCGCTGGATGACAGAACTGCTTGCAGAAATCTTCCAATTATTCATATTTTCCACTCCCGACCTTCTAAGGATATGTTTCAAGTTTTCCCAATTTTTCACTGTCGGCAATTTCCTATGCAGCTGAAAATTAGTCAATGATTGCGTATGATTGTACTTTATTTCATTAAAATTTCACTGTTCAAGCTGCAGCGGCTGGTTGGCGTAAAATAGCAGGCACACATAGTAGGCGCACACTCATATGCATACGCAAAAAAAGACGCCGTCAAAAAGCTGCATACAAGCACATATTATCTCAAAGACTAACGGTTCACAAGAAACTCAAAACTACTTACCGCTTTGGCTCGAATATGAATGCTTTGCCACCCAAACGATATTACCTTTATTCATGATAACAGGTAGATTGATAAGCGACACTGCGCATATTTTCACCTCCCGACGGGAGCTGCCAGTTTCTTAGTTCTGACCTTCGAAAGCTGTTTTGCATAGTCATGGTCACAGAACAAGGAAATGAATTCATTGTGTATCTCAGGCAGCATTTTCTTCTCAACCGAAACTGATTGTTTACTGAAGCGTCAAAGGCTTCAATCTCAGCCATGCCTCAATTCAATAGAATGCTTTACAGTGCACATTGGATAACGAACACCTGAGGGTGTTGGGCACTCGTTATCAGCTGAACGAAAATACCAATACAACCAAGCTGATGATTCCTATTGTCACAATCAGTGCCGTTCTCGTTCTATCTTATCCAGTTACGTACGCCATCTTTTTTCCTTCCCTTGGACAGAATGCCAGTATCACTAAGGAGCTGCTCAATTCGATCAGTCAATACGCACCTGTCGCGGAATTCCTCGTAAGCATTCATTGTATCGATGGACCAGTGACGCAGATGAGATCACACACAGGGGTAGAACTTTAGCGCATCCGCATGAACGGGTTAGTCACGGTAAATTTAACATGCCTTGCGTTAAGACAACGGTTCGTTCCGAGTGAGTGCAGTCTGTTCATGCGTCGAAGAGGTTTGGTTTGATTTGTCTTCCACGAACGTCCCCAGATGGAAAAAAAACCGGTAACCGGACCCTAAAATCTTACGCGTCCGCTTCCACTATTAGTGTTCTATTCGAAAATTGGGGGGATCCATTCACGCCAGAGCTGTGCACCGACCTTACCATTACTAGCATAGGGGAGTTTTTCGGCAAAAGCCGAATTCGACTCTTTTCTCAGAGGTCACACCGCGTTAGTGGTCTGACCTTTAAGAAAAGATCTCAGATCTTAGTGCTAGAACAAGTGAGAATGCCTGCCAGAGAGATATAATGCGCACGTATACAGCTTCTTTGTCAGCACAGCCGAACGCGTAATCTGCTCGCAAGTGGCGGAAATTCACGTTTTATGCGATGCAGCTCTGCGCGCACGATTTCACTGTTAATGCTTCGTTCTTCTACGTTCTGTGGCAGGAAACGATTAGACTTGGGAACCGACGAGTCACAATTGAATGCAAATTTTGCGTCCCTTTTTTTTCAACCGTAATGACGCAAAATCGGGCAAACAGGTAGACTAGAACGACGAACCTTTGCGTCTCGTTCCACATCGGTTCCCTAGTTCTAAGCACTGAGCAGGAACTGGCGCATATACGTGAGCATGGAGGCGGTGCCATCAAGATGCCCCCTGCCAACTTTGAAAATGGTACGGTTACAAAATGATTCGCCGACAAGTTTTGCGAAACGGATCATTTCTAAACGAAATTCATGTTGTCATCTGGTCTATCGATTGTTTTCATCAAAAAAGTGGCAGCGCTAGCTAATGAACGACAATAGACTTCTTACAGTAAATGCGGAAAACGCATCAAATCCTTATAAAGGAAACTGCAGATTTTTCGTGATGAATTAAAAATGGCAGGGTCTTTTCTTCCCAAGTTGCTGCGAGAAGTGCCATGCGAGCACGACGAATTTGCAAAGCAGTTAGGTGCCGTCCGGAATTCGTCGGCTCAAGGTGGAAACGCACACAAACTCTCTGCACGGACGGGGAGAAAAGTGGCAACCAAACCCTAAAACATCATACGCTCCATTGTCATAATAGAGATCGGATCGAACATGACGGGCGACCTCCAGACCGGTTGCACAGTTGAAAGTACTGAGCAGGTGGAGACCCATTTACATCGACGTAGACACGGTGCCGGTAAGATGCGCTTTGCCAAATTTCCAGTTGACGTGAATGCAAAATGATTCGTTCACCAGTTTTGCGAAACGGATCATTTGTTTACGAAATTCATGATGCCATCTGGGGAATCCATTATGTTCGTCAAACAAATGGCTAGGGAAGACTTCGAACGACCACCCGCAGACTTTGTGCAAAAAATGCGCAAAACGCATCAAACTTTTGCGAAGGAAAATTTGCGAACTTTTCGTAAAGAAATAAAAATGGCATGGTCTTTTCTGCCCAAGTAGCTGCGAGAAGAACAGCCACACGAGGGCGATGAACTTGCGAAGCAATTGGGTGCCGCTCGCAATTCGTCGGCTCAAAGCGTACACGTACACAAACACTCTGCATATGTACGCATTTTACCCGAAGCGATAATTTCGACGAAAACATTTAAAGACATGGCGCACATGTCTTACGGCTCATGAGAACAAAAACAGGGTTCGACTGCGAAACCGAGTTAATTTGTTCACCTAAAAATCGTTCTTCACGACTGCTTGTGACCCCTCTCATATAAGACGTATTGCCACATCGAAAAACGAGTTATCTTCCTGCACTTCAGCCGTTTATGCAAATATTTCAGATTCTTCTCATGCCCGTTACAACGATTGCGTTCATGTTCTCGATGCTTGCACTCAGCACTCCCATTCGCCGATCCTTTTTTCGGCTTACCGGATTGCGACGCTGTTTTCACGATTCGACCAACAGAATAGACTCGGCTCAGCATGCTGCTACGGCCATCCACTTCGAGATGCTGGAAAAACAATGGAATGAAATCTATAAGCGGGAACACTGTCGACTACCCCGTCGATCCCAGCACTACGTCACTAGTTTAACCTGAAGCACAAGTTATTATTCCATGTGCTGCAATGTTGCAAAGTTCTGTCTGAAATTTTCAGTCTGTGAAAGCCACATGACCCCGCCCAGTGCAAACACTTCGGTGTTTTGCAAACAACTCAAAATGCTCCGTAAATTCATGCATAGCGCGCGTGGTGTCGTTTTCGGTATTCGTTGAGATAAAGAGTTCTCTTTTACATCTCCTTCAATGTTCCATTCGTATAATCAGCGCTCGAAGGGATTTCCGTTCGCTAAAAGTTGCTTCCTTGTGGATAAAGCAACGACCATTGTCCGTCTTTCACAAATTCATGGGAAGTCGTTGGCCGAGTTAGTATTCCTTTGGGTGGAAAGGATCAACGCTTGACATGTGCACAAACGTCAGTCAAGCGGCGGAGTGGGATTTCCCGTAAAGCACGAATTTCCTGTAACTTTAGCAGTAGCTGAACCTTGTTCAAAATTTTCTAATTGTAAAACATACCACAGCGCCTTGAATTCACTAATTAAATTTGTCCGACGTTTCGTAATCAGTTCGGATTGTATCGTCATGAACACCGTCTTTTCTTGAAGCTTTGTAAAGTATCAGTGAATCTTAGTTGTGAAATCAGCTACTGTCATTATTTCTGTCATCATACCGTTTCGTTTGGTAGATTTAATGTCACAAATAACGCAGACATTGGTAGATTTAATGTCACAAATAACGCAGACGTTAGTAAAGCAGCTAGTGAAAACTCCGAGTTCCTTTCTTCTGTAGGCCGGATGCTAAATTCGGTCAATGAATACGCTCCTGTCGCCGAATTCCAGGTAAGAACTTATTACTTCGACAATTTGCTGGCGCGGACGGACTCTCATAATGAAAACAGCGCCAGAATATGAGCTGTGCATGGTAGTGCTACCAGTGACCTGCATACCACTGCACAGCATGCATTGGCCGTGGGATAGGGTCAGTAATAATTACCGAGTTACGTAAAAGTCATAATCCCTCGTTGCGCCTTGCTTTTTAGCAAGCAACACGAAACATTACACACAATATAAGCAGGTCGTCTCCGACTCGCCCATCGCCTTTCACCCTATCCAGCACCTGAGGTGCTGCACGCAGTAGCTCCTGAACACCACACCTGCAACGGTCGCGCAGCGCTACTCCAAAAAAAAAATCCGTGCTCTTAGGTTGAACTGGTTCTGGTCTCGACAATCCAATGTCTCTATCGTTCACAAGCCCATGTCGCCACTCCAACGGCCACACCAGTGTCGCATCTACCTACGCCCGCGCACACCATTAGAAAATTCATGACCCAAATCCGGCACCACGATTCATGACCGACAAATTCCCGCAGCGACCATCACATTTCCATGTTAGCATCTCATCGAATGCGGTACATGAAAGTTATTGAGCTATTCCTAAATCTCTTCTGTTCCAAATTTGTTTTCCATTTTCCATTAAAACAATATTCTTTCCAGGTTTTATCATCCATGGTTTTTTCATTGCGTTCTCGAGACAGCTGCTGCTTGGAACATGACGCCAAACAGTTTTCGATTTCGCCCCATTTAAACGGTTTGCAGAGCGAAGTGGTGGAGTAGGTGGTTAAATGCTCGGACAGCATTGTTAATTACCTCTTTTTTTGAAGCGCTTTCTTTTGAAGCGCAATTCTTTCTTACCCGTTGTCCCTCCAGTTTGAAATAAATTCTGATTTTCGATATCACGAAGCACTGAGCCAGACAGGGGCTGCATCAAACTGTAATATTCAGAGCTTGAAAGGCTGAGTAGAGCAACTTCTGGCGAAATTTTCGAGGTGAGTTCAAAGAAACTTGTTTTTCTCGTAAGTCAGTTCCAAAGAAAAGATCATTTTAGACTGTCGACTTCTGGATCCTTGCCGATCACAAGGCGTTCACACGGCCAGCTGTTGCCTAGCGCCGAATTTAGTGAGAGTTGCTTTGGTCCGGTTGAGTTTCATTTGTACCGAAGCCAAAAACTCGGCGGCACTCATTTAGTGCCAAAAACAGCATTTTTTAGTGCTTCCTTCACCCTCTAAGATTTATGTGGGGGGTAGGAGTAAAACACTGTGTGTCATCCAAGGCATTACTATTTTGACTTGTAGGTTAAATGATTTGAGATTAGACAAGAAAAAAATAACAGACAGAAATGGTGAAGGGATTGTCATGACAGGTACCAATTTCAACAGCACAAACATTCGAAAGGATACCATTGCGGAACGCTGCAGCCTGACGTTCGTAGAAGTTCTTGAATAGTTCTTTCAGTGGAGGCTCGCGCTTGAGTTCGTTGATGAGCTTTTGCAAAAGAAGTTTCGGGTGAGCAATATCATAAGCTTTACCGGTGTACTTCTTTAGTAAAGCAGTTTTCTGATGTCTGAAGCCAAATGAAATCGCTGATCTCGAAGTATACTGTGATCACTGAATTGTTGTGACGAAAGCCATGTCCAGAGAAAGGTTGTTTGCCATTGACAAGATGGCATAGCTGGCCGAAAGAACATAGCTTGAGGAAACTTGTCAAACATGACAAAAGTGTTATTGGCTTGCATTGCTCGGTTTTCTTCCCTGTACCTTTGTGAACCGTCATGACTTCTCCATTTTTCCAGATGGACGAGATAATCACTGTGACAATAACTCGGCCGAAGACAATACACATTTCGGGACAACGTTAGTCTTCCCCAGCTCGAAGTGTTGGCTCGTGATCGAATCAAGTCTCGGCGGGGTGTCCCAGTTAAGGTGAAACAAACATTTACACATGTGACCGCAGCTCAGCGCTTTTTTACTTGAGCGTATGGATGTTTCTCTCGTAAACAGAGTGTGCTGATCGGCCAACTATGGATAAAAGTTTGGGAGTGACGCAGTAATTGTTCAGGATTGCAGAGGAAGCATACTATCTGTCCTTTTCACTCTTGCAACCAAGCAGCCCGTATCTATTGGTTTCTTTCTTATGTGTGAAGTTACGCGCTTTCATTTTCGCTTCCGAAATCGCCTGAACAAGCTCCTGAGAAAATTACAGGTGTTGCGAATGTCGTTTGTGATCTGCTTGCTATGTTGGAAGCGGTTTGTTCACTTAATTAGCTTGTATCTTACTCGGGTCCATGCTTCTATTTCTGGTGGCAGTTTTTTGTGTTTTTGCTTCTCCTTCACAACACGTGGGTAGACCGAGTTATATGTTTGCAGCAGATCTCTAGGAAAATTTTCGTTCGCTGCGTTTACATCGTTTCACTAGATTCTTGCACTAAATTCTATCCAGTCGATACGTTTTAGTTGCTACTTGAAAGATCGATGTTGAAGTCATGGTGATCTCGGGATATGGACCTGATTGTTCCCATCTTTGAAGTTACTAAAGCCGCCGAGTTCATAATACACAGCGAGGTGACCATTATAGCGTAAGCTGCGTAAAGTATCACTTCTGATGTTGGTATGAGAAAATGAGGTACAGCGGTCTAGTGTGCGCTCCAGGAGCGCAGCTTGAGTTTGGTAAAGACTGAATGCCATCCGATATCAAAAGCAATTTACTGACCGCAACGGAATGACAGCATGTGAATAGGGCATCATGTGACAGCATCGACATTTTCGCATGCGGACAGCGTTTAATAAGGCGCGAGCGAATGAGCGGTAATTTAACTGCCGAATATTAGCGCAACATCAATAAGTGACATATATTCGCCAAAACACTTTATTGTAAGATCAGTCATATGCCGTTGATACCCATCTCACAAAGGTTACCTTACGCTGGCCGTTTTTCGTTTTTTACATTTTGCACAATCGTATACATTATGGAGAGCCAGATCATACGTTGACAAGGTATAGCAAAAATTTTCGAGATATGTGATGTGCATGCCTACACTCAATTTTTGTATTGCACGTTCATTGGTCAGCCCACGCACGCAAATGTCCACTAATGGCTAATAAACAATAAAAGACTTTCTTCATCTGCCATTTGCCAGTCAGCGGAGTTGATTTCATGTTCGCTGTGTGTATAACACACAGCTTTTCGCAGCGGTTGCACTTTTCTCACCCCACCGGGAATTCCTAACCTCGAATTTAACCAGCGGGCAACAGTTAATGTAGTTTGCGAGTTATCCCGCTTTCCACTGCACCGCCGGAATCCCCAACGTCTGGTCGAATAAATTTACGGATGTGACATCGTCAGGAAGTTCTTTTCAGAGATCTCACCTCAACCGCCTCTCTCACATATAACGCCTGTCGTATTCATATGACCATGATGTATCGGATGCGAATTGTTCCTCATTTCACTGGGCGATATGAACGAGGGGTCTATGTAAACAGCGCTGACTGAAGTCTGGGCTCCACCGACATGCTTCTGAGATAAGCGCAGTCTCTTGTAGCCAGCTCCTTCAATTTTTTTCTGGATTTATTTTTTCTGGATCTGGATTTTTTCTGGATCTGGAACGTTGAATTCAATTGAAGCATGTCACATCCGTATTTCTCCTGGTGTGCCGCACCACTTGCTCAGTGCTTCTGCATATGAATCAGCTTACTAAAGAAACAAACGCGACTGCAGCTGAATCAAGCTCTCTCGTGCGCACGTATATCTGCTGTTGCCGCTGCAGTTCATTTAGCGTATTCAGTAAATGAATGTCGAAGTATATGAAGATAAATGTTTGATAATGATGTTGTTACGCAGACGCACATTCGATAGATATTAGTAAAAGATATTGACGTTGAGACCATATAATGCGTCGAGGAAGATGGTATAATGTATTTATGCTGACGTTTCGGCTCATAAAGCCATAATCATAGCACCACAAGCTGAAAAAATATATTTCCCGGAAAAGATAGTAAACAACAACAGCGATTCTATGAAGGACAGAAGAAACAAGCGGTGTATCATAACAAGAACAGCTGTGAAGAATGAAAAGAGAGAAGGGAAGAAAGTAGAGAAGGGTCATAGGTCATGCGTGAAGAGGTTAGTTAAGGATAATAGTTCAACACATCCACTGATCTTAGGTTTGCGTGAGTGTATGAGATAAGCTTCTTTGATTTTTCGACTGAGGGTGCC
>JPKZ01000720.1:90757-127929 GCA_000803305.1 Toxocara canis
TTGCGTCTCCTTGTCGCGCTTAGTTCGACGTGAGTAATGAGAGAAGGGGTTGGTTGCAGATTGTTGAGGAATGGAACCGAGGTAGTCGCTGGACAGATAGCCGTTTTTAGTAAGAATGCACTTCGTGTCACGAACGCAGGCATTCAAGTTGTCTTGGCTGGAACTGAGGCTAACTGCATGAACGGTTTTAAGGAATTGTTGTTTCACAATTGCCTGCGTGCCTGCGTTCGTGACGCAAAGTGCATTCTTACTAAAAACGGCTATCTGTCCAGCGACTACCTCGGTTCCATTCCTCAACAATCTGCAACCAACCCCTTCTCTCATTACTCACGTCGAACTAAGCGCGACAAGTAGGCGCGGGCCTCCTTATCCGTTCCATTCATCAGCAACAGTTTTACAAGTGAACTCATCTCGATACTTAACAAGCATGACCTTCCTCTTAAACTATTTGTAACTCCCCCTCCCACGCTCCGACAATTACTTATTCGCAAACAGAATATATGACCCCCCTTGTAATGATATATGGAAGTGTGTTGTCTGCCCGTCAAATAAGTCTGGTGACTGCTGCTTAAAAGACGTTGTGTACTCCATTCGGTGTAGCGCATGCAGTGCCGAGTATTTTGGTGAAACAGGTCGCTTTTTGCATGAACGAATCAGAGAGCACGTCTTAAGCATGGCCTCACCACTAGCACATTCATATACTGCATAACCCATGGCTAAACACATCGTCGAATGTCATAACCTTCAATCCATTAACATCACTGTTCACATACTTGCTCGATGTAATGGCACCCTCAGTCGAAAAATCAAAGAAGCTTATCTCATACACTCACGCAAACCTAAGATCAATGGATGTGTTGAACTATTATCCTTAACTAACCTCTTCGTGCAGACCTATGACCCTTCTCTACTTTCTTCCCTTCTCTCCTTTCATTCTTCACAGCTGTTCTTGTTATGATACACCGCTTGTTTCTTCTGTCCATCATAGAATCGCTGTTGTTGTTTAATATCTTTTCCGGGAAATATATTTTTTCAGCTTGTGGTGCTATGATTATGCCTTTATGAGCCGAAACGTCAGCATAAATATATTATACCATCTTCCTCGACGCATTATACGGTCTCAACGTCAATATCTTTTACGTATACGAAGATAATAACAGATCAAAGGGAAGTACGTCTTTTACGGAATTTCGAAAGGGTTGTTCTATGGAATTCTGCCAACTGACGCACCAGGATGATGACACTAGCAATCATGTGAAGTGGATCATTGTAGTCAACATGAGTACACGCGAACTTAAAAGTGCACTGATAAATTGATCTTGATATTCGTCGGCGGCTTTGCTCATCCGTCGGATATACCATTATTGAATCCTAACTATAATTTCAGACTCCAACGTAGGTGGAAATACTTAAAGAGAAAAATGACACAAGCACTTGCAATCCGAGTAAAAACGCGATAAAACCCTCATCTTCGTTCCAATTCATGGAACGTGTGATTGACATCGTCGTGTTACAGCCAAATGGCGATTTAATGAAAAGGGCGAGGAATGCTATTATAACAACTGCTCATTATGATAAACGCTAAAAGCGATAAACGATAAACGCTAGAAGTGCAATAGACCTCGCTTGACGGGACTTTTAACTTTCTGGTTTTCCTTTTACTGCAAGTACGACTCGGATACGTGAGGGAAAAGACGATTTCAGCACGGCACTTCAATTCTGATACAATAGTCGTAATCTTTCTTAGTCTTACGCCGCAACTAGAGGAAATGTTGCCGATACGATGACAACATGCAACAGAGTGTTTCATAATCGTTACGCTGCATTGCCCAACCACACTGTTACGCGGTACCGTCCGCACATGAACCATCGACCACACATTGTGTTTCATGAGCTTGCCAAACTCGCACTGTGCAGCCAAGATAACGTTTCAAGTTTTCGATTTGACAACTGGTTGCAACGTAGGTGGAAACTCTGCAGCTCAGTGTCTATGGTAGCGGGCTCACGCACTGCATCAACACAACTTGCAAGTGAACATTTATTACCCGGTTGCAATCTGAACAAATAAAAATAAACTACGGTGCGCAAAATCGGTATACACTAATATGCGCCTGCTACTCACACTTGTGAATTCAGGTGGTCACAGGAATTCCTTGAGAATAACAATGCTTGTTTAAGAGTACCCTCATCTGTCCGATCACTCGTACTTTTATTTCGCAAAAGAGACCAATTTTTTTGATCTATCGCAACTTTACTGACCTCACCGAGTGCGAAATATTCGTGCACATGCATTGTGTAAATAATAGTTAAGCGCCCCAGAATTTCAGACTGGCATCACTGTTGGATTTTACAGCGAACGGTACGGAATTTTCTTCCGCTTTGAGATTCTCGGCGTTTGAATGTGCAAGTAAAGAGTAGAATGCAAGGTGCAAGTGCTGTAAAACCTTAATGGCGAGCTTAGGGCTTTCCGTCTGATCAGTGTCGTGCAAAATTGTCAAGAATTTTTCATTTTCGACTGTTTTGTGCGCCCATTTTCGACTTCTAGCGTTTATCGTTTATCGCTCTCCCCACTCGAACAACTGCTACCGTCTCGCTTCTTCGAAACGTTCGTCCTTACCCAATCTCAAACTTGGGTAATTCAACCTCTTGCATTTTATTAGTGCGTAAGGCGCAACGAACAACGTAGCCGCAATCGCATTACGAACGAACAAAACACAAACAACACTTCAGCAAAGTGGAATAACCTATCAATATCTTATAATCGTAAACTTGTAGGAATAGCACATCAATACGCTATAGTCGTAAACTCGTAAACTCTTTTACGTATCTTAGCAAAGCACAACAAGTCGAATTCTATCAACCAAAAGCCTCTTCGATAGAAGTGGTACAATATCCTGCTGCGTAATGAGAAAGGGAAACTATTGCATTTCACATAGCAGGTAAACGGCAGTGACCTACATAGAATGAAAATTAAACCAACACAAGTCCAATAATAAAACAAGCCACAACAAATATTCCACGCTGCCTCGTAACTTCTTAAAGACGACTCTTTCAAGAATTTTTCATTTTCGACTGTTTTGTGCGCCCATTTTCGACTTCTAGCGTTTATCGTTTATCGCTCTCCCCACTCGAACAACTGCTACCGTCTCGCTTCTTCGAAACGTTCGTCCTTATCCAATCTCAAACTTGGATAGTTAAACCTTTAATTGACGTACCGCATGTACAAAGCATAATGAGGTACGAAACTGACACATAGCAATACAATCCACCTAGCAAGCGAACGAGTTATAACTTAAACAACACTACATGATAACTTGCAAAGTATAATGACATACGAAACTGACACATAGCAATACAATTCACCTAGCAAGCGAACGAGTCATAACTTAAGCCAACACCACATGATACTACGCGAAAAAAATCAAACAACGCAATTCAACGATAAAGCCAGACGCACGAAAACACCACTCTCATCGCGACCTCTGAAGAAAATTATCTCTTAGCCTCATGCTGTCCGCTTTTATAGGCGTAGTGGGCTGACCTTCTCATAGCCAGCCCTGTTCCCAGTGATTATCCAATTTGCCGACTTTCGCCTTAGAGCCGCTCATTAATCCGTTTGATCGACACAGATCACTGTTATCGGTGCCTTGAATGCCCATGCAACGCTTCTTTGCTATAATGTTATTTACCTCAATATTTCCGTCATTCATACTTCCACAAACTCAGTCAAACTTCGCGAGTAGTCGCGACATGCAGGCAACGGGTTGAGTTCATGTCACTGTTGTTCATAAGGCAGTTTTTATGCTGGTTGGAACTTAGTGAGCTGGTCTGCAAATCAATTACCACTGGTTTTGTCATGACGACAGAACGAGGTAAATAGCGGCAGGGTCACGTGGGGGCTCCGCAGGGAGGGATGGGGGGGCAGGGGGTAGGAGCGGCGAAGGTGAGAGGATTGTCTTCAGATGACAGCAAGAAGTGAGGCAGGATGGTATATATGAATGGCTTATTGCTACCGAAATTTTGCGTGACTGATCGACTAAGACGGCCCCCCATGTGAAACGTCAGAATTGCTCGATAATCTCTTATGTGCGAAGGGAGTCAGTGATTGTTTAGTGACCCGTCTCCTGCAAAAAGCAGTTGTTGCTTGGAGTTCCTTCGTATACGACTCTTGTTTGTGCCATTTACATGTTATAGCCTTACCTCAAGCGAGGGAACCTCAGAAGGAAAGAGGGGAGTGGGAGGGGTGGGCAGGGTGGGGGGATGGCATGAGCCTAGAGAAAATGGGCTACCCTGTTTGTCTTTAGTTGCTAAATAGTTAACTAAGTGTCTGAGCTTTTCCAGGATCTCACCTGTTCGGTCTGTTCGTTCTTTCGAATTCCAAGTTCTAGACTACTTGACTTATAAAATGAAAGCTGTAGTTGCCGCAGGGAACTGGGACTGTTTACACCCATTTCAAGTCGTCCTCGAGCTCAAGCACATCAAACACATTTCTAAAAAGCTGCTCCATCGAAATATTCTGCCGTCTAGTATTCTTTGCTGATTTCTAATAAAGTCCAAAATGGTTCATGGCTGCAGCACTAAATCCATTTCTCTTCCTCTCGGCATCTTGAATCATGGCTGTTTGTCAAGCTTTTCATCTTAGACAAACTTGATGAATGCAGTGATGCCACTGAATGTCGAATGAGGTGATGCCTTTTAGCGAATGACTAAATGGACTGACCAAACCGTTTGCAAGTGCCATCGCTTTTCGTAGTAGCGTTTAGGCTTCTCGCAAATTCAGTAAGTTATCATATCGCCATAACTGCTTGAAAAATCGCACCAATAAACCACGGCCATGTTGAAAGCTCTCGGAAATTTCCGTGGACATTTCCAGAAGCGATATGAGATCGGAAGAGTGCTAAGCAGAATGGCAGAATTGTGTCCTCAATCTGAATACATTGAACAAATTACGGACTAAAAACCACAAGACACCGAGAGACTGCTTCCCTCAATACACTGTTGCCTCTGAGCGGAATAGTGAAATGTAGTGATGTGTTGTGACGTGGTATATTTATTGTGGTTGTATCTGATTGTGCCCCTTTGTATCATCTTTGTACTGTCGTAAAGATAGTTCTTACCTATCGACTAAATGAAAGATTCGATTCGATTCGATTCGATCAAATTTTTCATATCGGCGTACTTTTGGCAAGCCATGCACACAGCATGTCATCGTTGTTGGCAAAGTGCAATGAACCAACCATCTTTGAGGCAAATACGACGAATGCTTCGAATTGTAAATGCATTTTGGCGACGCAGTGTTGACGACTGCGTTATTCGCATTAGATTGCTTCTTCGATTCAACGAAGCGAATAACGTTTAAGCTGCAAGTTGACAACTCTACGAACATCGAAGTCATTCAGTCGGAACTTAACTGATGTTTAGAGTAGAATGGAACCTCAGAATTGCTAAGTGCTTATTTCAGGAATAAACATTATTATGCAATAGATATACTTCGATGGTTGTGTCTGATTGTGGCCGTTTGTATCATATTTGTATCATCTTTGTACTGTCGCAAAGGTAGTTCTTGCCTATCGACTAAATAAAAGGTTCGATTCGATTCGAAAGTTCGGCTAAGATTGGCCATGTCGCTTTTTTTTGCAAATCTAGCGCACATTCTCCGTAGGCCTACACTTGGAAGTAGAAGGTAGGCGTAATGGACTTCATAATTTTATGTTCATTTGCTGCAAGTTCGACTCTGTTTCGTTGAACAAGTTATTTCTCCCATTGCCTATACTGTTCCCAAACTTGAATGCATCTTCTAAGGCCTGAGAAGAACTATTGGGTAACAAACAGAGAGGAAAGTTTTATTTTGTATCGATATATCCTACTGACGTTAATCCAGCGGAGCGCAGCAGACGGTTTTTTGGAATCCCAGGAGCTGCCGATGCATCTGTCACTTTGGTCCATTGTACCTCTTCGCTGCATTTCGCGTAAACGTTTCGTGACAGAAATGAAGTTTATTAAGCGGGTTGCTTTGGCATATTAAATGCTACAAAGCGTAGTACATTAGAAAAGAACGAAGATAGCAATCACGGCATGGCCGAGACTGCCACTGCAAGTCTGTTTGAGGGCACACTGGATGGATGGGATGCTTATTAAACAGGAGCTGTGCGAGGAGGAGGGCAATGGTCGCATGCACCATCAGCACATCTGCACCTGACCTAATTGTCCATTGGGTGCAGGGCGACCTGGACCTCCGTCGACTCCTGCATCTCCAGACAGACCCTGACATCCTGACGATCGAGGATTACTGGGTGAGCCAGCAGGCCAATCGGAGCGGGGTGGTCGCTGGGGTCCAGGAGGCCCCGAAGGTCGAGAGGGGTCAGGAGAATCTGTGACACCTAACGGCAGGCCAGGTGGCCCCCTTGTCCCTAGAGCGCAGGGGTGTCCAGCATGTCTCACTGGTCCTGGAGGTCCAGCTGGCCTAACGTTTCCTGAAGATCCGTTTTGGCCTCCGCCTCCGTCTCTGCCAAGAAGACCTTTCTGTCCTGGTCTTCCGACTGGTCCAGGAGCGGCATCCGCCCATTCCAAGCACCAGTCAGCAAATGTAGGTGGAGTGGCTGGAAACCCGTCAGCTGCATCGCATCTAGGTGCTCCTGGTGCCCCATCTGCTCCTCCCCTGCCGTCTGGGCCAGGTCCGGAAACTCCGCAACCGCAGCATGAGCTTGGTGTCTGACGCTTGTGGCGCTTCTCTTCTTTGGCCAGCACCTGGAAAATTTCATGTTCAAAGCAGCTTAGAAGGCGTGCGCTTCTAGCACGGGCACTTCCGACGATTTAATACTATGTTTATCTTACTCCTTTCAGTAACGCATTATGAACATTACCCGCAAGGAGCAATGAATAATACTTCTCCTAATTTTTTTTGACTTCGCGAGCGTCATATGGTGATAAAACATGGTTTAACTATTTCTCCTGCGTGCAAGAGGAAGCCGCCTTTATTTTTCTGCTTGTTTATGTGCTTATCAGTGCTTATCAGCCGTACCTTTATCAGGCATGCGATATATATGCAGACATTGTGTAGCAAGGAAAGAAGAGGTTCAATGCACGAGCGCGAGAACGTAGTTCAGAATTAATCTGGAATTCCTTCCCTAGAAAATTAGCATTCAATATCTCAGAAACGTAGGCAGATATAACGCAGTTTTCTCAGTCTAATGTTGTGCACATTCTCATGAGCTTGCTATTTTGTTTCCGATGCTTCTAACGTAGTTTTAGTGTTGGGGACCAAATGTCTGTAACTTCGGTTTATTTCCCATTCTTTGCATTTCTCAGTGCCAATTGACCACCCATTGCACCGTTTAGTCGATCGCGCTGGATGGCTGGCAAGGAATAAATTTGTCCTGCACTTGACGATTATTTGCAAGCTTTGCATAACTGATTGCATGTGCTGCGTGTAGTCGTACACCATCGGCACAGAGACGATGCAAACGAGTGTGGCGATTGTTGAAAGTGCCGCTTCGAAGAAGGCAACGCGCCGGAGACCATTAGCTTCAACTTCGTTCTCCATTTGCTCGCATGACATCTAAGAAGAGATAAAGCTCGATTTCTGTCAAACAATCAAGCAACGATCGCGGTCTCATTCAAAAGCAGTTTTGCTTTTGAGGGATAAATACATGCACTTCTTTACTGCGCTTCCCGAGTAGTGCGGATGGAACAATTCCAGTAGGACCCCATTAACTTCGTCATGACCTAATTATGTTACTAGTTAACTCACCCTGCAAAATCTCCGCCATAGCACAGATCTTTCCCTCGGACCACAATGATGGGTATCTCAAGTACGCACTGACAGTGCGGACCGTTTTCATCAATGAACATTTAAGACAACGCCACGTACAGATGATGTCTGCACACATCCACTTCTTTACCGGCGGGTAGGTAAGGCGATCATCCAGGCTTCACCGCAACCCCCCGTTCCTGAATAACCTATCCCTAATAATAAGAAATGAAAATCTGACCAGTGCATGTAAAATTTCTTTCTTTTTCATTTAAATTCTGCATCTTCTTCGCCGATACCGTCAAGAGCGGCAGCTCAGGCCAAATTCTGCACAGACACCATCAATGAGCAACACAAGAAGAGGGCGACCGTCTCTCAAGAGTCGCCTTCAGACTTCGAAAGGGTGGTTTCCCTAAACACCAGCAATGTTTTTCTATCGAAGTGAAAAAGTAAGAAACGGCGACTTCGCCAAGATGATCATCAGTAATTTATCATGGTGCGATAGCGACTCCAAATGCGGCTTCTGTAAGGGGGAATATGTTGATGAAAATTGTGACCTAGCTCTGGCCCCATTCTTTGGGAAAATCTAAGCGACAAATCAACATTGAAGTGAGAGCTTTACCACGGCCTTGCCATGTTTGCATTGCTCATCTCGGCGCTTGCCGACATGACCGCTGCACATTTGGCCATGTCAAAATGACCTGCTGTTATTCGTTGAAATGATGCAAACGTCGTATGCTAAAATTTGGGTTGTTCTGTAATGCTCCGCCGTACATAAAAATTTGTTTGTGTTATAAAGAGGAAAGAGAGGAACAGCGGTAAGAAAAGAGAGGAAATAACGAATGTTCAGATGTTTTAAGTGATCATTTTCACTACCGGTAATTTGGAAAACAATTTCAGATCAGTATCTGAGCCATGAAAGCAATGAGATCCTAAAAAAGTTTTGCGGGAGCGCCGTTGCCTTTTGAACTCAAACTGGAAATTGGCTTTATTACAAAACTTTGAACGATGATAATTAATGTACAACTTTCAAAACACTTATTGGATTTTTATTGGATCGGATAGCTTACCAGTGGCGATGCTCAGTTTCGCTTACCGTCTGACGATCGTTTTTTTGTTAAATCTTTTCACATTATTTTGTTACTTACACCTTTTTTTAACGTTTCATCTCTTGTTATTTACACTAAAATCAAATCGAGTCTATCCGATTGCTATTATATATTTTCTTAATCAATCAGTTTTATGGCTTCCCTCCATTGCCACTAAATAACGGTCAGTTCTGAGTATCATAGATTATCTTAACGATTCAGCAGATCCCAAAAAGATAACGTACCTAATTTCGTATGCTACTTTATTGGATTTTACTTCCCACTTCTGCTTGCTCTTTTTTTACTGAAGCGATTCCCGTTTCAGTCACTCATGTTTTGTTTTTAATTGCACCTCAATAGCAAACATTCGTTATTTCATCTTTATCTCCAATATTAGCCTTCTTAGTTAATCCGCTGTCGTTCTTATGTTATATGGTCTATATAACTTGCTCGAGAATTGCTTTGTATGACGTCTCCTGGCCAGCTAAAAAACAGAAACAAAAGCAATTCCCTTGTGTTCACCTGTTGCTGTCTCGAATTCTAGCACCAATCCATTCTCTGCAACGAACAGATTTCATAATTGATTTCTTAAACAGATTTTCTCCCCTTCTAAATTCTTCACAACCTCTCCCGTTATATCGTCCCGTATACCTGTTTTCATTGCTGTTTTCATTTTAGGCTTAAATATCTTCTACACTTAGGCATGCTTTGTTACATGTTTCTTTTTCATTTTTCACTCATAGAAGCGCTGCTGTTGTTCATGATCTGTTTGGTGAAACCTACGACTATCACTTTTCAGTTTGCTCCGATATGATTATGGCTGAAGGAGGCAAAACGTCAGCATAAACTTATTACACCATCTCTCCTCGACGCATTATATGGTCTTAAGTATAATCTACCTTGTACGAACATTGCTTCATTGCCTTGACCGTGCACTGCTTCACTGCCTTCACCATGCACTGATTCGGTGCCGTGACTGTGCAATGCTTCATTGCCTTAACGATGCACTGCTTCATCCCCTTCACGGTGCACTGCTTCATTGCCTTTACCGTGCACTGCTTGATTGGCTTGACCGTGCACTGCCTTGAACATGCATTGCTTCACTGCCCTGAACATGCACTGCATCACTGCCTTGACTATGTGTTGCTTCATGGCCATTAACGTGCCCTCTTGGTGGCCGTTAGCCGTGCGTGCTTCGTGATCATTTGCCATGCATGCTTGGTGGTCGTTAATCACGCTTACTTCGCGGTCGTTACATTCTCTCCTTAGTGGTCGCTAACCATGCCTGCTTGGTAATCCTTAATCATCCCTGCTTCGTGGTCATTAGCAATGACGGCTTCATGGTCATTAAGCATGCCTACTTCATGATCATTAACCAGGCATACTTCGTTTTCATTAACCGTTCCCCGTTTCGTGGTAGTTAACCTTGCACTACTCCATTGCCTTGACCATGCACTGCTTCACTGTCTTCACCATGCACTGCTTCGGTGCCGCTTCCTGGTCTTGGTCATGCACAACTTCGTAGCCATAACTGTGCACTGCTATGTGGTCTTTGGCATCTACGGCTCTGCACTGCTATGTCTCTGCAATTATCATACACTGTTCCATGGTCATTGCTATACGCTAGCTCATTGCTTTTATCATGCAATAATTCAGCGCTGTTTTTTGTTCAGAAATTCCGATAAGCTTGACGAAGTCAACTTTGCTGTCTCTTGTGTTCGTTGACGATTGTTGTGTTTAGGCTGCAAAGCTGAACTCATTGTGGTGTCGCAAAGACGGGGTGAATTTAATCCGTCGTGTTTCATGGTTGGCGGTTCACTGCGGCACAGAGAACATCCGGCGGCTAGCTCGTGAAGGAAAACTTGCCTGTGTACAAGCAAAATTCCATCGTCGGTTTCTCTATAGTAAACTCGCATGTCACTGCGCATATTTTCTGTGCAGAAGATGCCATTTCATTCCGTAACACTAGACGCGTCCTCCTACATACATCCTCACGAACCAGTATTTGTCCTCCGTCGTTGAAATTCAGTGAGGTCGAGAAGACATAACTTTCCGAAACGGCTGTACATATTTTCCTGACGGACCAAAAGTTTCCAACGCTACAGCGGATCATAGCAGTATTCCCTCTAGGGACCACTTTAACGTTCCATATTTCCTTTTTGTTTTCTATAGTGTAACCAACGATTTGAAAACTTTACTGCTCGCAAGACAGCAACACTGAACGGGCTTTCTTGTCAGCTGCAATGCTCACAAGAAAACTTTCGAAATATCAGGTTGCATGGTTTGTCCGTTGCATGCAATAATATACCAGAATATCTAGGGTCGTTCTCATCCACTACACTGAAGTTCGCTTTGGTGCTGTCGTAGAATTGTCGGCGATCAGAAATTCGCTTCGTTTTGCGTCCTGCAGTGACAGAACAGTACCCCAGCGTCTAGCCTTCCCCACCCTCCCCTCCCAGCTCCCATATGCTTTGCGCCTCATTTTTCTGGGTTTTTGAAGTTGTCGATTTTCGCAACATGCATAGATCGTTGAAAATAGACGCTATGGGAACAGGTATTGAAAATCTTCAAATATTCAAATTCATTACGCTAGCCGCAAAAGTTGTGTTTGACAGTTGTTACAGAACAAGGTCTCCTCGCTTCGCTGGTGGACAATTTTGAGCAGTTTCTCCCAACCTTGATTCAATTCGCTCATTCCTTGTGACCTAGAAGTCCTTTTTAGGGGTGAACCTGTGTTACATTTTAATGTGACCATTGGCATTTGAGATCAAAAAGCGTCGATGACAAATGAAGGATGTTGACAAAGTCGAGTTTTTCTCGCTCACGTCGCTTAAAAACTTTCCCCAGGAAGAGTCATAAAATTCGAAAGTCGTAAACAACAAAAGTCATGCATTAGAAGTTACCCATGTGCAGAAATGCTTTTATGGCCGGTTTTCCCGAATATGCTTGAGAAATCGCTTCATCTTTAGCATTGCGAAGCAAAATTTGATAAAATGCGTCGTGCTCACGTCAAGAGCTTCGAAGAGATTCATTTTAGAAGGAGATCATTAAATTTGCTTTCAAAAAATTCCTTAGATTTCGCAACCTGTAAATGATCTTCCTAGATGCTCTAGTTCCATTACTCCACTTGCCCTCCCTAATCCCGGGCAGTGAATCGAAAAGTGTGGTCGCGTGAAAAACTTGATCTTTGCGTAAATCTCACTTTAGAGAGACAGTAGTAACTTTTTGGCTGTAACTGCTGTACAAATAGCGTTCTCGACTTACACCCCGTTTGGGTTCTTCGGTTCTTTTGTTCTTTTGAAATTTAATAATTTTTTATTTTTTTAAAATTTTGATAACCCATGCTGCCTGCGCTCAAGGCAATTAAAAAACATCGAATTTTATCAAAAATATTTTCCACTTCTCTAAGTTCGCCCTAATATGC
This sequence comes from Toxocara canis, assembly GCA_000803305.1. Lineage (NCBI taxonomy): Eukaryota > Metazoa > Nematoda > Chromadorea > Rhabditida > Toxocaridae > Toxocara > Toxocara canis. The sequence continues at coordinate 103,020 of JPKZ01000720.1, forward strand.
TTTGGAAAAATGTCACGCTTTACGACATAGGCAAACAGCAGCATCAGCGGTCAGCTGCATTCACGAAGCGACATCAAAGGCGCGCAGACCCTGTATTCTAGTGTCTGAAACAATGCGGTAGTCCCTAAAAGGGTTCGGAACGGCCGTTAAGCCCGTAAGACAACCCTATTGAAGGCCTCACACCTCACCCTCTGAAACGTATTTTGCGTCGATAGCATCTATGCTGCTCACTGAGTTGGAGAGTTTATTGCCCCTTTCCAGTCACCTACATAAATTTGCATCCAACAGTTATCACATCTTCAAAATGCTCATCATAGCAGCGCTGTTACTGTTCTATTTAAAGAATTGAAATTGCTGAAAGTCTGCGACAAAACTTTGGCGTTTTAGTGCCAAAATGGAAAGTATGAGAAGACTGCTGGATGGAGCGGAAGGTCCTTCAGAATTGTTTTCTCATCAGTGGAGTAGCAGGTTTGACTCGTTTGCAACTTTAATATCCAGAAGCGGTACGAGGTGGAGCGCAATGATCGCAGCCACCGGTTGATCCATGTCGTCCAGGTGTACCAGGCTCCCCATCAGCGCCTAGGCGACCAGGAGTCCCATCGCTTCCTGCCTCCCCGAGTGGTCCCTGAGCTCCTGGTGGTCCTGGCATGGCGGGAGCCCCAGCAGGTCCATCGGGGCCTAGCGCCCCTGTGGTCCAGAAGGTCCAGGAGGGCCGGCTGGTGCTGGAACATCACTGACGGTTCCAGGCGCTCCAGGTTGTCCTCTTGATCCTGTTGCTCCAGCAGGACCAGAAGGTCCTCGCTTTCCTGGAGCTCCGCTGTGGCCGCGATCTCCAGATCTACCAGGAGCACCCTTTGGTCCTGGGTTACCAGCAAGCCTTGGAGCAGCATCCGCGCATTCAAAGCACCAGTAAACAAATTGAGTGGGGTGGCTGGAGGCCCATCAGCTCCGTCGTGTCCAGGTGAGCCTGGTTGCCCATCAGCTCCATTTTGACCGCCTGGGCCAGGAGGCCCCTGTGGCCCGAGTCCTGTTACTCCACAACCACAGCAGCTTGACGCCTGACGTTTTTGGCGAGTCTCTCCTTTGGCAAGGACCTAAACAAACATTATTTCGTACACTCATCCGCTCTCATTTTATACACATGGGAAAACATCTTTGCGTCTTTATGAGTGAAATCTTTATGAGTTATGATACTTTCTCGACATGGTCAGAGCATATAACTTCTCTATAGTGTTGCCTCAATACTTCACCCAGACGACTATGCTACCAAATCTTCGTTTCAATTTCTGCATACATTCCACATGCATTTCTGCATTTGCTCCAATCGTTACAAGCAAACCGGTTGATAAGCGGCACAACGAATGCTTCCAGACTTGCTGATTGCTTCATTGAAAACTCTACAAATACAGCCTTTCTCCTCCTTCTCTTCTCAAAATGCTTGCTAGGAGTCGCCTTTGTGGTAATCGGAATTGTTATAAACTAGAAAAATGTAGCGGAGATTCTGATGGAAAAGCCGGTGACTGTTATCCATGTAATTGTGTACAATTATTCAGTGTCTCGCTTCTGACGCTGTAATGATCATGAACCTGGTGATTTTATGCATCAGTATGCGATTGCGTTAGCATATTATGACTGTGAGAATGCCTCTCACAACATCTTCACGAACCGCTAGCCCGGCATTTTCATGAAAAGCATGAAAGCATGCCTGATAAGTGTCAACATTCGCATTGAAGCCCGAAGGTAGGTCACACTCAATAGACAAAAAATGGCCGCCTAAGATCATGCCCTTTCAAAAAATATTCCATCTGTGGTTCCAGGTTCACAGTTTCCTCCTTTCTCATGCTTTGGTAATTGTTGTTGTTTTTTGTTATCACCTATGTGAGGCTGTTCCTCGTCTATGGCTACTGAATGTTGCTTGCGCCTCCATCTTTTCTGTCGCGATCTTTTAAACATATGAAGTGTTCTCCTTTTGTCATATATTTATACCTTTGATTCTGTTGGATGGATTTCGGTGGTGTGACAAAGACTTTGCTCCATAAAGAAGTTTCATAATGCGCTGCGACCACATCTCTAAAAAAAACGATGCTCCTCCCGACATCCCCTGCGAAACCGAGCAACTGCCAAGCCGGTCAGAACAAAATATTGTGGTATCACGTTCGCAGCCATGAAGCACGCATCGAACAGGTGAATGTGCGTTAAGTGCTATCGAGATATTGCTAATCATTTCCGCTAAGCGTGAAGGCGTTCAAATAATACAAAAACAGCCGGCCTATTCAGACTGAGCTGCTTGGCCTCCATCCTTGGCCCTCTCCATCCATTGCGGTAATCTCTCTCCAGCAGTGGTGGAGTGATTTTTTTTCATATTTCTTGAATGTTTTTCTCTCCTCGACGGTTTCAGTTTCGGAATATGGGGAAGTCGCAACAGCCTTTACCCAATTTTGTGAAAAATCGACGTCTAACTGTTTTTGTTCAAAACACCTTTTTTAACAAATCAGAAAGCTTTCGTTACACCTCAGTTCGGGTAACCTCTCTCCAGATGTTTCCCGAGAGTGATTTACAGAAGTCGACTTCGCTCTGCATCACTGACTGCATGAGCTGCATGTGGTTGTATAACATCGGCACAGAGATCACACATGCGAGCGTTGCGATCGTCGAGAGTGCAACGCCGAAGAAGACAACACGTCGGAGGCCATTGGCTTCAACTTCTCCATTTTCTCGCTTGAGATCTGAACACAACATTGTTTGCTAAATCCAAGCACATCTTACAGGACTCAGACCTAGCACATGGCTTCTGCCCAACTAGCGTTGAGAAGTTGGAACAACTTCCATCGTAACGGGATTTCGGGCCGCTGACGCTAACTCGCTTTTCGACAGCGTTCGAGACTCACATAGATCCATTAATACTGGGTCTGACCTACGGCACATCTTACAGGACTCAGACCTAGCACATGGCTTCTGCCCAACTAGCGTTGAGAAGTTGGAACAACTTCCATCGTAACGGGATTTCGGGCCGCTGACGCTAACTCGCTTTTCGACAGCGTTCGAGACTCACATAGATCCATTAATACTGGGTCTGACCTACGATTCCATTAAATTGCATAAAATAAAATGCCTCTCTTTAAAGGAGCAAATGATTTTCGAGAATACAGAGAAACTACTCGTAATCAAAAACAGCACTAATGCGAATGCACGATTGCGGTCAACTGTCTACAGGAACGAGCAAATATAATTAATTGTTCGGTACTATAAAATATGAACATGAAAAGCTTCTTATGCGCACAGTTTGGAACAAATAAAGTGTTCGCCAAAAAACGCCAAATGCGGATCGTTTATTACAAACGCGACATTTCTTTGTTTCTATTAACACATTCTATTAACATATCGACATCACAAACATATTAAGAGTAATTTTGATTGTTATGAGGAGAGGTTCCACGGTGGATACCTCTGCGGCACTAGAACTGGAAATCTAATGTAACATGGTTCTACGAATGGAAACTAGAGGATCACTGAAATTCGCTGTTCGTAACTGTTGGTGCAACATAATGATACCTAGGCTTTTGTAGGTCGCTTTGGATACAGGTTTACTACCTAAAGGAAAGTCAAGTCGACAAGTGTCTTTCGTATAGACGAAACAGTTAAATATTTGATACAAGAAACAAAGAAACGTCGCGTATCTAATAAGCAATCCCTAATGACGCCATGCGCAAGCATAAAGACAACTTTTCACTGGAAAAGATCGGCGAAACGACAAAAGAAAACCGGCGTAATATGCTCAGCGCGCTGACCTTCAGCATCTCTCATAGTCTCATAGATGCCATTTTTACCTATTCTTATAATCTCTTTAGTTATTTCACATGCTTCTTGCAGCAGTATTCACATTCGCCTAGATGACAGTACATACTGACTATCATTGGCTGCACAGGTTCTCCTCACGAAACTGGGACTTATTTGTAAGGGGAAATATGTAAAACGTCCAGCATTGAACGCGTCAAATACGTGACCGCCAAATTGCGTGGAGGCCACAGATGAAAGGATTGGTGTGTGGTGTCTGTGATGTGTCACTTAAGCGACCGACTCTCACTGCTATACGATTCCTCAATGATGCTTTCAGTCTTAACGACTGTCATACATTTATTCATCCAAACATCTGAGCTCTATATACATATCTCTTTGTGTTCCAAATGCATACCCGCCTTCATAAAACTGTTTCCTTCATGGTTGACATTTGTCTTATTCACGCCGCACCGTAGAAAAGCAACATTTGGTTTACTGAAGTGAATAATTATGGAACAATAGTGTTGTCGTCTAACGGATTTCAGTTGTTTGAAGCGTACGGTACGCGAGGAAAAACATGTGTCGACGAGGGGATTTTGTATGCTGACGAGCCTCAGTGCGGTAGAAAACATGCCACTGAATATTTTGGCTATAGTACGACATTGTGGGCAAAAAAGAATGCGGCTGCCATTAATTTGCTAACCCGCAATAAAAACAATGTGATTTCGTTTAACAAAATTTGTTTTTGCCTTCATTGAGGACCACCTCTGTCAATATAACTGAAAGTTCACCAAAACTCGAAAAGAAATCCAAACGTTCTGGCAGCAAAACAAAAAAACATAGGCAAATAGAAATCCATTTGACAGAGCCGTTGGATATAAGCCTTGGTAAGTAATATATGCGTGGCCAAAATTTACGTCTAGAGGATCCGATCGCTCGTACAAAGCTTCTACACATCATGCTTTTTTCCTCTTAACAGACTGTTAGAACGCATAGCCCGACCAGCTGAACTACGGAAATTCCTCAAAAATTGAGCTCCGCTGGGAGTCAAAGTGTTGAAAAAGTGTTGCTATTTTATAGCTGCATTTAACTCCCCTCAGGTATTTACAAACGGTCTTGAAATTAGGTATAACATGTGACCTCACGGTGCACATTACAATGCCGGATCTCGGTGACTCATGAGTGTTACGCGAAGGATTGGCGCTATGACGAAATCGTCAGGGCTCACGTCACGTCTCACGCAAGCCTTCTTCCGCAGCAAGGCGAGTGGAAAATTCGGTGCGGCCTGTTGCAGGATCGATACCAATTAATATGGCAAATTTCAACGCCTCTGACTCGCCGTTGAACCATTGAGCTGGCCTGGTGATGGACATAGCGTTGGTACTATTTTTTGAAGTTCGATTTCACTGCACTTGCTTCAGTACCTGCAGACCTCGAAGTGCCGGGTTAGCAGACAGCTGCACATGTAAACGAACGGGAGCAACATCACTGCAATGCATCCTGTAAACTCAAAGCTGTTAGTGCGCATAAAAACAGCACTCGTTTCATAACTTATAAAGATCTGCTTCAATAATCTCTGAGTGAAACTACTTATTCGCAGGTCGGATTCGTGGCGATCAGAGCTTTATAAATTCAGACTCTCGACGATCAAACGGCATTTAAGGCACCGTTCTTTCCGCTTGCCTCCTTTTGAGCAACACATCGTTGCTAACGCAACAAATTTCAATTTCGTAATAGAAGTGAAAGAAATATAATGCTCAGTTGTGATTTTCCTCTGTTTTGATATGAGCTATGGTTGGCGATGGATCGTTGACCAATAAATCGATGTGTGTTAAAAATGATATGAGACTTAATTTATGACGAGAAGCCCATTCCCGTCTTAAACACGTTGTGCACGATGAGATCAGAAGATGACATTTCGGCTACGTTTCTCGGTATTGATGAGACGACTTTCCAGTTGAATTATATACACAAGTATTTCTCACAGATCAGAGAATTCTTGTGTTGAGAGCCTTAGGTCTCTTAGGTGCGGCTCGCATACGAGGCCTTTCTCTTTCCGTGCGTTTGTTTCAAAGTATGTGTTGTAACGCAATTCAATTCACTGCTTTACGAGCATTTTCCTTACGGATATTTGATCTTCATTTTTGATCATTTTTGGTTTTACTAATGAAAAAAACTGCTGGGTGGCTAATATAAACTGAAATTGCAAACAAAACGAACTAGTAGCCGAGACCGTTCAATTATGCCTTTAGTCAGTTTACAGCGCTCCTTCAGCAGACCTTTTAAGGCTCTAGGTGATCTCAGTCTTCGGCGTGCTCAGCTGAAGAGCCCTAGTACCGCGAAAAGAATATGTCCTTGATGAGCTGCACCCAATAATATATTGGTATGTTCAACAAGTTTGCTGCAGTCGTACACTGAGTGAGTTTGCCCAAGTCCATCATGCATAAAACAGCTACATGCGCAACCCATTGCAAGTTTCATCTTCATGTTAACTGGGCTAAATATGTCGTTTGGTGCTTTAAGCCAGTCATTCTCATGCCGCTATGAAAAGACTGTGATTACTGCAGGAGGCAGCCGTCAGCTATTGCCTAACGGTTTTGTTTCCACTGATAAAAATCTGATGGCTGCATGTAAACTGAAACACAATGCTGTCAGACATTTGCACAGTAACGCACTAGTTACTAAATTCGCTACGAGTGAATTGACTTTACCATTTCTAGAACACATCTAAGGTTGTCTTAAAACATTTAACACAATGACGAAACGAATAGCACATAACATGCAGCAGGGAAAAAAAGTAAAACATGCTCACGGGTCCTCGAGCAGTACGGTATTGTCGCTGAGGTTCGCACCCAGCCGGGAAGAGGAGGGGGCAGGTTGGAGAGCCGTGAACTTCGAAAGCCTGGTGAAAGGTAGGGCGTGCTCGTGGAATGCCCAGCCGATCAGCGTTGAAGGAATTACAGAAAACAAAAAAGTCAATTTTAACCACCACGCTAGTCCCATGCACAGATGAAGAGCGTCAGCGAATATATTTAACATGAAACAACAATGCTGCCTCAGTTCCAAAACATTTTTGCTCAGACAAGTCTCCCAACCTGCCCAACGGGGCAACAACAGCGAACAGAAAATATTTGTGCTGCTACTTCGCGTTGGACACGTCACTTGCCGCTAAGAGGTAAAATCACTTTTCATTTTCGCGCTATCCTTCGATCATCTCTCCAGGCGAGTTTCCTCCTTGCCTTGAAGCAACTTTTATAGTCGGAACATCCGAGGAAAAAATGCTCAAGTTGCGTACACCTTCAACAGTGTTTATACCTTTGCGCCATCCCATCTGAAAAACACTAACGAAGCTTCGTTAGGGCTGCACTGTCTTCCTTCTCTCTCCCCCTCCTCCCTCTCCCCCTCCTGCCCCCTTTCTCTGCCTCCTCCACCTCGTCGAAGCCCATGGCAGTGACAAGATACACTTCAGCAAGTCCATACATCTTATCAAGGTAAAACGGTAACCGTTCCGACTCGAATGCTTTACATTAACTGCAATATGCTGATGGCTGTCAAAGCTCCATCAAAATACCGTTTAATGAATGCCGAGAATGGTAACTATTGCGTACTCAGAGATCTCACAAACCTATTCGCCGAAAGGCTACGCGATACAGCTGAAAGTATGACCTGCATATCCCATTAAATTTCCTTGATAAACCCACGTTTTTTTTCGCAGCACTGTTTCTGTTATTTTAAATAACGAAACCTTCCGAAACTCTTTAGGAAAATGATCAATTTTCCGTAGTCAGTTACAAGACATATCGAAACCAGGGATGGAGACCCTGCGTAACGTTAAGGTAGCTTGAAGAAAGCCACAACAAAATATATTCAAACGTCGACACTAAACTATACTTTCTTTGTTACAAGCAAAACTAGAAAGCGGGGCTCCATTAAAGCGAATCATTTATCCAGCGCTCCTCAAGTTTGGGAGGCATTAAAAAACCATAGCATATTCTTTTGAAAAAAAAAAAAAGCTAAAGGTTTAAAACATAATGTTCTACTGCAACTGTTCTCAGTTCCTCATTAGTCGGGCTTAACTCAACAGCACAAACATAAAAGGTGATTCGTAAACTTCCACCAACGTATAACGGCAACCATACTCTTGCCGTGGACCGCGGCGCATTGATCGGCTATGCTTCCAACACTGGCCATGCTAACATCACACAAGGTGCCACTAATGCAGAGTGCTTTTGGGAAGCGCAATAAAATATTCGTGAAGTAGCTTCCCATGTTTCATTGGGAAGAACAGCACTCGAAAATGATGATCACCTTCTCGTTAAATCAGCAAAAAAACTAGGTTAAACCAGGCAATACGAGGGACTATGATAATATTTTTCCGACGATGGATAAAACGCACCTAAACTACCGGGAAGGAACAGGTAAAGTAACGCTGCAATTTAGACGGAAAGCCACCTCCGATAATTGTCACGCGCCAACTCGTTTTGAAGAGTTTGCAGCCAAAAACGTTGAGAGAGCGACTGCGCCACTACTCACTTTGTTAGGAAGGGTGCGTAGAACAATAAGAGTTTTCCAAATTTAAAGTGCTTGTTAGAGTTTTCATGGCCTTCATCAGAGGTTTACCTACAATATGGCTTTCTTGCAGGTCAACCCTACATAGCTCGATGGCAATATCAGGTGCTCATCTCTCCAGTTTGTAAGGTCTTCGCCGATTGTTGTAGAGACCTATGTTTTGACGTATTCGACTAAAAGGAACGCTCCGAAAACATCACAACTTCTGTTCACAACGGTTTCTTGATCGATAGATTCTGCACTACTCTTTTATCACGTTCACGTCCATGACGAACATTTTCAAGCACAAATGCCGATGTTTATTCGGCTCGTCTTCATGCGGACACCAGTAAAAAATAACTAGGAAGTGCATTATGTATGGACTGAAATGAACTGAATTAAAATGAATTGTCTTTATTCACATGAATGAAAAAAACTGCACGTGGCAGTGAGACGTATTATAAGGGCATGACTGCAGTTGTAAAAACGCATGCACATACACATTATTCGCATGCGCACGAAAGGAGATACTTAGTGTTCTGCACGGTGATCACGCAGAATAATAAGTAAACTGACTGCAGTTGTAAAAACGCATGCACATACACATTATTCGCATGCGCACGAAAGGAGATACTTAGTGTTCTGCACGGTGATCACGCAGAATAATAAGTAAACCCTCAATGCTTTTCAACCGCATGGGATTTAACTACTCAGTCAAATTGTCTCTATTCATACGAATAAAAATAACAGCACATGCCAATGAGAACGTATGACAATGAAGGGACTGCATATGTACAAACACATGCACACATACATTAGAGACGTTCACATAAAATGCCAAAGCGCGATGAACATCGACAATAACAAGACAGCAAACGGAGGGTGGGCCCATTGTGTTTAGCAGACTACGTCAGAAAGAGATCTCGAGTGGAGCCAATTAAGACAACTATCAAATATCGAAATGTTTTGCTGCACTTCAACTATATTTTGAAGAAGGCTGTTCCAAAATTCGGGTAACTCTTACACTGAAAGCTAAGGAGAAGCGTATTCGGAATACGGATAAATCTACATTCACCTGCTCAGAAACATGTGAATTTCTTGGCATGTAAGAGATCTAAACGCTTTTTCGATATGGTATTGATGCCTATGGCAAAATCAAATCGTTGACGCAATGCGTTTCACCGCAAGTCACAAAGGAATTAAGGAGCTACAGTTCTTCGCCCTCTCTTATCCTTCTCCAAACTATCATAAAACATGTGCAGAGACGCATGGGGCATATACAGTCATTTTCAAGTATTTAGAAAGATCTGCACGCAATCAATTAATTTGCCTGACTCAAGCAAGCCTGTAACTTTCTCCATGTATCGTTCCTTCCCATATGGCAGTGTGATCTGTCATCAAAATCCAGGGTTTTCTCTCCATTCCTCTCTTCCGTTTCTTCAACTGTAGAATTTATCAACCGATTTCCCAGAAGTTTGTAAATATCTGGTGTATTTTTTACAGCAGAAACACCGTTCATCTTTTTCGATATCACCTGGCAAATTATACAACTGAATAACTAAATCAGTTCAAAGACTGACTCCGGAGGTCGAGTTTTATGTCTCCTCCCATCCTGTTGTTCTCTACTGAAAATACGGTAAACGCTTCCCTTCTGATGGCCCTATTGCCACGTTTCAAACCCATACGCAAGTTCTTGTTTTTCTTTGTAGAAGCAACTAAATCTGTTTCCTGTGTGCTTGCTTCCTCAGAGGCATCCTTGTTGTCACTGGTCTGTTTTGCGGTGCTTCATTCATTGTTCCATTTACCTAAAAACATCTCCTCGGAACCTCGAACTTTCTTCTTGATGTTTACGTGAAATCTTCCGTCCTGCTATTTCGATCCCTTCTTCCTTTTCTGCATGTAGCAGAAAATTGATTTTCCCCTTTTGAGAGAGCGGGTTTGGCTTCTGTTCTGTTATGTTCTTGTAAACAGATGGGCCCAGTATCAACTGATACAGAGAATATTTATATATATATATATATATATATATATATATATATATATATATTAAAAAAAAATTATAACGGGGCCCATCTGTTTACAAGAACAATATATATATATATATATATATATATATATATGTATATCGATTAAAAACAGATTAACGCGCGCCGAAAATAACGTCGAGTAACGGCTCGGTTCCTCAAAGACACGTTTCGCAAATATCGATCGAATTCTCGTATACAAAGGAATCGAAAGGGGAACGCGAATTTGAAAAAAATAACCGGCCTGTTCGTGGGCTCGTCCGCTTGTGCCCCTTACTTCAATCGAACGTCTCTTCACGCCCCAAGTTTGTCCTCTGCTTGGTACTGCGGGCTCACCCCCGTCGGACCTCAAACTTCGGTAATTAAACCTACTCCTACGCGACGTGAGGGTGAGCAACATCATAACAAAGTCGGTGATAAGAATATCGCGTTACAAACAATACACTAACAAAGTGGAACAATGCATAAACAACACAATAAACACAGAACATCAAAGGACGGCAACGCAATCCATCAAAATAATAATCAACACAATTGGCTATCTACAACGTTCACGATAACAACATACAACAAAAACAACGAACAAATGAAGTCGAAAGGGGCACTGGCACAGCTCTGCTCTGCCCCCCTACGTCCTCTAGTGTAGCGCCCATAGACAGTGGCTGAGCCAGCCATGTCGCCTTTCCGAGGCGGTGGCGAAAGGTATGATGAAATTTTCGTTGGCTTGGCCCACTGTCCATTGGCGCCAGCTGCCCATGCTGAACTAGAGCCCATTTCGTGTCATTTTGATTTTCTTCGCGAATGTTCGAGGCACTGCGTGCATCCACTCAAGTCAACTCCTTTTCCCAGTGATCTTTCCCTACTTTTGATTGCAGCCGACAAGGCTGAAATATGGTTCTTGAAGTTTACCCAATTTTTAAAAAGCAAGAAAGAAACATAACACAGTGAAAGAAATAGCGTGGGGGAATGGGGAGCTTAAGAACTAAAATATTTTGTCAAAGACTGAGAGATTTTAGTAAGATTTCTTTCAGTTAGCGTTAAATACGCCGCTACGGGGAGTTTCTATAATCTTAAGAAACTGCTGTATATCAAGGGAGGGCAGCGCAATCGAATGTTTCCTGACAGGCACAAATGCAGTTTAATGTTCTTCTGAAAATAAGCACAACTTCTCCGCTCTAGTTGTCCTACTCCAACAATTAATATGATGTACCTGTTCTCTCTGCGAAATTCATTTTTTAAGAATACTGAACTGTGAACTACGGTATAGAGGACTTTGGTAAGAAGAGCACTTCCACCCAACGAACTCACTCTTTGAACTTTGTGCGGCAGAACCCGAAAACTGAGCGCAAGTGTAAGGAAACTTCCACTTATCAGATACAAAAAAACGCATAAATTTCATGCAGTTTTGTAGGGGGGACATGGGCAAATCAGAAAATTGTCGAAGAAAAGCAGTATAGTACGAGAAATATTATATTAAGAATATTTGGATTCAGCGCCATTTCCTGAGCAATTAAACTGACTGTACCAAATCAGCTGTGAAAATAGCACAGTCGCAGACATCGCTTCGTTAGTCGTCAACTCAAGGATGGTGGCAAAAAATCCCCCCTCCCTAAGAACGGATGGAAAACGTTGGAAAAACTGCGAGATTTTAGCGGCTCTTTCAAAGATGGTCCTATGCATTATCATATGCTCTGTCCATATGCGAAAAGTCGAAATAAATTTAGGAAGCCAGCGGGTGGCAAGTTCGATTTCTCCTACCAAGCCATTCTTCGTGCTGCTTCCCAGCTGCTAATGAAACTCTTTAAGAATTCTATGAGGCTACGACTTTTTGCAGTTTTTCACACCTGTTTTGCTTCATTTATTTCGTCGTGTTTTACTGCTCCACTCACATCCACTGCTGATAAAATTAAACGAGCTTCAAGAGTGATTTTGTTGAACCTGCAAGCCGCTCTGATGTGCTCATGCGCCTTGGTTATTGAGGCGGAAGATATAAACGATCATTTCCTATGGATTATAAAATTTAACGACGTCGCACCCATATGCGGTTCCGAGTGCGATCAAAGACTTCATATAGCTGAACGCAGTATGGCCCTCACCTCACCACACCAACGTACCACCGAGCGTCATTACCGGGTGTCACGGCGGCAGTGTTTAAAGCATGCTGAGACTGCATAATGAGCAAGAAAATCAAATTCATCAGAGAAACACCACCGCCCAACAATGCTTCTTTCTCAAATCACATTTACGGGTGTTGAATTGAGCTCGCTGTGCCCTTATGATAATATCACCTAATATTTCGAAGCTTGTCGTGCTTCCCATTACGATTATTTCTTTCCTGTCCCCAACGGGCGGTAGTCGACGTTTACTGACGTCGATATATATGATATTTTATAGCGCTCGCGAACCGTAAGTTTCACAGTTTTCTAGTACACCAGTTTAGGAGAAGAATGAGGCTTTATATGAAACAATGCGGTAGACTAGGAGCTATGCGACACGAATACTTCATATTTGCATAACAGCTCCTCTGAAAAATCTGAATGACAAGACCATGAGCATCCATCCTTGGCCCGCGGCAACACTATCTCAAAATTCAGTCGCTCATTGCTTTTGCGTGCAACTTCCTCGTTGAATAGCAACCAATTGGTTTGTTGTTCCGCGGTGATATTTTCGGTCTATGGAAGGTCGTTGACGAAATTTTTGTTTATCGGCATTCCAGTCTCAATAAACAATAAGAGAGGATGACCTTGAGAAGGCTACAGATGGCAAATAAGCATTACAGCTCGTACATGGTGCTTCAATTGACGAATAATGAACCCCACTCCAATGATTAACCTGTTCCGATACATTTTTAAAATATTTTTGACACATATTGCAAATCTTCGAACTACTTGCACCACTCATTCCTTCGAGTGCAAATTCCTAACTGCTTACTAACTGTTTATTTCGAAAAAACAGGCTGTCGCCAGTTAAGCTGCTATCATTAGGATGAAAGACGAACTGAATTTCTGAATTTACGAGCTGCATCAATTGCACAAAAAAACGCCTTCCTCTTCAAGAGACTGTTCGGAGAAACGCACCTATCAGATTGCGAGAGCTGATTTTTTTTTTGCTGCATTCTCAGGAAGCCTATGTTTTATTTGAAAGACCAAAAACAAAACTATGTTAGCAGCATAAAGTTTCCTTAGTGTTGGATGCATCGCAAACAAAGAATATATCATTACACAAAACTTGTCCAACGTCTCTGCTCATGACGATAACTTTAGAGCTTTCTTTTAATGAACTGAAAGATTTTTGACGAAAGGTATAATACCGAAATAGACTTTAAGATGAGTGTTGTTCAAGCGCATCTTACTAGCACTGCTAGTTTTACTGCTCTAGTTGTGAGTAAAAGAGAGCGCCAACTGAAACGAATCTTCGCGAAAAACAGTTAGAGCGACGAAAGGCAAACAAAACGCCTTACAGAATTGCAAACACCTGGGCTTCCTAACAGCGAAAAAAAAATGAGGGCGAGAAAGCCGACTTTGAAGAAAAGTTTTCTAAAAGCAACAACTGCCTAGCTGGCAAAATGGAAGCTCACCCAGTTTATCGCAGTATGGAATTAAACAGTTTGTTATTATAATTGTTTCACAAATTAATCACCATCCTATGGGAATTTTGTCAACACAGTGAACTGCACATCACAAACCTCGTGCTCTGTGCATGTGACACATTCCATCATGCGCAATGTCAGCGTTCTACGCTGCAACCGTTGCGAACAAAAAACGATCCCATTTAGTGAACTAAATGAAACAATGGGCATAGTTACGAGCGAATGCAATCGGTAACTTCCCTCCAATTTCGCTTGACAACCGGATATCCTTATGCCGAACAAAAAGAAAAAAAAAAGTTATTCGGAGGAGCGAAACGACAATGAAGAAAATTCGTTCGAGATTTTCCACTAGTAGGTGATGCGTTTGCAGAAAATAGTACGTAGCGAAAAGAAAATAGTACATAGATGAGAAGTGATTTCTGGACGACTGCACTGGAAATAATCATGTACAGGCGGCAAGACAGTAAAGGTGGGAGGATGCTGTCATTTGCGTGATATAACAATACCACACAAATGCTAAGAGAAATGGATGAAGAGCGTGAGCGTTTTGCGTGAAAAATGGAGTTCATCTTTGCTTCTCTGTGACATATGCAACATTACAGAATTAGCGTTTGGCTGATTTGCATCCTACTTACATGCGCCCTATATGGGATCCAGCGCGATCTCTACGTGCCCACCGGCTACTATAAAATTCCACACTTTCACTGCATATTCAGTCGCCGAATTTAAAGCAACGCCCCGCCGTTCAGTTAGCAAAAATTTACGTTTCGTTTTCGAATTGTGGCCTCTTTTTGGGGCTACAGCTGAGAATTTTATATCTGCAATGATTCAGTCTTGCGTGATCCCCACTAGGTTTCTGGTTGTTTTTAGAAAGAAGTAATTTTAATATTGAGCGTCTTACAACTAGCTTTTAGATTCGTTTTTTCCTACGTTCCTTTTTGTCATCTTTGCTATCGACAACCTATTGTCGGTGAAAAAAAATTTGGTGTTTTTTCTTCTTTTTTTTTTCAGCTAGACCGTCCCCACTCTCTTCCCCTCTCCGCAGCACTTGTTCTTCATTGGGCCTCTCGAAATGCCCTTTGAACTGACCTACCATGCAGACCTAGTCGCGAGTGTTCCACGGATTTGACAATAAAACAACTGTCCTCAAAGTATCAACACCTTCAGTTTTTTTTTTTTTTTTGCGCATGTGGTCGGTCGGTAACCTCGTCGATTCAGCTCATCATTTAGAAAGCCCATCAATGGGTTCTCGCGCGCATTAAAATAAGTGCGTGACTGGCGAAGAATTTTACTAAAATATGCGCAATTTGAGATGAACAGTATTTTTTGTTACAACTGCCAACTGATGTACCACCTCTCCAAGAAAATTTCCTCGTAACAAAAGACCAACTCCGTGTTCGTCCACGTCATGCTTTCTCTTTTATGAGGGTTATATGATCGTTCAACCCTTTAACTTTAGCAATCTCTACGCTTCAGATGACACACAAGCACACGGAGAAAGAGGCTGAGGCAAACGGTCTTCGGCGTGTCGCATTCTTCGGAGTAGCACTTTCGACGATTGCGACACTTGTGTGTGTAATCTCAGTACCGATGCTTTACAACTGTATGCAGCATATGCAGTCCGTATTGCAGAATGAAGTCGATTTCTGCAAATCACGCTCAGGCTCTATCTGGAAAGAGGTCACACGCACCCAGGTAGTCATCACAACGCTAAACTGTCCTTTTAGCCCTTTCACCAAATACCATAACACGATTCCTGACCATCGCGGTCAACAGCGCTTGCATGAATTGCGAAGAAACTTTCGAAACAATCTCTGCTCAATAGCCAAATCTAATAGATAAAATTGCAATAAGCGTTTTTGCCGCTAAATGCTGCTCCCTGAAAGAATGATAGACACTCCGGAAAAAGTTGGCTGAAAATTTCCATGCCAAATCGTTTCACTTGAGCTCGGCTTTTGCGCGTTGTGATTGCTGTTGTTCTAATTTGTAGGTGAAAACTGCCCACCGCTGTGTGCGCTGAAACGTCATCATTATAAAATTGACCTATGCAACGTAAGATGCAATTACAAAATTTGACCTGTAGATTGAAAAGCTATATGCTCAACGCTTCATGCGTCCAAGTATTTGCTTACGCTCCCAAACATCGCATTTTATGACATACTTTCCCTCTGCCGACCTGAAATGATCATGTCTCAACGCTAAGATTTTGACACCTCATGACATGTCACTTCCACAGCTCTTCTCAGCATTCTTTCCGTGCTAATAATTTACTGAAGGGAATCTGTTTTATAAACCCTCTTATTTGTAGAAACTCTCATGTGTCATTACCATTTTCAGATTAAATATTAGCCAGAAGTAAATAGTTAAGCACTGAGTTGATAGTTGTGATCTGCAGTAGGTGACGACCCCTCATAGTCTTCAAGTGTGCATTATGTCGTCGTCAAAAGCAACAAATCTGGTTCGATGCATCCTATATGTAATATCATGCACGTTCAGCTGACGGTCAATGAAGCGTGCAAAATCCTTGGGCGCCCACAATACGTACTTCTTAACTCATTCACCACGCATTTCCTACTCATTTATCTTTTATAGTTGATTAATTAAAACAAACATAACCGAACTACTCCGAAAACTGAGGGCGTCTGAGTGATTATTTAGCCACTGAACCTTTTCAGGTTCTTGCAAAAGTGGATGGAGTGAGGAGCGAACGTCAAGCCGGCTACTCGCTCGGGGTCGAGAGCAATTATGGCCAACGCGGTTCGTGCTGTGGCTGTGGGGTGTCAGGACCTGGCCCTCAAGGACCTCCGGGAGCAGATGGCCAGAACGGAGCCGACGGCCAGCCGGGAACACCCGGACGGGATGGGCCTGATGGGCCGATTGCTACGCCACCTCCGCTTGTTGACTGGTGCTTCGAATGTGCCGATGCTGCCCCTGGAGCGGCTGGTAACCCGGGTCCAAGAGGCGCCCCCGGCAAACCAGGAGGCTGCGGACAAAATGGTAGTCCTGGAAAGCCAGGCCGTCTCGGACCTCCTGGTATTGTTGGATCTGCCGGGCCGCCTGGTCCTCCAGGACACAAAGGGCCGTCTGGTACTCCTGGGACTGTTAATGAAGTGCCTGCCCCGTCTGGTCTTCCCGGACCGCCCGGACCTCAGGGGCCTGCTGGACCCGATGGGCCAGCCGGGGCTCCAGGCGTGCCGGGGATGCCTGGACCTCAGGGAGCAATGGGGGACGCAGGAAGTGATGGAGCTCCTGGCAAACCGGGTGCGGACGGGGAAAATGGGCCAGACGGGAAAAAGGGAGGTACTGGAAGTTGCGACCACTGCCCACCACCGCGTACCCCTCCTGGATATTAAAACTAGGCAGCGATCCAACCAGCAAGAGGCAGTGCAGCAGCAGTGTTTACGCTGCGACATCGAAATTCGGAGCAACTGCCTCATCTCCATCAATCTCGTTTTGAATGAATTTGCTTGAAAGATTCATGAAATTCGATGTGCCGTTGCCATTCAAACTTCGGATGCATTTATTAGGCAAACGTCACAGAAGTGCTCAACTAGCTGTATATTATGGTTATTGCGGAACTGTAGAAGTGTTATCCAAAAATTCACGAGTGCACACAGGCCACCTCAGGTGCTCTAAATGAAAATTCTTATAGAGAAAAATCTTGAGAGTTCATACGACGCTCAGCTGTAGAGAACGAACATAATTTTTGCTGATCTACTTGAGACTTGCCTCATTTTAAATCGAAATGTAGTCGTTCGTTCGTTAATGTTCTTATTTTTGGTATTGTGACATAAATGTGCGAGAGATGCCTTCATACAAGACACGCAAAGGAGCGCAGATTCTACAGCAATGAGAATCATATGTAAACATAATAATACGGATTTGACTAGGTGCATCTAATTTAACCTGAGAAGTGGGAATACGGATACGAAAAGCAAACAATGCTCCAAACTTGCATGCTAAGAGTGTCGCATGTGGTTCCTAGCACGTATTTCAGTCAACTCGAAACGCCCTCATTGCTAGAGATTTGCCATATGGCGAAAACGACAAATCATGACGGTGATACGATGTTGTCGATTCAGATTCAAGAAGAAAACGGCTTCTTACTATGTTGCAGCTCATTCATTAAATCGCACATTCTTCCTAATTTTCGGCCAACTTACATACGTTATCTGAGTCATGTTGATAGCCAATTCAAAATTTGGATATGGAACAGACAAATGATAATGCGTGTCACGGCAAGCACGATATACACATGGGTAAGCTGACCCATTAAAGCAGTTGCGTTCATGTATTGATAGCAAATATTGAAAATTCTTAAGTTTTTAATTGATCAGGTCATCCATATAGATTTGATGCTATGAATGCGTTTTCTCTACGCTCCTGAAGGGCTGCCTTTACAAAACGCATTGTGGCGACCTCTCGTCCGTACCTGAGGGCGACTGTAGGTGATGTCTTTTTACCTTTTGAACCGGAGAACTACCGAAACCGGAGCTACGAAACATGGTAGCTTCAATCTGCATCTCTGCATACATTTTGTAGTCAATTTCAGGCCAGTAAAGATAGACAGGCGAGGAAGTTATACCTCTTTAAAGAGACCAAGTTCTGCGTGTTTTGCAAGTGGTGGGATTGGATTTCCTTTGCCGAGTGGAACGCAGAACAAGTGCGGTTGCTTACAAAGAGCCGGCCCGATATGTTCTGGTCCAAACCGTTCGTAAGGGCCGCCAGTTTCGCCAGTGGATTGCAGTTGATGATGGTTCGTCACTTTTAAACTGATCTGAAAAGGCTTCAGATTTGCTTGCATGGAAAATGAGCGAAAAGGGTTGAGTAAGTGTGGGCAAAAGTTTTATGTTTCAATGGATATCTTCGTTAAACATCGTCTTGCTTTGAGCAAGTATTTCTCTGTAAAAAGGGGATGACCACATCGAAAAAAGATGTTCAAAATGGAAAAAAAAAATCAATTTTGATGGAAAGGTGTAAAATAAGACGTATACTTCACAAGAACACGTCACTTTCTGAGTGAGTTTCTAAACAAAAGATTGTTCCCTACTAAAGACTTTTCCGGGTTTTTCCACTCTGAACTAAAACCATTTAATTTCATCGTGAACAAACTGGTTGGGTAGTTCCAAGCGCTTGATGAAAAACTGTTGTGTAAAGAAAATTTTCACCACATTGAAATCACCTAAGTGCGGTAAGAATCGCATAAAGTAGACACGAAAACTTTCCTTCTTCGCTTTCTCTACGTGTCTCTTTCAAACTTGACATATGACAAAATAATCGAAGATCTCGTTTCTTTCGCCTGCTAGTGCTAAAAATTGGACAACACAGAATAGCAGCATGGAATTCGTCAATCGAAAATTGTAGCGAAAAAAAAACAATATGAGAGAATTCAGTTCGGAGCACAAATCGTGCCAGCTTCCATTAAATAGGACAACTATGCTAGTTTCGAGTGCCGGTAAATTCGATGAGGACATTCGAGGGGCACGTTTTTTTTTTTCATTCTGAGCATCCCATCCATCGCTGCATACAAGCCAATTTCAGTATTAGGATGTAAAATATAACATCGGCATTATGCGCTTAGCAAAGTTCTATAGACAGACGAACCAAAGGCCGTTCTTCTTCAGCGACAACTCATCCCAAAATTGCGGAAACGATAGCCACAATTCTTTTGGTCGCATTCACACACACTACCCCTTTTCGTCCCCGAATTCGCCATCATATAACGTTCTTTCCAGGCGTCGCGAACACAGAGGGAGCAAAAACAAGAATGGTATCCTTATTTTTGCCTGTCAATCTGTTTGAACGGACAAATTCTCTGTAATGTCAAAAGCATCCGCGCAATCTTCGAATACATTTGAAAACACTACATCCACTGAAGGCTGAGAGAGGCAACAAAGAAGAGGAGAGGTGGAGGGGGTAGTGGCAAACTGCAGACCGAGTCGCCGATGAAGCCACAATTAGGTCTCGAAAGTGGAACTATTCAGTTCACCTAAACCTTTGGTTAGGCATTGAAGTATCAACACATACTGCTATCACTGAAAAAAAAAGTCAGATTCATCAAAACTGTTTGGGGAGGATTCCGTTCTAAAGCGTTCTGCTATAGCGCACGGCATGATTACATTGTTTCGTTCTCCTATCTCAAAACAACGCTCCGTGTGCAATGAGTTTTAAAAAAAGTGCATTATCCACTTCATCATAAGCTTACTTGCTTGTCGAGCATTGTAGGCCGATTGACTGCCTGCCTCAAATTCCTCTTTACAGTCTAAACCGTTAAAGTTACCCTTAAGACTCCTCAAAAGCAGTTCTATTAAGTGGAGCTGGACTCCCATTAGGCAATCTAAATTCTACACCTGCAAAACTCCACTGCTGTTGCCTTCCGGAAATACGGGCAGGTAATCCGATAACAAGTGATAACACGACAACGACATTTAGTAGCGGTAAATTTTAAAGAAATCTTACTTTTTGAATACTAAATAATCCATGATCAACCTCATTTGCAGCGATCGTTCCTCGCCCAACCTCTGCACAATTTCCAGGAAGATTTAATGCTCTGCGGAGAGCAGAACAATTTGTGCCAGCATAAAGCAACGAGTGCAAAGTACCAAGAGTGTAAAATCCCGAGCGGAAATCTGCCCGTTTAATGTGGAAAAGGGGAAAAGGAAAGAGAGAGAAAGGCGAAGGGCGAAGCCGACCGAGATGGAAGAAAGCCATCTGTAATGAAAGTACACAAAACTAAACAAGCAGGAATCAAGAGAAACGATGAAAATAATTGCAGCATACGCGGACAGTAGCAAAAGATGATATTTGATACACCGGGAAGAGTAGCGGCAGCGCTCCAAAACTACTTGGGCCATTTTCCTGACCTAACCAAATCTCCTCATACCAACTATGCTCGCATTTCGTAATGCCGTGAAACGAAACTGCAAAATCGTCGGTATCAAAGTTCAACTAAACGATTACCATCTCCTGAAATGCATATTCATGAGCGAATAAGCACTGCCGACTATGTATCCCTTTCCTGTTGCTTGGTAGCCTCAAAAATTCTCTTCACAATCATTCTTCCAGAGCGCAAAATGGGCCCATAATTAATATTACTTATGAGGTAGTAGCTCCCAGCCTTTATCAGCAAAAAAATTATGTCAAAAACCTCTTATTGTACGTTTCAATTTACGAATCTTTGTGAGTAAATCGTCAACAGACAAGAGAAATCACGTTGCGATCCGTCAATTTTACGATGCGCGCTGTTTTTTTTAGCCGAACATTACTTACTACCTAAATTTGATCGAACCGCAACAGTCTCTGTTATTCGTCAATCAACTCTCCCTTGACAGCCTTTCAACTCTCATACCTACCAGTAGTACGTTCAATCGCAGCAGCAATATTTTCAGCATTACCACCTGAGAAAAGACACCTTAGTAGAAAAAAAATGCAAGCAAAGAAGCAATAAATCAGACATCCTCTCGCAGAACATCGAAACACGACAAAATAGTTGCTATGCAGCCATTTCAGCAATAATATTAAACCAGGAAAATTAAAAAGCGCATTCCAGGAGTGTTTGATGAAAATTTCCTATGCAGGAACAAAAATTTATCCTGCAATTAACGGCAACTGAAACCATGACAAATCTCTTCAGCAGCTAAGGCCGAATTGTAAGTTGTCAAATGCCAATGTCATTTACGCTATAAAACAACAAAACAATGTACCTGTCGACCAGAAGAAAAAACAGAAACGCACTTCAGCGAAAACAACTGGAGAGAAGAAAACATTCTGCGTTATAACCATCTAAGAAACGTTCTAAAAAATTTTTCACTCATATAAACTCGAACAGTCACACTCATTTCTTCATTTCAATGCATACGGTACTTAAGGAATATAATTCAAAAAGTATTTATATTAACAAACCGCGTAAACTTTTCAATCATGCCACTAAGCCTCGGCTGCGAAGGACATCTTTAAAGACGACACACGCATGATTACGCATGATTCCAGCAATTGCCCCTACCTCTACGTCTTCTCATCCGTTTGGGCGCCTAGCAAAAACTCGACCTATGTGAAAAACCATAAAGAAGTGTTCCGTTCAAAGCACACCGCGAGAACGAGGAAGAGGTGAGGGTGAGAGGAAGGGGGGTAAGAACATAAATAAGTGACACTTCCTCAATATTAACACGCTCTTGATAACAACTGGCATATTGTGAATACATGCGTAATGCAAAATCACAAAACGGGACAAAGTGAGCATTAGAACGACTGACCACCATAACGATCGGTCACAGACACCAATATGCAAATGCGAAAAGAATCGAGAAAACCGTTTCGGAATTAAACTTTAGGGAAGGAATAGCTTTAGAAAACTTCGTTGATCATTAGTGAAATTACAGCTCGTCATTAAACCAATTAAGCTAATCTGTCTCATCATTACCTACTAAAGGGACATAGAAGCTAGGAAGGAAGGTTTACACATTGTTAAGGAGCGGAAGTTTATGTAGTTTTTTTTTAATGCAAACAAGCAGGACTGCATTTCTATCATTAGAAACAAGCTCGATTATTCCACTATCATGTGAAGTGTTCTCTGTTCAGTCGAACATACGGAAAGGCATTGAAACAACAAGGTAGCTGAAGACTGAACCGATAAATGAACAAAAAAACGAAAAAAATTCTGCTACAAATTGTTTTTTGAAATGCAAAACCTGGTCCACTTATTTAAATAGGCTAACGCAATGCAATCGAAGGACCAAGGGGACGTAGGAGGCAGTAAATAATGCCCCAGTTCGGTAAGCTTGGTAAGTCATGCTAAACCGGGAAGCATTATTCAGCAAACTTGGAATGGGGAGGGATTTTATTCAGTGTGATTACGAAACATTAGAATGAGGAGGAGAAGGTCTGATTCGGCAGGAAGGAGGGCTCTACTCGACATTGGAAAGTAAGTAAACGATTGTCTAGGCATCAAATGCTCATTCCTTCCATTCTTGTTTCCTCATCAGTGGTGAGTCGTCGTCCATGAACCGTTGCCAGATCAGCACCTTTTCAGGTTAACTCTTTCGTTCAAAGCGAAGATGCTACA
Organism: Toxocara canis; assembly: GCA_000803305.1. Classification (NCBI taxonomy): domain Eukaryota; kingdom Metazoa; phylum Nematoda; class Chromadorea; order Rhabditida; family Toxocaridae; genus Toxocara; species Toxocara canis. The sequence goes on from JPKZ01000720.1 coordinate 126,019, forward strand.
CGTGCAACCACTCTTGTTTAGCTGCTTCACTTAGTGGTGCACTCAGTAAGCAGGAGTGATACCAGTTTGCCAACGTATCACAACACGGCAGCCACCTATATTCTTAAATTTTTAAGATATAACCGTTTTAGAAAGCTATTTTATAATTAACGTCTCGAGGCTAAACAACCATTTTTCAATGCAACAGAATTCAGCGTAAATCTCCACTTCGAATCTCGACAATCCAACATTCTAACTCAGTTGAGGGAGGCAATAATTTCAAGGAAGCTTGTGGGAAGTGGCCGCTTCAGAAAAGAGCGAATAAGTTCAAATGGAAACAAATTTAAGATTTTGCATGAAGTGATTCCACAAAAGGACTAAGTATGACAAAGAATGAATTTGTGCACTCCAATTAATAGATGGCAGGAGTTCAACTTACAGATATAGACTTTATTGAAGAAGAAGACTGAGTTCGACGGTCTGCGATTGTGCACTCTTCAAGACGATCGCGTACCTCAATAATGCACAGTGATTTTACTCACGTTAATCATGATTCGCATTCGCGAGCATCAGCAAATAATATCTTTCCAAGACTGCATTCACCATCCATCTTCACCATCACACCCACTCTATCCACTGGCAGGGGAAAGGGTTGTTTGTTGTTGAATGAACCAATGAATGATTGTTATCGACAGACCAGAGACCTTTTCGGACAAAAAATGCATGCGTAGAGATGTCTGCTAATCAAATGGTTTTAAGCCGGTGAATGTCACAGTTGCATGCATAGGAATCCGTGACAATATCCATGATTCAGTTATAAATGGCACCGCCACTCGCGCAGCTAAATGCTTTCATTTACATGCTCCGTTCATTGCTCGAAACTCTTTTCTGCAGCGTTCGTTTTACTCTGCTCCAAATCAGGACGCACGGTATTGTAAACACCATAAAACATTGTTCGTGAGCATATATAGATGATCACAAGTGAGGGGCTGTCAACCGAACAAACATGTGGAGCGTTTCACAGCACATCATAGATGCAGAAATTTGCAACTACAAGAGCATAACAAAACTGTATTCAAAATTATAAGTGAAGCAAAACTTGGACCCTCGATTGGATGCTTTACATAAATTATTTTGAATTTATGCATAAGAGAGTTTCGTCTTTGTGGCGCATCCTTTGAAGTCATAAATTAAAAGTCTTATTTGGAGTTTAAGAAAAGTACAGCAAAAACGAAACATCAGTAATGCAGTTGCCTGGACTCCTCCTCGCACTGATTTGACTGTATCTCTTGTCTGCTGATTACACTTTCGTTCTTTCGAAATTAAGCGTACCTTACACTCAGTCTGCAACACATCTATATACTACTGAAAATATTCAAAGCTACTGTCCCCCTCCTCGGACTGTGGAGGTCAACCTTAAACGCTTTCTTTCACAATCAGAATCAATCACGTTTATTTCATGTCCTTTACGAACAACGAACGGTAACGCTTCAAAATAAACACATGAACAATATCCGCCTCCGCCCCCTTTCTCTCTTCCCCGCTCCATCTCCTTCCTCCCTCATCCATTTTCGAACTTCCTTGATTTATGGACCAGTGACTAGTTTGGTGGAAGAATGACATGGGAAAATCTACAGTCATTTCGAGCAGATTTCAGGTTAATTTCACAAAACTTTATGGAGGAGACGATATTATTCCAACTCGAGGCGAATCCAACTAGCTTTCATTTGTAAACATTGACTAATCATAAAAGTCTTCGCAACGTTGCGCACTTGTCCAAGTACGCAAAAATACACGCAGGTAATTGGGTGTCAAGACATTCTTCTCCTTGCCGAAGTAATTACCAATAGCCTAATCAGCGTTTCATGCTAAATCCAAACCTTTCACAATTTCGGCCGCTAAAGCGGAAAGCTCTGCCCATTCCTCACCCGC
>JPKZ01000720.1:128213-148890 GCA_000803305.1 Toxocara canis
AGTTTTGTTCTGCTTTTGTGACATGGCCGACACACTTAAGCTTCTGAAGCTTACAAAAAAAAACGAACGTTGCAATCGGAAATATAACTCATTTCTACCGACGCAAGAGAAAAAATTTCTTCTCTTGCCCTGTGAGCGATTGGTCCTTCCTCAATGTGATTCCCACTCATCCCTCCTCTCACTCAAAGGACGATTGAGGCGAAAGAGGAGGATAGGGATTCCTCTTCCTCCTTTCCTCCGAGCCACCTTAACCAACAATTGCTTGCTGTTAGTTCAGGTGGCTGGGCGAAATTGGTTTTTGGTCTCGGTTGCCTGACTTCCACTACTTATGGTGGTTTTCAGTGAAGTTGCTACAAATGAAGATCTCGATTTTGCAGTGCTCCGTTTCTCAGGTTGTCTGCCAAGGCAGTGAATTCTGTTTCATATGGCGTTTCATACCTTCTTGAAGGACTTTTTCCAACGTCCCCTGCCGGGTCGTTGTTATTATTGAATTTTTCTTTCAGGTTTCTGCGTTTTCAACGGCGTTTTTTCGGGCATTAGTTATCGCGGTTTTCAAGAACTGTTGCGAGTGCAAGAATGACACTTTGCTGCTGCTACTGCTAGCGCTGAACACGTCGGAGTAGAGATTCTTCTTCTTTTTCTTCAACTTCACTTTCTTCAACTTTTCTTCAACTTTCTTCAACCTCTCCATTTCAGCCACCTAAACCAATAAATTCTAACTCTTGGCATCCATGGTTCTGTTCATGAGCAAACTAACAACAGTTGGTTCGTTCCCCCAATTCATGAAGGCCGGCCAAGATGAGATGGACAAATCGGTTCGCGCCCGCTTCATTCATGTTGCAATAACGAGCGATCGTTTGGTGTCTCTTCAAAAAAAGAAAAGAAGAACCAAATTTGCGGAATATTTATTTCGTCGCACTTTTGTGTACTGGCGAGCGATTTTTTGGTAACAAATGTAAATTCAACGAACCACAACGCATCAAGCATCGTTAAGTTCTGCTTCATAACTTCGCCCTTTCCGTCAGTCTTCCTTTTGAAGAAGATCTATTTCTCTGACATCTTGCGCACCTATTGCAGAGAGAGGCGTTTTCAACTTCTTTATGTCGACAAGCAATAACAAGACGAGAATATGATAGGTGAATAAAGGCATGAACGGAATCGGAATATATTGCTCATCTCCTATCTAGATAGCAACGACAACAACCTTTACTTGTCACTGTAGAATAAATGCTTGGCAGTGCTGATCGACCCGGCTCTACTATTAGTGCATTCAACTGTTTAGGACATGTGCTTTCGTCAGTTCAATTACTAATGTAATATTCTCCAAATATGGAGGAGGTGTCAAACAACGAATCAATGATTTCTGCAATCCTAGTTATTTTATGGATTTTGAGGTGATCTTTACAATCACATGGATCCGAAAACTCTAGCTGCCTCGCCTGTGTACACCAAAGGGGCAACCATGCTCCATTTCCACATGCCATCTTTTTCGGATCCGAAAACCGATGGTATTCACTCGAATCACACATCGACTGCTTTTGGCCATGGCGTGCTATAAACCTCTTCTTATCTCACATCCTTCTCCTTCCTCCGCGCTATGAAATGTGGAAGCGATTTGAGTAAGCTCCTGTTGTCTAGGGCGGGAAAATTATATATGTTACGTGTTTGTGCGAGCCGTAAGAAGCTCGCACGAAAACCACGTGAGGGCACACCGTGCGAGGCAGAATCCATTCGAAGTTTATGCCATATCAGTTGACCAAGAATCCCTTTGATTCTTGATCTGATGCTGACCTTTCTCGAACGACATGTCGACACTATGATGCATTTCACTGCATACTGACAACTTTCAAGAATCCCTTTGACTAAATTCAAAAAGCAACCCCACAACAGAATTTCGTTCACTGTTTCCACATCTGTGGGATCTATGAAGGATACTTCAGTACCGCCTGAGCCGTCAGGTCGAACAAACTTCTAAATTCCGTCGTTTATGAAGCCAGTTCGTTCGATAGGCCAAAGCACGTTTCCTGTTGCACCGCACACTTTACCGCACTTGTTTAAGTGGATAGTATTTTTTGCGCTCCACTGCAAAACAAATGGCCGTGTGCGCCAGTGACAGAATTAGTATGCACTTTCGCGAACTGTCTAGTGGACCAGCCGCATTCATGAATCGCTCCCACATGATCAAAGTTTCTATCACAATTAGCCCTACGAATGGCTCTGATTGCTTTCGGTTGCTGTTTTGCATTCGAGAGCGACTGTGGTCAACTGCTCGTGCATGTTTGATTCCTTCATTCTTTTATTTTTACTTCCTGTTCACTTCCTGTTTCGTTCATTCCTTTATTCTTTTGTTCACCTGGACTGAGAAATGTTTCATTGTTGAGCTGTGCAATAAATTTCGTTCGTACGCTCGTTCAAATATTTCATTGTTCTATTCGTTCGGAAATAGGCACACATACGTGACGGTAGCATGATGCAACAACGATCACGATATGGAATTTAGGAATTCCTGTTGTTGGTCTGGATCATATATCGGCGATCCATTCACACTTTCCCGCAGCATCTACTTCCATGTCAGGATTTATCGGCTACCAGTGTTAAATGCATTCGTGAAATTTGAAATTTCTGTTTAAGTTCCTGAAGGTAGCTCGAAACTATCAACATTGCTTTGTAGGCGAAATTTTAAATTCCACGGGTGCATCTAGAACTGGTAGCCGGTAAGTGATGATATGGAAGTAGACGCTGTGGAAAAGCGTGAGTGGATTGCCGATATATGATCCAGACCAATGAAAATAGCTTCAAATTTTTTCCTTAGCCGTCATACATGCAAATATGCCAAAGGTATCAAAATATGGCGTTTTCGACGTTTTGCTCGGCTCTTCCTGAACGGCTTCCGAAATTTTCAATCTTTTCTTACTCTTGCAAAAGCTTTCCTTCATGTGCCTGTCCGATCTTTTGTTGTTTTTTTCTCAGAAATTCTGACCTTTGTGAATGTCCGTCCTTCTCAGTCCAGTTACGGCAGAGCCTCTATGTGATTTAATTACCCTCCCTAATAGTGCTTTGCGAAAGTACGCTCCAACCACGTCGTTTGAAATAAGAATGCGTGAGTTGAGCGGAGCGAAAAAGTCGAAGAAAGATGTTTACGCCGGTGTGTACGCGATGTGGGAACGGTGCCAATGAAATGCTGCGTAACTGGCGCTCGGTCGGTCGTGCGAGTATTTGTGGCGCAAATGTCCATACACTAAGGCCAAAAATATCTCAAATAAAAGTTGTTTTCAATAACAGCAGTGAATGTTTAGAGATCAGCGGACGTTTTGCGTGCATTTTGAAAGAACAAAACGATAGAATAATTTCATATCCTATATTTTTTATCGCATGAAAATAACTTTTGCCTCTTAGTGGTCAAGGATGTGCACGATATCGATCTGACTCCTACGTGGGAAACTAAACTTGGTAAATGGATAGCTATTTTGAGAACAAATAATAACGTCTGTTACAACCGCTTCGATATTATGCTCTGAAAGTGTGACATTTGTTTTGTCCAGGACGATATGCCAGCATTTGGCATCCACTGTTTAATGTGCGGATTTATGGCCAATTTGCAGGAACGCGCTTGAGATTAACAATAAAGGCAAGATGCTGCTGTAGAAAAAACATCTATAAGCGAAATGGCACATGATAATTTTCTGCAGGATGGTTGCTTACAGAGCGCTTAGAATATTTCTAATTCCCAAAATGTTCCATTACTGTGAGAGGCATTTTCGTACGAAGTTCACGCCTGCAAGCAAGCCCTGCATAACTCTCTTTATCCATCCTTGTATGATCGAGAACAGTGCGGCACGCTTCGCTTGAATTCAGTAAAATATGTAAACAACACGAAGGGACCGTCTCGTTTGGGTGACCCTCAAGCAGTCACTGACGAAAAGCTACGCGGGCAGTGGTCATTTCACACACCACAAGAAATTCGGCCAGTCGTCTCAGCGAAGAATCGCAGGAAGGATGCAAAAAACTTTGTATGTAGGCAGTACTCAAACTCTTATCAGTCCTGTAGCAGCCAAATTTCTCATGCTTCTGCAACAGATTGCTAACGGTTCTTGTATTTCTGACCAGGATACTAGAAAATGTCGCCTATGGTTCGTTTTTCAGACAAGAATGGTGGCTAAGCCATTTTTGTTCGTTGCTTTCTCATAGGTTTCCTAGCAGATGCCTGAATGGTTCGCTCAGGGTCATTGATGAACTTTCGCTAATACACTCCACGTGCGAATATCTTACCAGTTTCCGTTTTTCAAGACATATAAGAGAACGTATAGAGGGCCAATAATTTATGCTGAAAAAGACCGTTTCAGCTAAACTTCAATTAACAAGTCTTTGATCGCTTTAGCGCCGTCCGATTTGTAAAAGCTAATGTGAGAAATTCTTTGTGAGGCAATGAGTGCGCGCAGTACAGAAAAGTGTTTGAATCCAGCTATTTCTTTCGTAAATTCCATTCATTCAACTTTGCTATCGACATGCTTTTCAAAAACCTAAGAGAAAATAATGCCGTGGCAACAGCTCAAAATTTTATTTTATCCAGAGATGCTTCGAACGAATCCACGAAAGCGAAATATTCAGTAAATGATGCGTACTGTGGTTTTCCACTCCGATTAGTTCGCGTAGAACGAATGTTGACGTCCTTCATAAAACTACAAAGAAAAAAAGCAAACGAACAATGTCTTGACGCACGATGCAAGGTTACTTTGGAGGTTGTTATGACAGCTGCTAAACGAATTCGCATGTATTGAGAGAGACGCATTTCTAATGCTGTGGGATCTTTTTTCTTTCATGAGAGACACTTTTTTTATGTGTGTCTATTGTGCACTTCAGCGCAACCACAACCAATTACCGATCTCATTAAAGGGAAATGGCGCAGAAAGTAATTTAGAAAAACCAAATTTTATTGAGATGAATAAAAATTCGTTGAATTTAAGTGAATTACAGAACGCAATGCAGCAAATGCAATACGCACAATTCAGGTCGCATGAGCAATGTATTCGTTACAAATGTTGTGCGCATTCATTTTTCGATAAAATTTAATAGTCGTAAATATTTTCTTATTGCGTGCCAAGACACGAAGTTGACTCCATTTCCATGTTCAGTGAAAAATATCGTCAATATGAAGCGCTTGCAAAGATTAAATCTGAAAAGTGGATCTACACAACATTTATTTAAATAAATTCTTTTCTTTTCTCCCAATATTTGCATAGTTTCTCAAACATCTGAAGAAGTTAAAAAAGAGTGATTGAAGTGCAAAGAAATTCCGATGAAAATACAACAGATTTTACTGATGCATGGAATACAATGCGCAAATACAGTGAAGCTTTCGTCAATTCTCGATAGAAGTTGCATGCAAAAAATGTTGGAGATTACTGCACACATCGCAAAGGGAAAAAATATCGTCAAAATTTGCGCTTTATTGTGCTTTGACAATTCCGCTACACATAACGATAAAAAACTCCTTAAATACTTCAGTTGGTTAATTACAGGCAAAGTAGGAAAATGGCCATACGAGAACATAACATTATTTTTAAGGCTCATGATATTGCAAACATTGAGACGGCTTTCACCGTCGTCTCTTTGATCTTTTGGTCTCATACCTACATATTCAGTTTTGTCATATATGCCCCGAAACTGATCTATGATTTTTCTCAACTTGATAATTGCCGTTTCTCTGGCTGAATGCCATTTTCGAATAATCAGATGCTGAGAAGTATAAAATTATTGGCCACAGTGGTAGTTGTCGGACAATGTTTATGAGCAGCGTTATAAATAATAAAGTGTATTCATTTGAACGAACTGTCGCAGTAAAAAAACTTCACAACTATAAAAGCTTCGCTGTCGAGATATCGCTGAAAATGTGCAAATGGCGAAGTGTTGGAAAGTCGGTTGGACAATCAGTGAGTTTCTTACTGAAATGCGTATTGTACCTGTAGCCTAAGATGAACAGTTCAAAATTTTGCAACTGTTTCAGAATTACGACAAATCGAATTACACGCGTTCGGTATTGACGTTCAAATAACGAACACGAGATGTGGTTTTACTTGGCATCGCTATGCGTCACTAGTGTTTGCTTTCGCCATCATGATCCAATCACTGTAGTGAGCACACGAAAAACACGTTAGTGTCGAACGAAAATCATGAATGCCCACACAAGGTCAACAAGCGCTCACGATCACTTTACACTCGCACGTTTGCCCTAAATGTTATGTGAATTTCTCTCTTTTTGGACGGGTCTCGTTTTCTGTTGGGTTATTTTCAACAGTTGAATGTTTCTTTCGTTTCTTCTTCAAAACACTGCTTCGTCTTCACGAACTTTTTCGCTCTTCCAGTTTGCCTTACAAGTCGATCGCACATTCCGGATTTATTATCTTCATAAGCTTATCACTTGTTGTTTCCAAAGTTTACTTCAAATCGCAACTTGGAGCTCCTACAAAGCCACGAATAGCTGAAGTCTTCGTCTAGGCAATCTGGAAGTTGTCAATTCAAAGTAGGCCAATGAGCATCAGTATCGACGTGCAAAACATGGTTGGCGGCTACATGCGGTGAGTGATGAGGTAACAGCTACTGCAAAGACAAAACTGCACCTGCTCAGTTGCGCTAACCTCATCGCCATATGCACATAACAGCTGTCTACATTTAACCGCGAATTTAATCAGGAATCTATCTGCACTCGTTTCAGAACTCATTATAGCTATCATTAACGATAATCAAGTCAAGTTTCGCTACTCGAGTGTATACCGTTATAAGAACTCTATTTTGCAAAATGGTGTATAATTGAAGGCACAATACTTGCAAAACAAAAAATGGTTAAATACGTTCGCAAATGTAAATGGATGTGAAAATATCGGAAACGAAGCATACCGATAAGGTTCTACGAGCTGTTGATGTCAAGGTGATCCACCAACATTCAGTTTTCGGTGAGGAGATCTCATTTTTCCAAAAAAAGCCTTATCAGTCAATTGTTTCGCCTCGCTAACACTTATCGCTCTGTTTCAGAATCTTTCATATAAGCTTCTGCACTACTAAAGCAACGCATTATACACGGACCCATTCGACAAAATTCATGTATCCATCATATGAAATTTATGAAACCTTGACTTTATCATTTCAAATTCACATTTGGCAGCGTGAAGAAAAACAATTTAAAACGAGAAGTGAGACAAAAGTATTTGTTATAATAGCATAGAAATTAACTGTTTTGGTTCAGCTATGGTGATAGTCATTCAGAGCGGCCATTCGTTCCATTTGTCAAGGTGAAGATGAGAAGAACTATCGAATACATTGTCTTCTGTTCATCACGTGGTCTTTGGGAGAACAGAACACTACTTTATGTGATGATAGCGCAATGGGACTCGTAAAGCCTGTAATTCATTGAACTTATCAATAAGATCCTTTTTAGAAAAAAAAACAGTGTTTTGTAGGCAGTATTCTGAGAACAAAGCTCATGTCGAGTATGAATTTTGCTCATTAGGCCTATGGAGAACCTTGTGATATCAGCTACTCGCTCCATCGAATTTCGCAGCAGGCGTTGACAAAATTGAAATCAAGTTGCTCTGCGACACATCAGGCTCGAACCCCAGCTAAACGGTGAAAAAACACTTCTTACCTTTCCTGTCATTACTGTACTTAAGAGTGACAAAAGTTGCATGCGACTATTGAAGAATCATTTAGAGCATTTTGGTGCGAGATGTGTAGAATATTGTGGAAGTGTATAGAGCGTAACCCTCAACGGGAAGATGGAACTGATGATTTAGCAGCAGTTACTAGCAAGCGGGTATCACAGAGTAAAATTGAGTCGTATATGATTGTTTTCTCGACAAGATTAATCGAACAAAAATGACGTTGTCCACAAATTTAAACATAAAAAATTGAGAAGAATCTGAATACATCGGGCACGGACTGATGGTGACAGCCGCTACAAGTCGTTGTGTAAGCACGTTCACAAGTTACACATCTAGACCCATGAGCGGTTGCGTGAGGTGAATAAGCCTTGGCCAGAGTACTGCATCTGCAAAGCTTATAATGCATGAAGCAAATATATGAGAAGCTGAAGTGGAAAAACCAAAGCGAAAATTGCACACCAGTAACGGCTTTCTTTCTTCTTATCATGCCATCTGAATGGAGCAACCGAAATTTGCATGTGAAATTGCGTAGAGTAGAATGTAAGCAATGGTTCTTCACCATTATTGCTGATTTTTTTTTCCTGACGAGCCTTATATATATCGGGAATTGTCGCAAGAAAAAAGTTCATTTTTTTGCCACAGGAGGTTCGGGAAATATGGGCATACATTTGCAAATTGCACTCTCGATTTTGGAGGGAGATTACGTAAAAGTGCAAGAAAATCCAATTTTGAAGAAAAGTCACATTTGATTAGGTGGAGGGGACATGGTTCATCGCAGAGAGTCGAACAATACACTCCGAATGGTTTCGAAGAGTTTGAGCGAGAGAGAGAAGAAAAAATGCCAAAAAGTTTGAGCAAGAGAGAGAAGAAAAAATTCCGAGGAGTTTGAGCGAGGTTTTATGAACATATAGATTTTAGCGTTTACTAAAATTTATTTTGGAAAATGGGGGGGAGGGGGGAGGAGGAGGAGAGCGAAGGGGATTCCTCGTTTTCGTTCAGTTCTGGTCACACAAAAAGGGAATCGAAGCACTAGAATTATTAATGTCTGCTCCTATTCCGTACAAAAAATGCTGCTAGTTATTGCAAGTGTTTTTAAAAATCCTGTTGGAAAAAAATTAATTCCTGACTGAAACATGCTGAGTTGCATTGGGTTTTGTGTTGCCTTGCGTAAAATATCATTGAAACATTGAAATTTCTCAATGAATATTGAGAAATTTACTTCCAAGTTGATGGTGCTGAACTTTGCTCATCGAAGGTCCCTCTCGAAGACTCTTCGGCATTCGAATGTTTTGTCTCGTTCACCGCCTTCACATGCTCTATGAGTTAAAACGCGCTCTATGCCTCCGTTGTGCGGAAAGTGTGGACGTTACTGCCGAAAATAGTTTTTATTATTCATTCTTTCGACCTTCGCGAAATTTACAGTATGGGGCCATTATGTTTATTCATGCATATGTTTATATTTAAGTGCCTCTTTGTCTGACGTTGTTACTTCAGCTCAAAAGCAAGAAAAGCTAGGATGGTGCAATCAAATGTAACAGCCTTCAGAGGTTCTGCAAATTTATGTTTCAGTGAAACTCGCTAATTTATGGAGTTGTGGTCATGGAAAATGGTCTGAGCAAGAAACATGATTAGAGAAATGATTGCTTTCATGCTTAGTTCTTCGAACTGAAATCTGATCCCAAATGATGCTAAACGTCGCACTATACTGTGTGCGTTTGACAGAATCCTACATAAGAGTTTTTGGAGCACAAATGAGAAATTGCTGTTGAAATGGATGCCAACAACAATGGTCGCTCTAGTACTATGAATGAATCTCCTCGCATTTACTTCGAAGATAAAACAAATTTAGTGAGAGATCAAGCTGGAAAGTTTGTGCGTACTTAGGCGCCCTTGCATAAATTTTTGTGTAAGGCAGACAAGATCTTCAATCTCAGGAATATGAAAAGCGCATATCTTGTTAGCTCTCACGACACATTCTTCGACCTATTATTTCGTTAATCACTACAGTCTAACAACAAAAGAGTGGAGTAGCGTGAGTCACATATTAGTTTATTCGCGTGTGCTTCGAACTACCATCAAGAGCACTTTTAGATGCACCCACTCAGCATACGCGCGCTGCCTGATGCTGCCTGGTTGCTGTCATCTGAGGGAACTGTGAAATTTCGAATGAAACCGAAACAGTGGGGCTCGAATCTCACAACACCTGCCTATTCATGCTCTCTAGTCAACCGTTTACGCCAACGTTGATGACTATAACGTAACATTCACCAAAGGAGATATCCTTCTTGTTTTCCACACCGCCTTGTCTCTTTAATTCGCTTCGGTAAATTTGCATTTGACGCCTTTCCTGTGTGTAAGTTCGCTTGCATCTGAGTGTCTTGTCTCTGAAACCGCTGACGTTGGAGCGATGAAGTTTGGTGGAATACATCTCTCTCGTCACATCTCTCATTATACATAGTAATTATATCTGTCGTTATATTCCCTGCAAACCAGGTGGCAAATCGACCCTGGGGAAAATTGCACAGCCTTAACGATGTCAGTGAAGATTTGTGTAAGCGGTCTAGCTGTAATTCTTGTGGAGCCATTAAAGCGTGCATCGCGGCAACTCGCTGTCATGCGTTACGACTGGTTTCAAAAACAAAAGCAGAAAAATCGCTCAGTGATTTGCCACTTTAAAAGACTACGGCCGATGCTGCAGTGCTTGTAATAGCAATCGAGTGCTCATTTTTAAAAACATATAGCGGAACACCATTCAAGACAAATAAGTCTACTTTTTAACCCACTCGTCTAAATGAGAATTTTTCAACGACATTTCTCTCCATAAAAGATCCGGAATAATTTTTTGCATTCTCATCTGTTCAACTCCCTTTTCAGCTTTGACTTCTTAGCAGCTTCAAAAAAACCGCATTCGCAATTGTGAAGCTCTTAGCGAAAGTGCTCCTTCGTTTCAGGTTAGGCGTTTTATTGAGGAACGTTCATTTTTTCGTTTTCAGCCCTAGTAGTGTCGAAAAAAAGAACTACAAGCTGACGAACCGGTTCAATCGAGAAACCCTCACAATGATGCGTATTCGTTCCACCCAAGAAAAAAGAAAGCACAAACCGAAGCTTCGGCGTAGGCAATAATGTGAATTTAGAGTGTTGCTACCTTCATTTCAAAAAAATGTTTCCAGATTCGATGCTGCATGGAGTCAAAAAAAGTACATACACACAAATAAGGCTGACGTAGCTAAATAAAAGTTACGGTATATTTCGTTGGATGCACGCTAAATGTGCTGAGTACGGCGATCGCGCATCGAAATATCCTTCGGTTGACCGTCGCATTGGGACAAATGGCTGACAATTGATAAACGACGCAAGATTTCGATACAACGAAGCTGCTGATTTGATTTTTAGTAACCCCAGCATTCCTTCGATCAGGGAGTCAACTCTTCTTCAATTATGTATTTAAAGCACAGATGTGCCTAAATCTCAAGTTAAACAGACTGATGAAACGGAATAGCTGTTAAGGGTCCAAGAATGAAAGTGGAACTTATGCAGCCTCACTCAAGAAGTCGTTAAGCAAGCACAGCGGTAGGTTCATACAGACATTTTGAATGAAACGAATTGAACAAATTGCAAAGCTCAGTAATAGAGTTAGCACTCAAAACAGTTCGACAGATATATGCATACATGATTACTAACGAATTAAGCATATGCCTGACGAGTGCCCTAAAAATAAGTCAGTAATGAGCAATCGCAATATGATGAGGCGTTTCCAACGTGTGGACATTAGACAGTACAGGTGATCGAAAGAAAAAGCATGCTGCCTGCATTAGGCAATGGCCGATGGCCATTGCCTAATGCAGGCAATATTGCCTAATATTGCCTAATATTGCCTATATATTGCCTAATATTGCCTAATATTGCCTAAATATTGCCTAAATATTGCCTAAATGGCAATGGCCATTAGGCAATATTTCCATGCAGCCTCTCCTAACATACTTCATCCTTCAACTGCTAGTGCGCCCATAACGACTACTATCTTCTATTCATTTTCTTTTCAATGCTTGGATAAAACTGATTTTTTTGTCGACGACGACAGTGTGAGTAACTCTTGTTCGCTTTACCGCTATAAGGAGATTGAGAAACTTCGCAGATTCAGGTGTGCTTGATTTTTTGAGAATGTATCGCATTCGGAAGCGGTCTTCAACGTTCCGCGGGGCGATATTATGTTTCAAGGATCCCTGAACTCTCTGAGAAGTCGGAGAAAGTCGGGAGCAGAATATCCGTGAGGAGATAAGCGCATCTGAAAGCGTCACAATCAAAAAACTTGCAAACGGAGTCACCGAGATCCATCCTACCCCGCACCACACTCACTCATATTTGCAAAAGTCATAAGCAGATAATAGTAGCACTCGGAACCACTCAAGACCTAATAAAATGCTCCAGAAATGTATTTCAACTTTTTATGGTTCTTATAGTGGTGCGTACCGAAATTCCTTATCGCATTTGATTGCACTACTAATCGACAGCGAACTTCGGCCGGACGATTTCAGTTTTCTCTGAAATTTGTGGAACCCGTAACTTAAAATCTAATCATTGACGGAACCAGTCAACACGCTACGATTAACTTTCTGAAAAAGCCAAAAAACATCAAAACCCTGTACGTGGAAGCAGGCAACTAAAAATGTGCAGCTGGGTAGCGTAGCCACAAAGCCCATTTTTCGATACATCTTAAGTATAGCATCCAATTTAGTGCATTGTATTTTCTGCGCTCCCTTCAACATCTCTCAGAAGTTGCGCGCCGTCTGCAGCAAAAGAGCACGTAGTCTTTCGGCGCTGTTTGTTTGCTGACATTTTTTGAAGACGAAGTTTTACCATTTTCGCTCTTTTTCATGAAACACAACGCGAACTTCCCAGCATCACCTTTTCTGCTCGTCTGCCTTTTAGCTTTCATAGCTGCGAATAGCGCCTCTTTTCGTGTTTCCGTTTACGTCTTCTACACAGATTTGTAGCCAACTTTCGAATGAGACACTGCAAGAATAACGAAGCAATGACTGCGACGAATCAAAAAGTGTATTTAAGATGGCGCAAAGGGCGCTTCACTGCTATTGCTCGAGTCCTCTTGTAATCGGCTGAGCGTATCAGTTTATTTTCTTTACCATAATTTTGTTTCCTGTGCTCATCTGATTTGGTATGTGCTTAACACATGTGACGGGTTTTATGAACGCCACATAAGGGCAGCCATAAATGTAGTTACATACTCTCAGCTTTGCCATTTCATAAATTTTTGGAAATTGTCGTTCACTATTTTTGCTTTTACAGTTCTATAAAATATCAGTAAAAAAACTGGGTCATCTAGACCTCCCCCTCCCTCCTTCCCCCACTTCTCATATATATTTTGTGCGCTTGTTTTCATCTATAAACACGAATAAAAGTTTCAGTTTTAGCGACGCATTATTTTAAACGTAGCGCAAAATTCCATGAAAGCTCCAAGCCTATCCGAATAAAATGAAAAAATATTCCAACTTCTATTGTACAAAAAAAATTCAGAGCTGGTAATGAAGGAAACGCATATCTCGGTACGCCAATGTGAGCAAAAGTGTTGCTGTCGTGATGCATCCTATTATGTTAGCGTGTGCGAACTTTCTTCACATCAACCTCCTATATTCCATAGAAAAAGTTTCAGTGCGAATTGCACGTGCGATAGTTCGAATGCGACCAACTTTTCAAGAGTGAAGCTTAAAAGATTCTAAAACAAGCAAACCTATTTCACGATTTTTGAATATCGTCCGCAAAAATCTCAGAAATTGATCACGATATTGTGATCATTAAAATTGCTCATTCAGGCATTCTGATCGCGTCATTTTTTTGACACCATTTCCCAATTTCGGTATAATAATTTGCATAAAAAACATTGCGCATCATATAATAAAATCTTAAGGCTTTAATAATGTGTGCTTGTAATCTCTTGATAATGCTTTGATAGAGGTAAAATAAATTTATACTTAATAACATAAAAAGCTTTGATAACAAAATGATGCTAAAACCTCTGCATATAAAAAAGTTCCATGTAATGAAAGCTTTGACTGCCTCCACTATGGCGTTGAAATTAAAAGGATTGTTGCAAAATGATCACCGTCGATTCCCGTAGTAAGTGAAAAAGCTCACTCCCAGTGCCACACGCAATTTTCAACCTCTCTTTTTCCTTACTGAGGTGAAAAGTACTACCAGTTTTATCAGTACGGTTTTTTTTTTCGCTTTTTAAATTTTTAATATGTGCATCAAACTGTAATACTACCAATGGTCATCAGGGCCAGTTTTTTTCAATCAAGCAATTTTTACTTTGTCGTGGGATGGTAGATAAAACGATTCGCTCACTCACCTCCTGCCTTTCTTCTCCCACTATCGGTTAGTAACTAAAGTTGAGACTTGGACCCATTACGTTTCCATCTTTTTCATTCGAACTAACTTCTGAACTATGTAATTGAGTAACACCATTACCTCAATCAACTTTTATTTTTGTGGCAGCGCAAAAGTTTCTCTTGTAAGTGAATTACTTTACGCGATTCGATCAGTTCAGACCATCCAAATAGCACTCGAATAAAAACTGCTCTCACCAAAGTGGGTGAAAAGCTGTATTGTTGTTCTCTTCGTTTCATAAAATGTAACACATCATTTAATGCAGTTCACACTAGCGGCATTTTAAATCGACCTGCTTATAGGCCAGCTTATGGCAAACGACAATCGCAAATGAGGCCTGATGTCATTCCTAATTGCAACGGTATATCTGCTTGGCTGCATTGGTCACACCAACATTGATAAGGTCGTGCCCTGTGTTGCAGATGTACGAGAAAGAGGCACGTGAAGCCGAGTGCGACAGCCTCCGAAGGATTGCCTTCTTCGGAGTCGCACTCTCCACAATCGCCACACTTGTGTGCGTAATATCGGTGCCAATGCTGTACAACTACATGCAACACATGCAATCTGTAATGCAAAATGAGGTCGACTTTTGCAAATCGCGGTCCGGCAACATCTGGAAAGAGGTCACCCGCACGCAGGTGAGACCGTAATTGTTATACTCGACCAAACTTAATTAAACTATACATTCAGTGTAACCCACTAAGAATTGTTTCCAGCCTTTCCTGCCTTAACAGTGGGTAAATTCATGAGTTTTCGCCGTTCTTGTTTTCTCACAGAAAATAATTGGAATATCGCTAGGATTGGGTTGTTTGCAATTTCGAGAGCAAGCAAATTTTTGAGGCAAGGAAAAGAAAACGTCGAGAAATTCCACTCGATTTTAGGGTATTTGCTGCAGTAACAGATTTCATTCTTCAAATCAAGAGTGTTTACGTCGGTGATGAGAAGATATCCAAAAATTAAAGAGTACCATCAAATACAAAAAAATCAAGAGTTTCATCCCTTTGTCAAAAACTTACACACATCAAAATTGTTGAAATGACAAATGGGAGGACAAAGTTTTGTTCCAGTAGCTAGTTTCGTGTGGTTTTGAAGCAGAGTCGAGCGCGACCAGAAATTGAGAGATCTCAATTCGTCTGCTTTATAACAAATATTTTTTGTAAGAATGCATCCGCAAGGAGTGAGGGCTGAGCAGTACACCTGATTTGCTATTATTCAACAGTTGGCAACGATCACCGCAAGATCACCAATGTCATGAGCAACTTCTCTGACTCAAACACGTTTTCATTAAAGTGAAAAGGATAGTTCATCTCCTAATGGTGCAATTGCGCGATACGTAATTAGCAAATAAAAATGCGGAAAGCGTTTCTTGTAGGTGCTGGCTAAAGTTGGATCTCCTCGTGTTGCTCGTCAAGCGGGTTATGACGCCGGCGTCGAGGGGAGCCAAGCGGAAGCCCCAGCTGGAGGATGCTGCGGTTGCGGAGTCGGTGAGCCTGGACCGCCAGGGCCGCCAGGCCCAGATGGAAAGGATGGCGCAGATGGCGAACAAGGACCTCGAGGCCAAGACGCGCCACAAGAACCTCCAGCTTTACCCGCCCCGCAGCCACAAGTTGAATGGTGCTTCGAATGTGAACAGGCGAAGCCTGGACCACCGGGCAACCCAGGACCGAAAGGACCAGCTGGCAAGCCTGGTCCTCCTGGACCTGATGGAATTGGCGGAGCACCCGGCCCACAAGGACCAGCAGGTCCAGCAGGACCTCAAGGGCCTGCAGGACCGCCTGGTGATAAAGGACCCGATGGACCAGCAGGCGAAGTGGTCGAAGGAGCCGGACCAGTGGGTCCACCAGGACCGCCTGGTCCACCTGGACCTCCTGGACCTGATGGACCTGCTGGGTCACCTGGTGTACCGGGGGCGGATGGAGCTCCCGGACCCGAGGGAGAACCTGGAAACGATGGACCACCGGGCAATCCAGGTCCAGATGGCGAGAAAGGCAAAGATGGAGCGGATGGCATGGCTGGTGCTTGCGACCATTGTCCTCCACCTCGTACGGCTCCCGGATATTAAGTAGCGATTCCGAACGTTCAACCACTTATCTCACTGTCATTAGCGTGCTTCCAACGCTCACTGTGCACAATGAACTCTCTGAAAACATGTAAATCATATCGAGTTCTATGGTTCAGTTTGACAGTAAACCCCAAAAGCATTCCAACAAATGTGCATTTTATTTTGTTTAAAAAATTGGCTTCAATTGAAGAGCTATTCGGCGGCTCTGTCGCGATAGCGTTTTCGTTGTGCGCAGGGATGACTGCGTTCTTTCATTGAACGCATCAAACAAATCATTTCTAGTGTGGTGTATACGTGTTGAGAATCGAACGCTACACAGCCATACGACGACGGTTAGGTGCTCAATAAAACTCAACATTTTGCTCAACCCGCCAGTTTTTACTCCGCGTGTTGTCGCCAACTTTGAGCATTTTAGCAGGATAACCAGTTGGATGTTGTTGTATATCCTACAAGAACAATTACTGCTGATCTTGAAGAAACAATTTTATTTCCTACACGCTTCTTTATGCATTTGTATTGCATGGAGAAGGCGCTGCACAGAAAACGCATGAACGCAGTTGTTTGCGTAGAACGAATTGAAGAGTGTGCAATCGACGATGATTATAGCAGCACTAGACTAAATGAACATATGGAAATTTGCTGAATCGGAATATGCGAGTGAGAGAACAACTAAAGGGAAATATTGCTGAATCTTTTATGCGTTTGCAGCACCAGTGTGCAAAACATAGCCGCGACTCGTTCCGCAAATGGGTGGCTATCGTTTTCAGCAACTGTGAGAAACTTCTCAAAGTTCCGTACTGTTTCTGAAGATAGGTATAACGTTGAATAAGTCTATTCCACATTCGGATGAACCAGGCCGAGAGTTATGCGAATACGTCACCAATGAAAAAGTTGCGCTGAGGTCGCAAAGTTGCACAATTTGTTTTAGACGGCTTCCAACGGGTCTAGAGAGCCTTTGGGAATTGCAAAGCGTTTCTAATAGAATACCGCTGAATGCGTAAATGTTAAGCTCATGAGTGTCAGTGAGAGAAATCTATGAGAATGACAGCGTTCAAAATACTATCTGAGTAGAGTCAACTCTGCAGGGCAAGCACTGTATAAAGCACGGTCGATTCTACAGGCGCCTGAAAATCAAAAGAAGAAGTGAATAGAAAATTAATTTATGTGAAGAACGGCATTGCGGAAAGGTATCGAAGACCTTAAGCAGGCCAATTAAACTAAAACGGATTTGGAAATAGAAAGAAATATGACAAGGTTATTTTGAATATATGTTAGTTATTGCTAAAGTATTTCGAAAGCATGCTTTTAGTCGTCCAGATTAAACTTGTCGAGGACAAGTTTAGTTGATGGTTTCGATAGGCTGATGAAGGAAGAAAGTCAGAAAGGCGTCAAGGAGATAGTGAAACGAGGTTTTACAATTAAGCTGTTCAGAAGTCAATCGGGAAGCATAGTGCTAATCGTTGATCAACTTTTACTAATAAAAAGGCTCATTCTGCGAAACCTTTAACCGAGTGCACAAACAAAAAAACGTGGAAGTACTTTACTGCTTCGGGAAATGAGAAATGCATAAATATCTTTGACGAGTTTTGAGCCAATTAACTAACACGTAATGAAGAGTAACAGTAATGAAAGTGAAAGATGTTCAAAAATGGAAGCACATTGGAAACAAAAAGAAGATAACAGCAGGTGTACTGAACAAAGTTTTTCATGATTGCTTTTAGCATAGTTGCTAGATTTGGGGTTAACGAATAACCTCAGTCCTTATGAAGCATGATATGTCTAATAGTTGTGGTACTTATGATGCGCACAACCACCTTGGTGTCACCCAAAACCGTTGCGACTCGCAGAGATCATGTTGGAATCGTACGCTGGCACATCCGTCCTCAGCTTTTGAATCAGTTGTCAAGGAAGGAAGGTTGGAATAATCGGACTTTGAAATATGTTTAGTGCGCATGCCGATTGAACGGGTCATATTTATGTATGTCCTATGTATCAAATAACTACAGGGTTGTTCATTTGCCGTAAAACACCTGGACTGCTGAAGTGCTTTTTTCGCGCCACCTCTGTTTCCCGTTTCATCTCAATGCCCGGGCAGAAAGGCAAAAACAGAAGTAATTGCGAATTCCAGTACGCTAGAGTAAATTGTCAGTGACATTACACTGCCAAATTTTCCTTATAACCATAGTTACTTAGGAGAGAGGGCGTTTTATTATTGCCGACGAGAAGATGAAGTTTTTGCATTGGTTAAGCTTGCTGAGCTAAGCATGACATCATGTGGTTCGTTGTTGCTTGCTTTTCAAGCAGTGATGTTCACCGGCGGTTTGCTCTTCCATTCTTTTCCTCTAGGGGTGAAAGCAGAAAGCAAAGCGAATAAAAGCAAATTAAAAAAATATCTGCCTTCCGTGTCACATGCCTTCCACTTGCTATGAAACCAAGACCGATACATTCGTGTATGTTCCGATTCCTCCTACACCTTACCGTCGTTACCCGCATGTTCTTAGTTCCCCCAGATAAGAATTACCCTCATGAGGTTATAGAGTGCACACTTACAGTACTGATCAATGATACATATGTTTATTGTGCCGGTAGCATAATCGGAGATGGACTTAAGATGGAGGTAGTTGGGCAGACAGCGAAGTCACTGAAGGCACGCGCGATGGCAAGAACTCGAAAAACTGTGGCAAAATTTTCTTTGAGTAGTAAAACCGTCTTTTCTGAGACGTGATGAAGAGAAATGTTGTTTCCAGTTTTATAGGATACCTTATCACAAATATTGTTGTATTTCACCTAAACAAAGAAGAACTCAGCTCCAGCAACATCGAACGGTTCCAGTGCCCACACACAGCGCTAGCGCCTGATGCTCCTGTTTACTGTAGTTTCTTGCAGCCGAAATGAACGAGACTGTGCGCAGTTTGTTGTGGAACTCAGCTGATCGCCTATACTTTGGCTCACCGCTCATGAAAGTTATTTTCGTTTGCGAACTCGCCAGCTCCATCGTGGCCACTGTTTTTGCCGCTGTTATGGCGACGACAATACTACTAACCCGGCTGCTACACTTCAACATACGTCTACTACTTGCTTGTACATGCACGGCGATGGTGATCTCCAACGTTGGTATGAAGTATCCTTTCACACTTTCGCAAATTATGCATTTCAGCTGTTATGAGCAAACCGCCTGGCCGCGTTCTGCGGCTCTAATCCGCTACTTCCTTTGCTAGACGTGCGCAGCAACCAGGGCTGCGAAGAGTCCAGTTGAGGTGAAAAGAAACTTATAGGCATATAGACGCAAATGTAGAGTTAGTTAAATCTCTATCTATTCCAACATATCTAAAAGAAGTGCAATATACTTTTGCAGATTTCCTGGCTACGGTACAACAGCAAAAAGGGGTTGCTCTGTTTCTATCAGTATTAATTCCAGTCTAAAGCCGAAGAGCTGTTTCCGCCAACCAAACAGCACGCTATCGCCAGTAGTGTGACTTCCACGAAAGGAATTTTGGATCTGTGAATATGAAAAGCTTTGTACGTAGTACGTTTTCAAGGTTTACACAGTGATCCCCGCTGGTCGTGCAACCGAGCCGATCTGCTCAACGATTTTTCTATAAGTTATCAACTGATTTGCCCTATTATTGCCTTCTTTGAATGTGTTTGATATATTTCGTAATATCCTTTGTTCAAAATTTTCGCTTCAAGACTTTTTCGCAGGATTGCATTGCAAAGCATAGCATCACGTCATGTGCGTGCGCACGTGCCCGCGTGCTTCTGTCTGCCAGGCACATCCAGGTTAAAAATTACTGAAATTGGAGTCATAAGGATTGATGGGTAACAGTTTGAGCGTTGAAACTCCCGACCGGTGCATTCAGCCATAGCTATTAGCATTCGAAGGACAAACAAGTTTGCACGGTTATTTTCATTTTTCATTACTTGGGTCAACAAAAACGAAAACTTGTTAGATCTGTTGGAGTGGCTGAAGCAGTGAAGATTCGCTTACAATCTTGTTCCAGTGCTTACTTGAACTTGTATGTGGTCGTTGCCTTTCGAAGATAACCTTCAAAAATTGAACTGAGCAATCGAAATGATGAAAGTT
Organism: Toxocara canis; assembly: GCA_000803305.1. Taxonomy (NCBI): domain Eukaryota; kingdom Metazoa; phylum Nematoda; class Chromadorea; order Rhabditida; family Toxocaridae; genus Toxocara; species Toxocara canis. Next base: position 148,417 of record JPKZ01000720.1, read on the forward strand.
TCAAATGATTTCTCATGGAGGAAGCTGAGCTTACAATCTTGTTCCAGTGCTTACTTCAACTTGTATGTGGTCGTTGCCTTTCGAAGATAACCTTCAAAAATTGAACTGAGCAAACGAAATGATGAAATTTTCAAGTGATTTTTCATGGAGGAATCTGAGCTTACAATCTTGTTCCAGTGCTCACTTGAATTTGTATGTGGTCGTTGCCTTTCGAGGATCACGTTCAAAAATTGAATTGAGGAGTCGAAATGATGAAAGTTTCAAATGATTTCACATGGAGGAAGCTGAGCTTACAATCTTGTTGAAGTGCTTACTTCAACTTGTATGTGGTCGTTGCCTTTCGAAGATAACCTTCAAAAATTGAACTGAGCAATCGAAATGATGAAATTTTCAAATGATTTTTCATGAAGGAAGCTGAGCTTACAATCTTGTTCCAGTGCTTACTTGAATTTGTATGTGGTCGTTGCCTTTCGA
>JPKZ01000720.1:157990-172721 GCA_000803305.1 Toxocara canis
TCTTGTTCCAGTGCTTACTTGAATTTGTATGTAGTCGTCGCCTTACGAAGATCACCTTCAAAAATTGAAATGAGCAATCGAAATGATGAAATTTTCAAATGATTTTTCATGGAGGAAGCTGAGCTTATAATCTTGTTCCACTGCTTACTTGAATTTGTATGTAGTCGTCGCCTTACGAAGATCACCTTCAAAAATTGAAATGAGAAGTCGAAATGATGAAATTTTCAAATGATTTTTCATGGAGGAAGCTGAGCTTATAATCTTGTTCCACTGCTTACTTGAATTTGTATGTAGTCGTCGCCTTACGAAGATCACCTTCAAAAATTGAAATGAGCAATCGAAATGATGAAATTTTCAAATGATTTTTCATGGAGGAAGCTGAGCTTACAATCTTGTTCGAGTGCCTAGTAGAATTTGTATATGGCCGTTGCCTTTCGAACATCACCTTCAAAATATGAAACGAGCAATCGAAATGATGAAAGTTTCAAATGACTTTTCATGGAGGAAGCTGAGCTTACAATCTTGTTCGAGTGCCTAGTAGAATTTGTATATGGCCGTTGCCTTTCGAACATCACCTTCAAAATATGAAACGAGCAATCGAAATGATGAAAGTTTCAAATGATTTTTCATGGAGGAAGCTGAGCTTACTATTTTGTTCCAGTGCTTACTTGAATTTGTATGTGGTCGATGCCTTTCGAAGATCACCTTCGAAAATTGAATTGAGCAGTCGAACTGACGAAAGTTTCAAATGATTTTTCATTAAGCAAGCTGAGGATACAATCCTGTTCCAGTGCTTACTTGAATTTCTATGTGGCTCTTGCCTATCGAAGATCACCTTCAAAAATTGAAATGAGCAATCGAAGTGATGCAATTTTCAAATGATTTTTCATGAAGGAAGCTGAGCTTATAATCTTGTTCCGGTGCTTACTTGAATTTGTACGTGGCCGTTGCCTTTCGAACATCACCTTCAAAAATTGAATTGAGCAGCCGAAATGATTAAAGTTTCAAATGATTTTTCATGGAGGCCGCTGAGCTTACAATCTTGTTCCAGTGCTTACTTGAATTTGTATGTGGTCGTTGCCTTTCGAAGATGACCTTCAAAAATTGAACTGACCAATCGAAATGATGAAAGTTTCAAATGATTTTTCATGGTGGAAGCTGAGCATAGAATCCTGTTCCAGTGCTTACCTGAATTCGTATGTGGTCGTTGCCTTTCGAAGATCACCTTCAAAAATTGAAATGAGCAAACGAAATGATGAAATTTTCAAGTGATTTTTCATGGAGGAATCTGAGTTTACAATCTCGTTCCAGTGCTCACTTGAATTTGTATATGGTCGTTGCCTTACGAAGATCACCTTCAAAAATTGAAATGAGCGATCCAAATGATGAAAGCTTCAAATGATTTCTCATGAAGGAAGCTGAGCTTACAATCTTGTTCCAGTGCTTACTTGAATTTGTATGTGGTCGTTGCCTTTCGAAGATCACGTTCAAAAATTGAATTGAGCAGTCCAACTGACGAAAGTTTCAAATGATTTTTCATTAAGCAAGCTGAGCATAGAATCCTGTTCCAGTGCTTACTTGAATTTGTATATGTCTGTTGCCTTTCGAAGATCACCTTCAAAAATTGAAATAAGCAATCGAAATGATGAAATTTTCAAATGATTTTTCATGAAGGAAGGTGAGCTTACAATCTTGTTCCAGTGCTTATTTGAATTTGTACGTGGCCGTTGTCTTTCGAACATCTCCTTCAAAAATTGAATTGAGCAGTCGAAATGATGAAAGTTTCAAATGATTTTTCGTGGAGGCCGCTGAGCTTACAATCTTGTTCCAGTGCTTACCTGAATTCGTATGTCGTCGTTGCCTTTCGAAGATCACCTTCAAAAATTGAAATAAGCAATCGAAATGATGAAATTTTCAAATGACTTTTCATGAAGGAAGCTGAGCTTACAATCTTGTTCCAGTGCTTACCTGAATTCGTATGTCGTCGTTGCCTTTCGAAGATCACCTTCAAAAATTGAATTGAGCAATCGAAGTGATGAAAGTTTCAAACGATTTGTCATGGAGGAAGCTGAGCTTTCAATCTTGTTCCAGTGCTTACTTGAATTTGTATGTGGCTGTCGCCTTTCGAAGATCACCTTCAAAATTTGAAATAAGCAATCGAAATGATGAAATTTTCAAATGACTTTTCATGAAGGAAGCTGAGCTTACAACCTTGTTCCAGTGCTTACTTGAATTTGTATGTGGCCGTTGCCTTTCGAACATCACCTTCAAAATATGAAATTAGCCATCGAAATGATGAAAGTTTCAAATGATTTTTCATGGAGGAAGCTGAGCTTACGATCTTGTTCCAGTGCTTACTTGAATTTGTATGTGGCCGTTGCCTTTCGAAGGTAAGCTCCAAAAATTGAATTGAGCAGTCGAAGTGATGAAAGTTTCAAAAGGTTTTTCATGGAGGAAGCTGAGCTTACAATCTTCTTCCAGTGTTTACTTGAATTTGTATGTGGTCGTTGCCTTTCGAAGATCACCTTCAAAAATTGAATTGAGTAGTCGAAATGATGAAATTTTCAAATGATTTTTCATGGAGGAAGCTGAGCTTACGATCTTGTTCCAGTGCTTACTACTTTAAAAGCAACAGTTTGTACTATGCGCTTCATGCGCTTCCCCAATATTAGAGAAAAAATCTTACCAGGAGAACGGAGAGGACAATACCTATCCATTTGTGGTCCCGGCGTTCATACGTTCTGTAGAAACAGGTGGCAATAAGCCGCTCGATCGCCAGAACCACTGTTGACATAACCACTGCCATGCCGCCAGCATTGTACAATTTTTTGAGACCTGGAAACGTCGCTCCCTGTGCTGCCGAATTATCAGCAAACTTTCCGTGCTGCTTCATACCGAACAGCAAATGAATGTGTTAAGGGTTCACTTTCATGCGTTGTGATGCAATTTTTCTGCACGTGTTCACTCGCGCAGAAAATACGCGTGCACATAGGTGCATTCGAATGAGCATGCGCTGTGACTGATGAGGACTGAATGATTCCACAAATAGCAAAAATGAACTGCAAAAAAATGAACTGAACTCGGGATTAGCGAAAAATAGAAACGTCGATTGATTCGGCCAAAGTGTGCAAGTTTTTGACGACCTTACTCCTGCGCACAGCTATCCGTGAAAATAGATGATATTTCGGTAACAAAACCTCGCTCATCATCACTGCATTTCATGCGCTACCGCGGAATAAAGCGTCGGCTGTCAGAAGACCTCCTAGCTCAACAAGCACGTTTCGCAAAATGATCGCTGAGTCGTAACGATCTTAAGCGATCGGCTGGTGTAATCACGGATGTGCTAGTACTCAGCCCATTGTCGTTCCAGGGCGGAGTGAGGGACCGAGCAAACTTAGGCTCCTAGACGCAGTCAGCAGACGGACAATGATAAGCAAATGCCGGAAGTTTTAGTTAGGCTTCGTGTACGGATGTCTGAAAGCGCGGAACTTCAAACGCTTCACTAAATGCGCATTACTGAGAGGGCTCTTTGTTACGTAGTATAACATTCAGAGTTTTATCTGAGCCAGAAACAATGACTCGCGAGATTCGCTTCCATATGGTGACTCGCAAAAAATCAAAAAATTACGGGGGAAGAATGTGAATTGCATGTGATCGCAACGCCCGCACAGCAGAAGATTGTTCCAGCAAGCCCCCAATCTGCGAAGGCGCATGATGAAAAAAGTGCTGGAAGATCAGCATAAACCGTTCGTCCCATTTTCAATTTGGCCAATTAACAATCGAGGCTCAGTTGCACAAGAGAATCATTCAATTCATGAGACACTCCAAAACACTTCTTATACTAAGGTCGTGTATTGAGGAGCGCACCACATGCATTTCATGGTACCATCTTATGAATAGTCCTTGCAAGCGTCAAAATATTGCATTGGTTTCAGCGAGTCAGAACAAGGGAAACGTAACGCCTATGAAAAGTTCTGATGACTACATTCGGGAGAGCGCTTGCTCACTCTTATAGAAGTAGTTTATAGAAATGTGCATGACATCTTCATCTCATCTGAACTTGACGTTGATTTCTTTAAAGTGGAACGAACAGATCCCAAATCGCGCCGGTGAACAGATACATACGATCTGAGAACCCGCTAAGTGTGGTCGAAGAGAGAAAAGAAAGGTCGATTCATGAATGCACTTCTGTTGCACAGGCGAATACGATCGGTGCTGCTAACTAACAGACACATTGAGATGGTAATCGCTAAGTCAATGTATCACGACACATAACAGCTGCAGCCAACGGTGTTCACATTCTCAGAAATTTTCGCGGTGTTGCCAACTTTCCCTATTTCTCATCCAACAATTCACATTCGTAGAGTGTTTAATACACAATGCTGTCTGCAAGGCTGTGTATCATGTGAGCTCGCGTTTGTTCAAGTGAACCTAACAAAAAGGCAGTGGCTTGTCCTCATTTTAGTCAGTCACATTGAAACCTTCGCTGGCAGCTCGCGTGTTGGCACGGATTACCGCTATCGATTCTGTTATGGCAAATTTTTCACCTCGTGAGACGAAATGATCCGAGAAATAGACTCGCGCACGCATAAATTGCGGTCGCAAAAATTACGATGTTGTAACATCAGTGGGTTAAAAAGGAAAAGGACCATCGTACCAACACATTCGAATCTTCCGAACAGAAGTGATTCGCAGCGTCCCGCCTCTGGCCGCACGAAAATAACCTGAAGGTGATAGCGAGCAGATATGAACACACCTGCAACATTCTTTCATGTTTTTCAAGCATGTGAACGTCATAGCATTTCAGGGGGTGCTCCTTACTTAAAATACTGGGACAAATCAGGAACCCGTACAGCATAAATTCGCTGGATCGTTCCCTAAAGAAGTTCTAAGACGCAGAAATTCCTCCACACTCATTAATTTCGCAGATTCCGCAAGAACAAAAGGGATGACGGAGAACTGCCGTTTGCAAATGAACCGAAATTAAATTTGCGCTAGGTTTTCACCGGTCGGGTTGCATCTTTTCGTTTGGTGGACCATAAAAAATGAACCCTTGACAGAAGAATTGTATGAGCGGTCGGATCAAACGGAATATGAGCTTTCATCAATTTCGCATATCAATCGGCTGGTACGATGGAACAGTCGCTAAGGCGCTCATTTCGTCAGTCCTTGGCACTTCCCTCACGCGCTAAGCATCATTTCGCGAGAATAAAAAAATATGTGGGAAATTGTGGAAAACTGTGGAGAAATGAAGGAATGACTTGATTATAATTGAGAGATTGACGCGTATAACGCACTTTTGTTTCCGCGCCGCTCAATGGCACTCTCTCCGTAACACTACCGAATGCCAGGTTCCAAAGTGCTGCAGTCAAAGCTAAAGATGAGATCTTTTAGTTATTTCCAAATTTTCTTTGCCATACCATCTGCTGCAATAAAAATGCACTATTCTAGTTTCGATACGCAGGAATCTTTCAAATCGGCCTCAGTGGCTCTAGATCAGAAATAAGTGTACTGATGGAGCATATAGATGCAACGAAGTGGCACGACTCACGCATAACATTGTCTCGCGAACCTATCAATAAGCACCCAATTGAAGTAGTTGTTCGCCAAATACACATTTCTCGTAGGCGACCGTTGGATGAGTTCCATATGACAGTGTACGCGACTGGTGTTACGAAGCTACCATGATAATCGCTTTGACGATCTAACCATCAGAGCAGCCACTTTTATAAATGTCTCGTGTGTGGTGAAAACTCGTCTTCCAGCACATCCGACGGGTCGTTCAAATCTTGTGCGAGTCTACCGGATGAGATATAAATATTGTTTGGCATTTTTGAGTGCCTACCCTCATAGTAGACAAATCGGTTTGAATTCCCAGTGCGTGAGGTACACCTACCAAATTTCACTACTTCTGCTTCGGCAATCTCCCATTTGAAGTTATCGTCCAGGCAGACAGAAGCATGCAGACGCATAGATATGCGATCCCCACAATTCCTTCTTCAGCTGCAAATTTATCAAAGCGCATAAAAAGCAAGAAAGCCTGAAGTGTGCAAGCTTCACAAAAATTAACAATCGACAATCAGATAAAGAAGCTGTAATTCTCGTCTAGCCAATTCATGGGGTGTCCAAAGTCCCTACTGCAAATGGGCTTAAACGTTTCTTTCCATGAATTACTAGACAAATGACGAAACGCAGGTGCATACAAGTCGTCTCGTTTTGCAAACTGGGCTCGAAAGCGCCAAATGGATAATGCGAATCTAGAATCCGATCATAACGACTCGCTGACTGTATTCAGCGGCAAAAAGGTGCAAGCTGCGACCCGCAAGTTCAATAGCAGCGATTCGCTGACTCAAAGTACAAGTTAGCGATTCATTCACAAATGGCACAGAATGCGTGAAGGAAATGAATAAAAAAAGGGATGGTGCCACTAAGGGACCGAGGGGGAGCCGAGCGGCTCAACAGATGCAGCCTGAGCAGCTCGAGTTCAACTCAGGCATTGACACTGTAAAAAGATGAAAACAACGAGGCTTGGTCAGGAGGCACGGGAAAGGCCGCACCTTTGGTGTGTTGCAGACTGCACGTCTCCTAGCATCTTCGGTTGTTTCTCCTTTTTCGTAGTCACCTATCCCCATGGAAGACTTTTGGTGGTATTCACTTCCATTCACTGCGCTCTGCTACCACTCGCTGCTGCGAATGCTGACACCTGGCGTTTGCGACCAAAGAATTACCGAACCGTGAGGATTTAAATCATTGCTAAGTGGCCAGAAATAATTTCTTTTCGTTTAGTACAATGGGAGAATAACTCGTGAAGCTGCTCCCTAAAAAGATAGACTGCAGGAATCTGCCTGAAAAGAAGACACGAGGAAACAACTGGGAAGGCGAAAACCACTATTCCTTCCCTCCTCCCCCCTCCCTCACCCCGCATCACCGAAGTGGGTCTCATTGACGATTGTCCTCACAGAAAACTACGTCGCACCGTGTTGTACTTGACAACTGTTTCAATCCGAATTTCCCTGAAAAAGGAGACGCTCGTATGAGGGTAAGCGAAATACATATCTTGCACTTCGCAGAACCTCTGAAACGAAATTTAATGGAAAAATAACAGCAAGAAATGAAAAATATTGCAGCTGCTGACACTTAATTGAGGTTATATGAAGGGCGACCTCCACCGACCTTGGCAACACTTTTCCAGATTGCAAAAGGATTCAAATTCGCAAACTGGACACATGAGTTACATGAATTTCTGATTGGCGTGAAACGGGATGTTGTACGGCCGTCGATTTAAAAAATCATATTCAAGAAATTATCACAAAAACAAAACAGATTCATGTTTGCTTTAGTTGTGCAAAAGGAAGATCAAGAAAACCTTAGGAGGAGTGATGGGAGGGAGGACCCTTTTCAGATGACGTGAAGATTTGAGCGACTTATCCTTTACAATGGGCTCATAGCATCTTAAATGCATTTTTTCCGGAAAAAATATAGGAATGCACTAGGAACCAGAATTGGAGATCATCATCGCAATGCACGTGCATGCAAGCAGTAGACGAATATTGATGTGTAGTACTCGGGTTACCAGTATTGCCATCGCCATAATAGCAGCAAACGCAGTGGCGGCGATGGAGCTGGCGAGTTCACAAACGAAAATAACTTTCATAAGCGGTGACTCGAAGTACAGATGGTCCGCTGACTTGCACAACAAATTACGCACGCTCTCGTTCACTTCGGCTGAAAAGCTACTGAAGCACACTTATCTGTTTTTTTTCTATGTTTTAGTCGACAATTACTTAACGAGTTCTTTTCAGAATAAACGTGCATGCTGGGAACTATCTGCCATTCGTAGGCGCCAAAAACGCTTTACGCATTTTACATATGACTGGAGCTGTTGCATGTTGTGGCGAGTATAGAAGAGCACGCGCCTTCATTGTCAGCGTCAAAAACTGATGGAATCACTCAAAATCACATGAAATTTTCAAAGAAGACTTTTGCAACTAGGTGAAAATATTTTTGTAAGGAGATGCGGATGGATATTGCATCGCAGCAAACGGCACTGGTTTCAAATACAGACCAATATGCGTGTAGTCAGCTATCAGGAGCTCCATAGAATATTTGTAAGTAAAGCGAATTCGGATTTTTTCGGGGAGGGTCGCTTAACAAAATCAGCAAAAGGCTTGTTATTCGGCTGTCGATCGCGCAGATTATCAAATCGAGCGTTCGCAAAACACTCGCAAATTTTTCATCCAGTTAAAGGACATAGTTCTCCGCTTTGACAATGAGTTATTCCGCGAATGAGAACAGGTTGTGATTCCGCATTGCAGAACAGAGCCCTCCAAATTCACAACTGTAGCTCCATGGGTTCTCATGTTCAAATTACGGGACGGGCAGACAGCTAGGCACGATCACATGCATAAATGCATGTTATAGCGCTCTTTGCAAAATCTAAGTTTGTAAAAGCGCAGAGAAACATTCTCTGGCATGGTACGAGATGTTATACAAAACAAAAGAAACGAGCTAGGGCATTTAAGCTTATGGCATCATGTGAACCTCATCAAATTCGTAACGGCAAAGCGCATCGTAGAAACACAACATTTCCCTACCTCTGCGTGCTCGCGTATAGCTTTGTGACCCGCAGCTGCCCATAGAAACAGGAGAACGCAGAGCTCGATGAACTTTCGCACCAATGATTAGAGATGCTATCACTTTTTCATACTTATTCTTGAATCAAGGAATGCTTATAAGCATAGCAAAACCTCGAAAGCTCCGAAGATTTTGCACCCGCTCGGATTACATCCCTCCGTCGACATTCGATTGCAGAAAAATCTCTACAGGATAAAATCTCCACCATCAATCAGATTAACCAAAACTCCAAATTTCTTTATGCGATCAACATGAAATCAATGAAATCAATTAATTAGCCACAAGAATGGCTTCGTAAAAGCGCCGTCTTGTCATCATCCGCATGTTCATCGTATCCTGTTATATACTAACAAATCGCTCAACGACGTGACCCTGATGTGCGTGCGTGGTTGCATACGCGAGTTGGCGTGTATGCGTGTGTGTGTGTGCGTGTGCGTGTGCGTGTGCGTATGCGTGTGCGTGTGCGCGTGCGTGTGTGTCCATGTGTGTCTTTCTTTGAGCATGCGTGCGTGTGTCTGGGCGTGAGTGCATGTTTCCGTGAGCATTGAGCACACGTGTTTGTATACCTGTGTTTGTGCGACTGAAATCCTGCTACGTAGTCGGCTCCGGCAAGATTACTGACAAAGATGTTGTTGATGCGTGTGCGCGTGCGTGTGCGTGTGCGTGTGCGTGTGCGTGTGCATGTGCGTGCGCGTGCGCGTGCGCGTGCGCGTGCGCGTGTGCGTGTGCGTGTGCGTGTGCGTGTGCGTGTGCGTGTGCGTGTGCGTGTGCGTGTGTGTGTGCGTGTGCGTGTGCGTGTGCGTGTGTGTGTGCGTGTGCGTGTGCGTGTGCGTGTGCGTGTGCGTGTGCGTGTGCGCGTGCGTGTGTGTCCATCTGTGTGTCTTTGAGCGTGTGTGCGTGCCTCTGGGCGCGAGTGCATGTTTCAGTGAGCACACGTGTTTGTATACCTGTGTTTGTGTGACTGAAATCGTGCTACGTAGTCGGCTTCGGCAAGATTACTGACGAAGATGTTGTTGAAATGCAAAATGAACTACTTGTAGGTTACATTCAGCTTCTGCTGAGATTCGAAGAGAGATTTCGTTTGCTCTGTTTGTGGTCAAAAATTTTCATCTTTCTTTAAGCCAATCACAAACGTGTGGAGGTTTCCGGATTAAGGATGGAACGTCTTGAATGATGCAACCCTGAAAGGGAAAAGAACGTTGTCAAGGAGAGAACAAAGACGATGAGCCATGCCGACGGCTGGAGAAATGTTATTTTGCTATTCTGTTATTTTACTGGAGTCGGTCCCAGGGAATGCGCGCAAAAATGGACTATTGCGAAGAAACATCCACATCAAGCATATTCGGCCGATCGCTGGGTTTTAAAACTGCTCATGAGCTTGCGATTTTTTAAGGTCCCTCGCATTTCGTCCGCTCAACGTGCCCTTCCCATATATGGATTTTGCACATGTAGGGATAGATTAAGCTTTTCTGAGCAGCTGAGTAGCTGTTGGATGCAACCGTGTATTTACTCAGTGGGGTTATTTTCCTCTGCAGCAGGATATCCGGATTTTGCGACTTGGCTTTTCTGGCTCCGATGTTCAGTCTGTGGCACACGCAGGCCGGCGCACAACCACTTACCAGCAAGGCTTTCATTAAAATACGCTTTCTAGTCCAGCAACCGTAAAAGCGCAGTGCATGTCCATAAAAAGTTATTTTTTTTCAGAAATAACTGGGATGTTCGGCAACGCAGCTGTACATTTTGACAACGTAGGATGTTTGCACAGAGGTCGGTTTTCACGAACTTTTGCCCAGGCACATTTGCATATGGCGAAATCCTCATTGACAGACATCGGCATCGATATGTTTATGCGCATACTCAGCAGTGTGAACTGCTCAGTTTACCGTACGGCAAGTACGATATTCAACTAGTCGAGTTAAATTATAAGCTAGTGGACCTCATTAACACATATGCGCAGTATAAATTTAATTCACTGAAGTTGGGCGCACAGATAATTTATTTTCTAGACCCATGAAAACAATATAAGTACGAAGAAGATGCATTATTGTGACTTCCCCATCTACAGCTTCCCAGTAAAGCTCTACAGATAATCATCTACGCAAACGAAAGAGAAGTAGATGCAAAAGTACAAATAACGATCTGGAGTGTCCAGAAATGTTTCAGATTTATTGGCCCGCTGGATGAATGAGATCTGAAACACGATCCATAAGCTTCAGGCAATGTTCTGATTACACTGCGCAAACCTGTGTTGAAATTATTTTCATGAATCCCAAAAGCGGTAATGCTTGGCATGCACAAAGTGCGCCTCATGCACGTTGTGTTTATCTGTCTATCGCCTCATTAAATTTGCGCTACGCTTCAAGCCGTCAGCGTCAAACGTTCAGTGAAGCTACAAAGGCCCTTCTAGAAGTTTGCCATGGAATGATCCATCAACATTTCCACAAACAGCCAAACATCTTATTGCATCAGCAGAGTGACGCAGGATATTTTCGCTATTTCTAAACGTTGGAGAAATATAGCTACTTTTATTGCATGATTTTTTTTCGGTAATATCGAGAGAGCAGTTCGATTGATTCTAATTCGTCGATGACGCTAAAGCATTCTCATTCCTGAAAGCGTAATATGGCCATCGTACAATGAATGAGTGAGGTTGTACATCGTTTTTCAGTTTTTCTTCTTCTCTGAATAATGAGCAAAAGAACGACAATAACCTTTTTCTCAGCCCTGCCAATGACAGGCTAGCAAGTCTTATGAAACTTACTACAAACAAAGGGTTCTCAAGTACGCCTTGAGCAACACTTTACAACTCGCGGTTAACCCGTCGATGAGCCATCAAGCTGAGATCCTCCGCTTTCCAAGGACAAATAATACTGAGCCCATTACAAGTGCGGATCATTTAAAAAAAAGCGTTGGTCCCATACAAAGAGGAACATAACTGGAAGGCAACACCTTATCCAAAAACTGCATTTCATTTATCTATTCAGCTACTTCGTGTCGCTGTGATTTTGAAAAACAAATTTTTCATAGCTTGGCAAAAAACGAATCAAAATTACAGCCATTTTAAATAGTGACTTCGCAACCAATTGGTAGAAATCCATTTAGTATTGTGCTGCTGAGGGATTTTGCATACTTTGAGGACGAAATGGCTTCTAAATTGTATACAGTTTTCCTGCTCTCCTCTTACTCCCAAATTTCCTTTCTTCTGCAACACAACATACAGTACCCTTTCGTTACAATGTCGAGGTCTTAAGTGATAGTATCGTGGCCATTATCGAACGCGAACATGGATTGTCAGTTGAAAAGCCATCGAAAATTGCATTTGAATTCTTCAACGGCGGTAAGTAGTGCGTTTATTCGAAACTGGCTTAGTGATCCCTTTTGCTTCTGGCAAATGGCAATACATATCTAACAGAATCGTATCAACGAACAGTAGCTGCGCAATGACGACTCTCACTTATTCGACGTTCCTACGCAATATGCTTTCAGCTGAAAAATACCAATGGTAGGACGATTACGAGGAATGCGACGGCGGTACGCTTATACCTATCGGTTATCACATATGTGCTACGCACACATAAACAGTAAACATAAATGTGTCACCGCATACCTTGTGATCATCATGCCTGGTGGACTAAAACGTCCAGACGTCGACTGAGCGGAATCTATTATAACACATCTGGTTTACCACTGATCAAATGCAACACTTACGCAGCATTTTCTTTTTTGTTGACTTCAATCCACTGGTGATGTGCAACACTCAGTACTCTTTAATGGATGTTCCTATTGGTGAGCACTTCAAACGCTCAAGTTTCATTTGTCTGTAAAAACAGCATGGTACATATTTAAAAGAACGAACAATGGAACTCAAGTGAATCCAGTTGGAATTATACGCTATAGAGGTCTGTCGTTATGGCGACGGGAGATGCATTAAAGGAAAACGACTGCTGAGAGTATTGTGGTGTGTATGGAGCACAAGGATAGCTACATAATTGGCAATATTTTTTTAGGGAATTTCGTTTTTGTTTTTTTTTTGAATTCGCCAAGATTACGCTTGTCGCAGTCTAAACTGAGCTGCGTCTGCGATCGTTCGAAATGCGTTTCGCGATGCAAGCGACACGCGTCGATTATGTTCACTTTCCATACCATCCGCCACAACAGCCCCAGCCTGGATAACCCCACCCCGGATAACCCCACCCTGGATAACCCCATCCACCGCCAGGACCCCATCCGTAGCCCCAACTCCATGGTCTTCTCCAGCCCCATCCGAATGGGCCACCAAAGCGGAACGGATACCACCGTTTTGTCCTTGACCTGAAACACATTAATTTATTGTTTCGCTACAAACCAATGGGAATACAAAAGTGTTTACTGAAGCAATAAACAATAGTGATCAATTTTGGGATGGCAGCTTGTCTTGATCTTTCTTACGCAAACTTATCATCATTTTTTAGATCGATCAAATAAATATTCCCTAATGAAGCTGAACGATCAACAACAGTTTTTGGGGTATTGATTTGCTTAGTGATCTATTGTACGAAAAAGGAAGCTTTCTTTACTTTCAATGGAGATGGTATATTTAGATTCGAATTTCGATATGACCACGGTCTAGCAAGGTGCAAAGGCCACTGAAATACAGAAAGCGCTAACATTTACGTTATAGTTTTAGCGAGCCTTACGGACTTCTTTCAAACTGTTTGGTTTTCATTTTTGCAATGAATCTGTTTGGCCTCAATTTCAGTTTCAGTCTTCAGCCCACTCGACCATGCTATATTCTCGGCTACATTTAATAGACCTGCAACCTAGTGAAGCCCCCCAACTTCCCTGGCGCGCTACTTTGAGCGTCTGTCATCTGAAGCTGCACTATGTTTCACACTGACCCGCAATTTCAGATTCATTCGTATCATAGCGAATCGCGATCAAAGTTTTGAAAACATCGCGTTAAAAGCTTCGGTTGTTTAGGAGAGTGATGCGTAAGGATGAAAAACAATACCGTATGGCATTAGGTGGAGGTTCTAGCGGTTCGCTCAGCTCTTCGAAGCTGACAGCATCTAGCAGCACAAATGTGATGAAGAGCGTGATGAGCAAGACGTAATATCGCATTTTCTGAAGTTGCATTCTATAAGTACACTGTGAATTCACATTTCTGATCAGAATCAATCCATAAGTGAATTTGTAAACTTTAAGGATCCACAAACTTTGCTTATTGCATGCAGTTGGTAGTGACCTTCGTCGAATTCTTAAGACGCAAACGTGACACGTCTCAAGTCGGGCTAACGGGTCGTAATTGCTGACACTTGCGCACAAACAGGGACAGAATTTAGAAGAATCTTTTAAAATCAGCATTTAATTTTGGAGGAAATAAAGGGGTGCAAAATGTTGCTGCGAAGACGTTTCAAGCCGTGGGGTTACAATTGGAAAAAGTGGCTAGACGGTCACAGTGGTTTGCGATGAGCTTCAGTCGCATTGTCATATTCTCACTTGCTCAGCTTATGTGCTAGGGTCCCGACAAAGCCGCTCCAAGCTTTTGTTAAGTAAAGAATTCGTTATTGGCATGATCTGCCTAGAAGCCAACCTGTTTCTGTAGGAATGAATGGTTATCGTACATTAAAATTTTGATACAGCCTGGTGGTCGAATAGCTCGGTTTAAAAGAATTACTCGCTTCAAAGGAAAAAGTGCAAGCAACTGTAGGTACGCAACACCTCCAAGAAACACCAGCAAAGTGAATTTTCAAACTTTTATGCATTCGCCTATTGCTTATTTCGATGTCGCTGTGCTAATCGTATATGCAACCAACAATGAGAAAAAATGGATTCTTGCGATGGGATTCGAGTACATTCGTTGGCATTCACTTCGGATAGGAGATCATGAGGGTTTTTTTAAAAATTGAGTAATTTGTTCTAACCGGAAATGGTGCAACTGTGCAGTACTAAGTAATGAGCAAAGCAAGGATATGTCATAGAAAAATCTTCAGTCATGATTTTTCAGTGAAAAGTCTAACATGAAAAATGTTCTACCTGTGACTCAAAAAATCAAGGCAACGGAGTATCTACTGCAGCGGTTACAAAATGACTACTATCCCCCATCCCCACACCCCCT
>JPKZ01000720.1:172996-200975 GCA_000803305.1 Toxocara canis
TCTCCGTGCAAGAGGAAACTCCCATGCGCTTGCTACAACTCATTGAAATCTTCCGTGCTAAAATAATCATAAACATCCAAAAATATGTTGGGCGCAGCAGGGAGAAAAGATATTCGATTTAGTGACAGCATGACACATCCTCCGGTTTTTATACCCGAATCGATTGAAGAGCCACCATAAAACTGCCCCCTGCGATGATTGTGTTTTTGCGATAATATAGAGCACTTTATCCTTTGCATTATTCATTGTCGCCGAAACTGCTACAGATTCAGTGGATCAATGAACGGTTTTGTCATTCGCTGTTGGTCATGGTGAACTGAAATTTCTGAGCGTGACGCTTTATTGGTCAAGAAGTATTTGAACTTGATTTATTGGTCTTATTGGTCAGAATGAACTCCAAAACGATACCAATTGTTTACTTTCTAGTCGTTATAAAAGGTAAATATGGACAGATTTCATGCCCCCGTTGAATTATTTAACAATATGCTTTATCATTTTTGTTGTGCGCCCTTTTGGCTGAGCAACTGAGTAAGCTCGTCAGCGAGAAAAAAAAATAGTTTTTTTAATGTCAACCATGCTCCGTATATTATTATTCACCAATCCTAAAGTTGGCCGTTAAGTAATTTTCTAACTGCTTTACAATGTTTATAAAAGAGGCCGCCTACGTTAACAATGTCTGGCACAAATCGAGCCCATTGCGCGATGTCAATTCCCACTAAGATTGTGATGGTATTCCCGTGCAACATTTACCAAACGTGTTTTTTTTTGATGAGATCGCAAAAGCGTATTCGCTGAATGGCGTCCTCGATATTTTCTTTGATCTTCAAGGACATACATTTATCGTCCGTGATATGATTTTATTACTGTTGACATGTGCTCTTTTAAAAATCATTGCATCAATTCATCCATCGTATCCTCTTTGGTAGAAAAGAGACCAGGTTTAAAATTAGTGCAACGGCAAATGAAAGCAATTTATAAAAGCGCAAAACGAGAAAGGATTTCATTCGCCGAAATACTACTCTGACAAATTCGCCCATTTTCTCCACAACAGAGCTCTGCCTTCACTCCATACCGTTCCCCTACCTCCATCATCCAGTTCGGAAGACAAGGAACACCCCTCTCCCCCTAAAATATTCAACTATAAATATCAAAGAACCCAGTGTACTATTATTGCAATAAGTGCAGAATGTTTACACAGCACCATAGATAAGTTCCCTAGATCGTGACCACCTAAAAGCTCACTAATGGTTGTGCTGAGTCATCCCGTTTAAACCAGCTTGAACCGAGCTCACTTCTGCATAGCTATGTTGAGATGCCGTCATTCTAAATGCGCCCCTACACTCTACCAAACTTCGTCACATATAAAACGATCAGATGCTTTAATCAATGTAGCCCTGTGCTCTGCTGACATAGAGTACAGTAGCCCACTGCACTGCTGACATACAGTACATCTGGAGATGGGGATCACTTGGCTGAAAAAAAATCCCAGGCTCCAGTTCAGCTTGTTTGCATCGTTCGAAAATCCTTGAGGTGTCCCAAGCAGCACCAACTCGATCTTTGAAGAGGCCAGATAGTTACACAAACATATTCCCACTATGCGTGAGAGCACTCCTGTCGTGTGTTGCTGTCCTTAGTTTCTTGGCTTCGAAACTACTAAAATTTCAGGTCACCTTGATGCTTATTAACGCGCAGTGTTTAAGCTGCAACAGAATAACCTAATTTTGATGTGCTCTTATGCATAAGAAAGCAACCAAAGTGTCCTACTTGTGTATTAGGGCAGTAGATTAAGTCGTATTAAAGCGCGCATCGTTCCTGTGTTTGGTTTCTGGGAATGGCTGAAGCTAAATGCGTACTTGTCGCCATTCATGGACGGTGATTGTGCGGCCCATGTCATGGAAATTCCAAATTTAGGTGTGAAAATCTGTCAGATAGAAAAATTTGAACACAAAACGAGTGATCAAGGTCCTCACTGTTCACAAAACAAAGGTGTCTAGGAGAGGCATTTTTTTGGAGAACTATATTAGAGCTTTAAATAATGTTTCGTTGTCATTTCAAGCGAACCACTGCAACTGCTGGAGCTTTATGCAATGTGTGGGTCGACTCAAATACCGAGGCTCACCGATAGTATGCCCTAAAGAAGTGACTTGCGAACCGTGTTCAATACCTATACGATGGTACGTTGGTTTATTCTTCCGTTAGCCGCTGTACAGCACAATATTTCATAATAAACCTCTGAAGACTCAGAAACAGATTAGCGAGTAGCAGATGAGAGCTGCGACATATTATTCAGTAAGAAGCAAGCAGACCAACATAAAATCAAGCGTGTTTTCATAACGACGACCATTTATGGAAATAAACACGTGAAGATTTTTTTATTCAACCGGTTAAACTGATTTCCACAATTAGATATAAAGCACATTAAAAACGAAGCATAACAGCTGACACATAAAAGACGATTAGTAAGCTTACGTTGTAAGCAATCATATGATCATCAGAAACTCTTCAAAAATGAACTTGAACTGTCGATGCCTAGTTTTACGGGCAAACATCCGCTTACGAGCTCTTGCACCACTGATCCCTAAGAGACTCATCGAAAACGTAAGGGCGCTCAAATGAATTCTGTACTTTTTGCAAAAGCAGTTCCACAAAATACACATAAAAGTATCTACAAGAAATTTGCGAGCGAAGATCAACACTTCAATGTGCACAATCTGGCTATCTTTTGCCATACCATCCTCCGCAACAACAGCAACAACAGCCTCCGAAAGGGTAGCCGCCGAATCCGTAGCCACCGTAACCGTAACCGTACGGATATCCAAAACCACCGAAACCAAACTGGCGCTTAAAACGTTCGCTGAAAACAAATGAGATATCAAAAGTGTTGGAAATTTCTCTAAGATTTTAATGAGGAAAAAGAAACAGATGAGAAAAGTAAGAAAATGAGGAAAAGACATGATGTCTCGAAACCAATAGCATTACTTTACTATCTAAACGTGTCATAAAATCCTTGAGATATCTTCAGTGTTGTGCATGTGCAACTTTATGACGCGATGAAGCTTAAGGTGGTCGGAGCCTCTCTGCACTTCTTTAAATATGTTCTTCGCATGAGGTTAGAAAGGGTGAAGCGTTGAAGTCATCTTACACCATCAAGTCGTTCAATTACAGTTACCGCTAGGAAAGAAATTTGCGATTTTCGTTGGAGGATCCACTCCTGTCATGGCCCGAAGATTTCATCCTCACAATTTTGCTTTTCGAAAACACTTTGGCATGAATGGAAAATTAACTAACTGCACACTAGTTAAGTTGCCACTAAATTCATGAGCAGGATCGCTCATGTAATCCATCGCACTACAAACAGTTGCGAATACAAGAACGACGATAAGCAACTTTGCCGTATTCAAGTCGAGCATTGCGAGCAAATATACAGAACTGCAAAATAGAACAAGCATACAGAAATTACTTTTGTGACGAATCAGTTTTCATCTTTACTGAAATCGACGCAGTAAAAACATTCAACGATATGAAATAACCGCTCTCTCAGCATACCCCGTTTATAATGAGATGGTATTTGTGCTTAAGGGATGCCATAACCACTGAAAATTGTTTATGTGCTTTCTTGCCATATACATTAACAAAGAGAACTTGCTCCCAAAATATTTATGACTGAAATGTTTCACAATGTGAAAATGCCAGGTTCGACAATATGCTCGAAAAAAAAACCAGGATTAATCCGACCTCACATATTCATTACTCACATCTGACTTTGATCTCTTAACGGTCTCCATGGCAAGAGATGAGCAAACCTTGGTTTCTAATTTTCACTTCTAGTTGGAAACATTTCTTTTGCGAGTAAGATCTTGGACATTTCCAGGACTTTTTGACGATCGTTATGTACATGTACATATATATATATATATATATATATATATATATGTATATGCTGCGTTTAAGGGTGCAGAACTCACAGGAACACCGACAGTACCACAAAATAATATAATGAATGACACAGTTCGATCTTTAGGAACCGCGCCGATACGCAACTTTTTAGAGCACAAACCATTCCAACTGTCCGCTTAGCTACAGAGGTGCTAGTCTAAGAAAGTTTAATTTTAACGTGCGTTCGTTGATTGTGTTTCGTGTTTGCACAATCACCAGAAATTGTAGCAGACAAACAATGTAAACTTTTGTTGCATTTATTCGATCATTTCTTCGCGTTTCTGTTTGTTCGATATTTTGCTAGGTTGAGCACTACTGCATTTTGGACTCCTTTCTTTACCGTTTCTCAATGACTCAAAGCAATGTTTACTTCACTCAGCTACAGCATTGAGCGTACTAAAAGTGTGAAACATCTTTGCCGTCCCCCATTTTCAAAGGGCATTCCAAAGAGCTTACTGATGACAAGAAACATCTGTAATAAACGTGTGGTGGTTTGAGGCAAAAAAATGCACTCTTAATTACGAAAATCCCCGCCAAATCGAACGGTTGCTATTCAGTGCACCAATTGCAAGAGTTTCATGCTTTTGTTGCAATAGAGGCATATCTAAGTGCTTCAATGAAAAGAGGAAATTCTATTTTCTACTGCAAGATAAGATAAAAAAGTCGAAAACAATTGCGGCTACTAAGCATATATGCTGCAACTATGCAATTGCTAATAACACCCTCAACAATTGGTGCCATGGGAAAAGAATATGAAATGCATTGTTGAAGGGTGCACAACAAAGCAATAGATAATACTAAAATTATAGAAATGATAGTGCGAAAAAAAAACGAATTATCGCAAAGAAATCGTAAAGGTGTAGAGGTGTAAGGTATCGTCTGTTGAGCTTTTTGTATTTCTTCTTCACATCCGACCTTCAGTTTCATTAAAATTCTGACAGTGTTTTCTGCTCCGAATATTTTTTCTATCTTCTGCATAATGGTGCTGAGGCCATAAGCGTTTACAGGGCGTGTAAAATAAACTAGATTAATGCGGTGGAATTGAATTTTTTTACGAGTGCTCAGTGCTCAGCGAGGACATAAGCAGTGGCTTTCAAATTAAAAATTCTTTAAAACTGGCATCACAGTCAATACCAATTCTCAGAAATGTCGACTGCAAATTAGAACGTCAACCACATACAGCATTCATATGCGACGCCAGAGCGATTACTGCGCTCCGAAGGAGGCGAAAAAGTTCCTTGCCAAGGAGGTTTATATCACCACAACATAGGCGGTATTATATATAGGGCAAATATTTTCAGATTAGTAGTGCCCTGAAAACCCGTTATCTCGAACAGTGAGAAGGTGTTTGGCGAACGATCTCAATGCTGTCCATGAATGTGTTTTTACTATTTTCATGCACTGTTTGTTAATGCAACTGATGGTATCTCAGAGATCAGCGGGTCGTTCATCGTCTCTTAAATTTCGACAAGTAGTGAGTGCGTTTACCCACTTAACTATTAACTAATAAAGGGGGCCGCCGTTTTAGCGAAACGGAAACGAAAGTCAATTATCAAATCTTGGATGAATACAGTTGCAAAAATTTGGTGAGATATTAAACTAAATATGGAATTTTCAAAAAACCCTTAAAAAATTATTCGAGCATTGTCATTCCTTGCACTGCTCTCGAATAAATGATGGCCACAATTGGAAACTCTCAGTGTGCGTTGATTTCAATATGTTGCTCGTTTGCATTGAAAATTTCCTTTTTGTGACCTTCGTCAGTTGGCTCGACCATCCAGTCATCCGGAAGAACACCTGGATGGCCCAACATTATCGAAATTCTTAGTTCAAAAAACTGTTTCTGCTAATAGAAGCATTAAACATGCTTCATCAACAAAGATATGCAAGGACTGAGGCTTGTTGCTGAGCCTTGCTTGCCTTTTGCTATAATATTCTCGTTGTTCGAGCCTACATGCTATCGTAAGTTTTCTGAAGCAGAACGAGAACAAGTAAGATACGCGAATAAACGCATACCATCTTAATATAGAAACATGTTTGCGAAACAGATAGTACATGTGACCTTAAGCGGTAACAATGCGAGTTCATTGACGCTTTAGAAGTCACCTTGGGGTGGAAATGGAAAGAGCATTATTTCGCGTAATGTACCTCACTCTAATTGATCTCGCTCACTCCAAAACGAATACTGACTACGTTTCACACGACGTTGTTGTTCTGTCTGAACGTTTGAAGCCTATGTCAGCTTAAATTACGTATAGACAATGTATCTCTTTTGTGCACCCGTTTCTTAAGCCTTTTTCTATGTACATCTCTTGAGAAGCAAAAAATCCTCTCAACCTCTCGGATGTCCGTTACATATGATGCATAACGAAAACTTTTCACTTCGGTAGGATTCACAAGTCGTATACGCCATTTAGCATAGTGTTTTACAACCGCAAGTGTAGTGCTGCAATCCAAGATATTCTCTATTCCGATTGGTTATTTTCTTGTGTGAGAAACTTGAGAGAAGAGATATTATGGTGAATGTAATAGAATTATGCAAACCTTTAGAAACCGTGGGAAATAGCTTCCTTTTCAGTGCTATTGCTCTTTTCCGTTTCAGTGCCTTCACTTCGAAAAACTTGTGTAAACACTCATGCCGCATGGTTTCAATGAACTTTTTTTTTAGTATGACGAAAGCTGCGCAAATGGTGCTTAATTAACTGAATCTTCAATCCATCCATGGACTATTCTGGTTCTATCATTGATAGCACAAAACGGGTAGGACAATAACCTTTACCCTACAAAAAGAAAACTATTTGTATGAAACGCGACAAAAAAAACCACAACAGAAACGAAGTAAGTGGAGAATGTGCTTAATCATGCAGTCACGTTCTTCATTTCCGAAATTCAGTTGGCTCGCCAGGCTTCTTACACGTCCACGTTCGCCTTCAATAAAACAGCCATAATAATCAAAGCATTTTGCAAAAAACTGCTGTACATTTGACTGATT
The DNA here is from genome assembly GCA_000803305.1 of Toxocara canis. Lineage (NCBI taxonomy): Eukaryota > Metazoa > Nematoda > Chromadorea > Rhabditida > Toxocaridae > Toxocara > Toxocara canis. Next base: position 179,925 of record JPKZ01000720.1, read on the forward strand.
AGGTGTTCATTTAATTTCAGCACTCAAAACCGTCAGGAGCGGCAACGGAAAGTGCTCGATGTCAAAAAGGAGACCCCGTTCGTCCTCAGTTCATCTTTTGCAGCTATCAGAAGTGCGAGAATCTAGTGACTTTAAGTGATTTTGATAAAAATTTTATATTGCTGATATAAGCTTCTTCTATGTTCACTACTGACAGCGACAAACAATACCAGCGGTCTTTTCACAATAAACTATCAGCCAGTTGGTTATTGCCATAACATCATAGCTTTAACGTGAAGCTTCAGCAGTTGAACATTTCAACTCTGCTGTTTTCGATAAGCTTCAGAGGGCAATACCACTCTGAAATATTCAGATGAAAGTATCCGATGGGATGATTGAAATAAATGATGCCTCTCATATTGTTTCCATTTTATTTCTCTTCACACCGACATGTTAGCCAAAGCATGCTCCTTGTTGTCTCCACTGAGGAAATGCCGATTTTGCAAGGTGCAATACCAAACCGACAAAACTGTTAGAAAAATTACCTCATTATCTTCCGAAACCGAAGCCCCACCATGGGAATCCAAAGCCCCAAAATGGCCAGAATCCCCACAGTCGTTTGGTTCGAGCGCTGAAAAACAGAACCATCCAGTCACATATAAGCAGGTTAAGTACTTTACATCAATTGCTTTGGTCCTAGCGTTTTTATGCGATTAGAAGGCAACTCTCAACGAATACGAAGTGCTTGACATATCCAATATTCAATAAGAAATGCATAATATCCTCCCCTGTTTCAAGGTGTTTTCAAGGTGATTTCAAGGAGTTTTCAAGGTGTTGGAGATCTTCCTTTAACCTGCAGTCGCTGTAATCCTAAAGAAATTTTATTTTCACTGCAATTCTTTGTGAATAGCTGACTTAACCGACATGACATTAATGTTTTCTTTCATGGAGATTCAGCCTGCATTTGTCGAGAAAACTATAATGCAGCTGTAGGTCACCCGCTTATCGGCATTCACTTTGCAATTCAGTCGATCACAAGGACAGCACAGCTGAATGGAAGGGACGACGCTTTGAAATAATATCGTACTTCCGCTTCGGAATCCTTCAACTAACTCTCACGCATAAATGAAAGACATGGAATTAGCATGAAGAGGTGAGTTCCCGAAATCGTAGAACCAGATTTAAAAAAAAAATCAGGCGGTCGTTCAATTCTCGTCAAGGAAGCCATTGTTGCATGCAATTCTTGTTAGTGGATCAATGATGAACTGATAAATCCTATAAGCACTTACTGCTCTAAACTGTGATGATGAACGGTGAAACAAATCATAGCATTGCATGATTCGTCTTAGAAGGAATCCTTTTATGTCATCTTGCTCGTCATCGCGCTTGCAAAAGACAAAATATGCAAAAGAAAACGCAACAGCAATTGTACTGACCACTTGGGGTGTTCGGCGGGCTAGCGTCATGTTCTGAAAGGTTCAATTATACATCCGTTGAGCTAGTTTGCCTAACTTTTGTCTAAAATGTGAACCGATCGTACCTTCTTGAGTCGAAACCGTCAAAATCGCCATTATCCATTGGCAGCGCGAAAGAAGTGCAAATGATCAAAAGAATAAATATCAGTGAAATCCACTTCATGTTCTGCAAACTTTAGGCATGAGAAGGTCGACGTCTATATTTCGGATACTTCATAACGACAGCGTGCATCATCGTTTCTGATCGTTGGGCGCTTCATTTTTCGGATGTCCCTGCGGTCACAAACGAGACCAGCGGAGCTAGGTCATCATTAGACGTCAGTTGGTCTTTGAACCCAACCCAGTCCAGTGGTACGTAGGTGGATTTTGAAACGAAACTTGGGAGACCGAAAAACCTCCGGCGGTTTAAAAACAATACACCTCTGATTATGCAGCACAGCTGATCAGATACGTCCATACGTGATCCTTACGTGATCAGATAGTTCGGACAGAATGGGAAAATGCATGTGAAATGTAAAGTAAACCATTTTCGTAATCTATTATATCCATCATGCTTAATGTACGATATTCCATCGGATTGCGAAATGTCTACGGACGCAATTAAGGGAGTTAAAAGCGTTTAGAAATGCTGCCATTATTTCGAAATTAGCTCACATTAAAATGGAGCCTGTGGGACACTGAGAAATAAACGGGAAAAGCGCCTCAAGAAGAAAGCATTTTAAGCGCACGGCTAAAACATGCAGCTAGTTATTAAAATGAATGCATGGGGAGACTGAAAACAGTGTAGTTTCCATAATAAAATGCGATATCAAAAACTCTAGAGAAATCGTCTTCCGATGTTTTCTTATGGAGTGATATTTTTAGATGAAGGGCGGTCTTCTTAATTTTTCTTTGCTTTGTATCACCATATAGCAATAAATGCTTCACTACTTTATTTCGAACAAATGTGTTCAGCGACTTCTTTTGCCATCAGCAAAAGCGATAAAGACCAGTTTAATTTGATTTTCGCTGATTAGATCCATTTCTAAACAAAACGATAGAAATTCTTGCATGTTTCATCGGTGACTAAAATCATGGTGATCCTTGCTTATTAATTAGACCGTAAGCTGATTTCCAAGTCCATTTTGACGTTCTTATAGCGCAAAGTAATTACTAGCATATTATTGTATGATCAAAAATAATTGAAATAAGTTAATGGAGGGCTGGTCAGCCTTCGTCTAGAACTCATTGGCAGCTATGTAAGAGAGATTGAAAAGTACATATGGAAGACGAGCTCAAGGCTTCGACTTCCACTTTCTAGGCAGATTTTCCACCGTATTACACGTTGCGAGCAGACATCATTTGTATATTACGCAAGAGACTTCTATCAAGTGCACAGCTCAGCTGAGCTGATTTCCGAAATCATTAATGAATGGCGATTGAGATGTACCCGCGGATCGCTCGTGAATCTGCCTGTAATGCAAACAGCGGAGGATTCGAGCCCAACTCGAGCATTTAGATTTCCTCCGCCACTCACTGCGAAACAGCAAAAATGGGCAACGAGTATCACGCGTTCAAAAAAAGCGGAAAGTGGTATCTCGTCGGTGAAGGATTTTTTAATTATGAAGCAGCCTTGCCAAACGATACGCGAACTGCGGGGATTTGTAAAACTGATATCGTCAACCTACCGAAGCAAAGAGAAATCGAGGATGGCGGTTGAGAGAGAGAGAGAGGAACCAGCAAGGAAGTATAGCTGTGCACAGTACTCTTCAAAGAATTGTGCAAGGTATTTCAGATGAGCCATTTCTCGTGGATTGCATGCATTTGAGGACCGCGTTCGTCATTCAAAAAAACAACTATCATCGACCGACAGAAGTTCATTCTAAATTATGCGACCCAGCAGCATGGTTCAGACGAATGCTATTGGTCTCAGAAATAAAAGCCTGCGTCTTATGCAACTGGGCTGTTAGCCTTGAGTTTTGGAGACTGGATGCGGAGAATCTTTTGTGGTCGATTATAGGAGATTGCCTAAAGAAGAATGGTACCTAAAGAATGTTAAGAGAACTGATTGCATCTTCCGTTTTGAATGTACGCATCACTTCTGAAAAATCAGGTAGTTGATGGTGATTACAAATGGAAAAAATAATCTATGGATTGAGCTAATTCAGAATGCGAAAGAATAGGTGACATCTCAAAGGTGGCGATACCTGCGCGTCAACCCTTCCTAAATGTCATGCTATCCACAAGTTGGGCGTTTTATGCCGGTGGAGAGATGCTACAGTATCTCATAGCCTGCGGCCGACTAAAGTACAGTGTAGTATGAGATCCCACTATCTCCATTACGTCAGTTGCAAAGGAATGCGGTGTAGCATGACACTATCATAAACAGCATTCTCTTTCAGTTTCACCTATCCTCGATTTCCTGCTCTTCAACGTTGCAGGCCTTTCCAGTGGTGCTAAGTTTGTTTTTTTCCACCGGAGCTGTAATGGTACATTATTTGCAAGGTTATGGCTTTCTCGCAATCCCCTCTGAGTGACCACTTGAAAGTAAACCGTCAGGGGGACTCTAGTTCATGAGGGTTGCGTGAGGTGCCTCAAGCGCAAAAACCATATGAGCATGCAAAATGGGATTCATGCCGAAGTCTCCTAATCTGATGTCACATTTCAAAACGATTTCATGAACCTACTTTTTTGATAGGGCAAAAACTTCATAAATTGTAACATGTTTTAGTCGCGAAAATTCAAAAACTACATTGCATTTTTTCACAATTAGATTCGCTCAGTGGAAGGCTAACATCTGGTGAGCTTTCCAAGGCCTAGATTGCCGTTACGATGGACTTGAAACCGTGGTCCATCTTTTCCACAGTTATGATCCACAGTCAGTGTTTACCATAAATGATGGCTGCTTCTTCGTTCCCCTAAATTCAATGATATCCCAGCATACATCACTCCTTTCAAAACTTCCATATGCAGTAAGTCATGCAGACTTGTTGAAAAAAATATAATGAGAAAATACAGAGTTGTCGCACCAATGCTTGCAAAAATGTACGCCTCTTTCCTTTCCCAGTCTTGATCACCTCTATTGTATTCACCGTGATACTGATGAAACTCGCAGAATGAAACGTGACCTTTGAATACTACGCCAGATTGATTTAAGCCATTTGCACCGCTCTCGATACCTTATCTACCCTCATAGCAAACGTGGCCGCCTTACGATAGTTCTATCCAGTTATTTTCATGCGACCGCTGGGCACCAGTTTTCTTTATTATTTTTCTCTTTGTATCTTCTTCTCATAAAAGCATCGCCACCATTTTGTACAATTTACCCACCAGACCTTTTAATTTGTCATTATCCAACTTTTTCTGTACTTGACCATGTTTCGTTTTTGAATGCTCACTTGGTCGTTTATCCGATATTGCGCAATTAACTCACTGAAGTGGATCAGGTAAAGGGGCTTCGTCTTGACGTTTCTAAAGTACTACTCACTTGGCAAAGTAACTTACGTAGTAAAAAAAACCATAAAGCTGACCAAGCAGCATTTATTCACGCATTTCAACAGTTATAGAATGGGAATGGGAGAAACTCCGCAACCAAAAAAGCATACGGTGGTTTCTACGCATGATCGCCCGCTCGACTACAACCTGCGATGTTTAGTAGATGAACACTTTTCGGGAGACGTTTCTCTTGTGTTCGCATCTTCATATGGTAGACGACTTCTAAGAAAAAGTTAGCTTGAGCTGGTCATCATGATATAAACGAGATTGCTGAGATAGGTGACAAACGATAGGCTCTGCTGTCGACTACTCTAAGGATTCACATGATCCCGCTATGAAATGCTCTCAGAATCAGATGTTTTGCTCTTTACACTAACCGTTTCAAAGGGTGACATCGTAGAACTAACTGCAACTGAAGATATCACACAAACATTCGTTGAGAGTCTATCCTAACATATTTCACAGCAAATAGCAGCAATTGCCTATGATGTTGACCACATCGGTTTCTCGGTCTAGCAAGATATTAACATTCATCCTGGTTAAAGCGATAAGATCAACTTCCTCATCATATAATCCTATGCTTTTCAGTAGCTAAAATATGTTATGGTGAAGTCTTGCCCGCGATCATGCACATATGCTCTCGCGCTCGTACGTCCGTCCTGAGGTTTTAAATTCCGAACAGGAACAGCTGGAGTGGAGCTGCCGTAATCTAGCCGGCCTTCAGATGAAGAACTTGGCGGATTTATGTTTGACCCACGGTAGGAAGGAAACGATTTAGTGGGAAGTGTAGCTCAAATATGTCACTACAAACAGGGTCGTTTCCCGGGATCGAAAGTGGACTGATGTAGTGCAAAAAGCTGCATGCTGATCAGTGCCCGCAATAATTATCACCCTTTTGATGAGTGGAGATTATTGTGACAATAAGGGGAGACGTTTTGGGGAAGTAGAGAGCAAGAGCAACGTCGTCTGCCCATCACTTCTGGACGCCGATCAAAAATCAACTGTTTAATCAGGTTCTTGTTTGTAGGAGGGTGTTTATCAACTTGTTTGTAAGGATCAATAGTTTGGCCTGGACGCTATTTTTGAAAAAAAAACAGCAGTGCGCATATTTGGAAACTCCATTTCCAAATTATTCACTTCGCGTCTTATTGCCGTTACTGGCGTCATGGAACATCCCTTAGCTGATCACTATTGATTATTAGAACCGAGATGATGATTGTGCAGTATGGCCGAGATAAGAACTCCTTTAAAGTGCTTATGCACACACAGTTATCAAAATCTGTAGGCATCACGTTAGAGCACATTAACAGGTGAATATATGAAGAAATGCGACCGATCATTTCTCCCAAAAATAAAACCGCAATTGAAAGTATGCATGGATAATGACAACCATGACTTTGGACATTACTTCAAAAGCTATAGCAAGTGATTTTCCATGAGCAACAACTATATCAAGATTTAGATATCAAATTACTAACTATGCTTGCATGAGTTATGAGTAATAACCGTTTGCCCAATGCGCAACATTAGGCTGTTTGCGCAAAAAGCATGACAGTTAAGTTTCTTAGTTCAACTTATCGGCACATGCCAGTAGTAGGAGCTAGCTTATTTGGCTGCGATAGTTCCTTGTTCCGATCCGAACGCTTCAGTTCTGTGCCTGATCCCATCGGTATTTCCAAACGTTTATGCAAATAGTTGGTCCAGTGTGGGAAAACAAGTGGCATACACAGCGGCGGCTCTCGACTTTGTCGTGCGAATCCAGGTGATGAGCCGATAATTTCTAGTAATCGCGCTAGAACACTTGTGACCAAACAAACAACTGTATTGCCTGCAATCTTCGCGCTGTCTTTCTAACTCGTTTTTTGTGTCTTATTTCTGAGTAACAGACCATTGCTTATCTTTGTTTGTTGTTTAACCAACCCACCCATTATCAAAGACTCGAAGATCCCTCGGGCCTTCAGTACGATGCCTCGATATTACTGAGATGCGATCGCACGGCGAGCACAGCCATTCCGTTGGCTCTTTTAGCTTGTTATTATATACAACTCGCTAGCTCGACTGTCAGTGGTACGGTGGGAAGCAGCCGGGAATCGAACCGAAGTCTTCCCCCCCACCCCTTGCCAAATATCCATTATATTACACCATAAGGCCGCTGAACGCACAACATCGCAGTTATTCAGCTTCAGATCCTCTTTCCGATGTCATCATGTGCTCCGCTGTCTTATGCCAACGGCGTTGATTTACGAGCACCAACAAATGCATGTAACACCATGAGTTTTTTCGCTCTAACAATACTGTTGCCGTTTTCAAGTTCTTCAAGCTCATCATTTTTTTCTGTCAGTTCTGTACAACTTCAAGTATCGCGAACCGCGAATTTATGAGCAAGCAGATTTCATATGCTGAATGCCACAGATCCTATTCTTTTTCATCACTACTTTTTTTTGCTTGAGGTTTGCTATCGGTTCAATGGTTCGAATGTGCGTATACGTTTCAGTACAGAATTATCAAAGTTTTGCATATCAATTTCAGCTTCAAATCGATCGAATTTCGTTTATTACACCTGACGCTGTGTGGCTTTTACTGCACCTGCAGCTCACGATGATTCCTATCACAGCGGCCATTAATAAATGTTTTTATTATTTCGTCAACTTCAAATATTGTACAATTGACAGCATGGAATAACCGGTATACGACAGTTCAACTATAATCGAGTTAAAAAATCGATTGATTAGATCACGTTTATGCGTCCCTTTCAAACGCTTCTATTGTGCTTTCTTTTTGATCATTACGCACTAGGAAAATGGCGCTGAACTAAAAAGTTTCGTCGAAATTCGGTAAAAACTAAAAAAACTTTCAAAAGCTGAGCAGCTACAAAGAGACATTAAAAAAATCAGAAAATTTCGTAAATACAGTGAGAAAAAAACCGTCGAAAATGTAACTAGTATCATCGTTGCTATTCAGACTTGTTGATTGTGCTGAACTGAATGCCTAAGGACATTTTAATTTCAGTTATTCATAATTCATAGATCTGTTTTGATTGATCACATTCATTTCTCAAATTGCACCCGATGAGCATCATTCAAGAAGTAGAATTTCCACAGTTTGAGACCTTCTTGATTTATTTTCTTCGGCGTTTTTAGTGATTAATTTGCAAGAATAATGCATACATCATCATTTGCATATCGCGTTCAGTGGAATAAACATTCACAGAATTCCAGTAAAATTTTCGACCTGCCTTCAACCAGGAGGTATTCATTATACTGCTAGATACTTTTCGTTCTTCAGTTATTTAAGTAAACTAGACATCAATAGGCCTCATTTTTCAAAGAATGTGTTCTTTGTTCAATCATATAATGCTATGATTTTAAAAAAGATTCTAATTTTGCATTGCTCATGATTGCTCATGATCAATCATATAATGATGCATAATTTTGCATTGCAAGAACTAAGAAAATTGGTCCAAATGTTTTCGACATCTTCAGGGTGAATAGGCCCTTGTTCGCAAGGTAACTGATGAAATGATGGCTGAATCAAGTGGCGGTGTAAACAATAGAAGCAAAAAAAAAGGAACTCCAAAAGCCCATGGCGTTCCTCATCCTTGAGTTTCTATCGGATTCCGAGCTGAATGGACCTTGAAACTCGATCACTTATCGACCGTAAAAGCCGTACGGCCATCCAAAACCATACCCTCCATATCCCCAAGGGCCACCGTAACCACCATACGGCCAACCAAATCCACCATATGGCCATCCCCATCCAAACGCTATCCAACGACGGCCGCGGCTCCTGAAATAAGCGAAGAGAAGCTGAAAGAACTGCTTGCTTATCAGCAGCATGTATGAGAAGTTGCTAGCACTACACATTTTTTAGACGTACATACGAATTGCATTGCAAGCGAGCCAGCATATCAACTCCTAGATTCTTATTAAGAGCCGTTGTTTGCCTCAGTCAAATCATTGCAGTATCACTTTGAACTCCATTCGAATAATCTGATCTACCACATGCGTGCTGCTTACCGTCACCCTCTTCTTGATATTCCGTCCGGAAGCTGCAGGAAGTGATAGATAGGTGGAGTGGAGATGGTCAAAGGAGTGTGGACCATCGCCTCAAAAATATCCGATAAATTTTCGTAATTGCGGTTACGCAATACATGTTAAGCCCTACATGTATATAAACATTCGCTGCCGTAATACTGATATATTTCTTTTTCACTGAAACAACTTACTGTTGCGTTCGTAGCACGTTCGCAATAGAAAAGTCGGTGCAAGAAATAAGTATATTTTACCACCTTTGGACATTAATCACCTTTATAAATAAAACTCGTTCGATGAATTGTCTAAGGTATTCAAATGTGAAGATATTTCACTTCTAACAGACTGCTCTGTGCTGCTCATTGCATAAGGTAGTTTTGAGACTGGTGTTTTTTGACGCTATTTAAAAAATTTTAGTACATATTAATTCATCCTTAGTAGAATAGAATAGCAAATGATTGAGCGAAACATTTTATTCACTTCATTTAGCCTACTGCTTGATATTTCAACGCCATTCACTAGGCTTCTTGTCCGGTATCTCGTAAGCATTCTATCAATAGGCCATCCGGGATATGACCAGTTTGATTTAGCGGTCATTCTTTGAGTAAACTTGCAATCAACAGTTGTTCATGCCAACCATGTGAGTTTTTTTCGCACTGCTGCTGCCGCCGTATATCCTTCATATCAGAAAGGTTCTTGCTGTTTTATTTATCCACTTTTGTAAAATACCTGAGCTATTTGAGGGCGCTAATGAAAATACAGGTGCGAGAGTCCTGTTATTGGTTACCTGGAAGTTTCCCGTAAGATGATCCAGTTCTATAATATTGGACATGCTGATTTTTAGATGTCACAGAAGGAGCTGTTCACTGGATTCGTGTTCACTGGAAGAATAACGAAAGTGTTGCTTACGAGGAGGTGGCCCACTGCTTATGCACATTTCGCTTCAATGAACTCATCAGAAGCGCATTTAAAGCCTGAGTAAAATTTGTTATTATTTCATAAACTAATGAAAGCATCAAGGAAGACCTGTATGGACGGACAGCTGACGATTTGTTCAAGGGGTCGGCAAGAATGTCTCTAAACTAAACATAAGCATCTCCAAAGCGTTTGTTCAAAATTTCTTGATTTGGAATGAAAGCGCAAACTCGCTGGATGCCCACTCCTGCGAATCTCCAAGACGCCCCTGCTTCGTTGCACTGTTAGTTCGCAATAAATAAATGTTTTTGTACTCCGTCTAGTTGAGGGGAAAAAATATTTTCGAGGCTATCGTCATTGCAAATTCTGCTGTGATCGTTGAGGCGGGAAAACGTCGGCAGACTAGCTTACCGTATAGCATTTCCTGCAGGTTCGCTCCATTCGTTGTTTTCGGCCACGATGTTTTCGAATAGAAGCAGTAAGGATAGCAAAATAGCAGTGGACAAGTAGCGCCGCATATTATATCAGCGTTTGTTCGACAATTGTCTCAAGAAAATGATTTCGATTTGACCTGAAATAATCAGCTTATCAGCTCGATAAATCGCCAGCCCATTCGAATGTGCATTCTTCCTTTGCAGATTTTAAGGCCTATTTTCCTATATTTATCGTCGCCTTTTTTATGCAGGCTGTAGTGCACGTACTGACTGTTCGGCCGAAATAAGTATATGCACTTGGTCGTGGCACGCTCTTAACAACCACTTGAGCTACTAAAGGGAGCACGTAATATGCAAGCCTACTGTAAAAGCATGAAGTTGACAAATACGGCAGACCAATAGAGCAGAGGTGCATGAACATAGGTTTTAGCAGAGGTAAAAACATGATGGAGTGTCTATCGCACCAGCAAAAGGAGGCTAGAGGCGCTAACGCGAAATAAAAAAGGAATAATACAGCTGTTTCTTGAAGAGTCAACTGTAGTATTTATAATGTCAACTGATGTGGTCGCAAAGTGCAAATCTGCAATTACCGAAGATGCACACTGCAGAGTGCGCTGTTTTCCTTTTTATTAAGCGAACGACCAGCTGAATAGTAGTAGTCTCTCCACTTCGCTTCAAAATTCAAACAAATAGCTTATTCCGGTTCCGATGTTGTTCATCTGAAGTGTTTTCTCGCAAAAAGCGAGAATACTTAAACATAGGCACATTTGATGGAAAGTAGAAACATTGCACAAATGACTTTATGAATTCCGCCATGTCGTTCTAGTCGAAAATGCGGTGAACGGGAAGCTCACGCATCACTTCACTGCAAGTTTCTGAATCATTTCAGTTCTTCAGTGAACTCGGTGATCAGTGATATTGAGCACTGATAACACGAAAATTGACAGCGGTTCACGAATCTCTCTCATATTGACTTAAAAAAAATGGATATTACTAACTTAAGGGATAGAACAGATTTTGTAGGTAAATTGCTTCTCCATTCGCTGCTGATGAAGATGGATATGTTCCCAGTTGTGATGGGAGTGCTTAAAGTTGATTTTTTGCTGATTTCTATACGTAAACACGACTAAAGGAGAACTGCCATGAAACAGCCAATCCTAACATTTAAAGTCGCCAGCATTTCTTGTGGGAAATCCTCTTTGTTACTGCTCTCTTATGAGTCGCTGTGATATTTCCTTTATCGTGCAATTCCGAGCCTAAGGATTATAACGCAAACCAGGATAGAAGCCAGTTCACTTGACAAGCTGTTCAGTCTCTCCCCTCGAGCAGTACGTCCTGGTTTTGTCAAATGAGCTACTATTCAGAATGGCTACATTCATCAGGAGTGGACGCAACAAGTTGCTAAGCGTTTCAGGGAACTGACACAATATCCGCCTGTCGTATTCCATGATAAGAGGCATAAAAAAGCCCGATAACCAAATGAGAAATATTTTGCAATGCACACCACAACCATTTGAACGCTGCTGATATCCAAGCCTGTGAACGCATCGATTACGAATTCTTCTAACGGATCATGGTCCGCATCACCCTTCGAGCGCTTCAGTGCAAAAATTCGTGATCATGTTGACTTCAATTCTTGGTGCTTGATACTGATCCCTTTGGGTATTTTAATTAAGGGACGATTAATGCAAAAATGTGACTGCGATTTCACTGAAAATATTGCGACGAATTGGTTAAGGTTTCGGCGGTTGGTGAAACTCAAAAAGGCCTTATGACAAAAACTTATGTGCACCTAGATGATGTGCACCTGTGCTGCACAGCAGTTTAAACGTCTTCTATTATTGGAATTTCAGCGATGAGCAGGAAAATGAACTTAAAATTACGAGCGTTGTTGAGAATTGATGAAAGGTACGGATGTCCATAACAAAGATCACACTGCGTCAGTGACATCCTACGGTGCAATTGCACTTCGCGAAACACTGCCAATGATGAATGCCTTCTACGACGAATTTTAAGTGAATGAAGGACTCAAGCAGTGTTGTTCTTTTGGCCTCTTGTGCGTCGGCCACGATTCCAGAAGGGGATTTTGTTCGCGACAGTTGATTTATTTCGTAATGTGGGAAGCATCCGACGCCAAAAAGACGCCAAAATCACTAACTGTACTCGTTTTTTAAATCGCATCTGTGTTGGTTAAGTAAAAAGAATAAAGTCATGACAGTGGGGAGTGACAGTGCCATTTTTAAAGCATCGAGTTGGTACAAATGCTATAACTTTGTGAAGATTAGAAAATGGGAAGTCCTGAAAAGAAAGTGTGCAGTGTAGCCATTCCATGAGTATATACTACATGCAAGAGGTTGCAAAGTCAGCTGTTATTTTCTCGATTCCTGTATCGATGCAGATGACAACCATGCCCACTCATGACCAGTTTTGCAACGCAAGGTGGTTAACATGCTTACAACTTTATATGCGTATGGAAAAAATGCGACTATGAGTGGGCACTTGGCAGATTGATCGCAGGATCTGATCAAAAATTTTCATGATATTTGCGACCAAGAGCTCGACGAAATACGAGGAGGCCATCAGGAGCATTGGTTTTGCATTACATATGGGGTTCACACGTTGACATGCTCAAGTGTACCGAACTCCATTTCCCGAAAGATGCTGTATTTTCTGCGCCAGCGGCTTATGACCGTCACAGAACTTCCGCAAAGCTGTCATTTTGCTAGCATTAGACGACTCCAGTGAACATGGTAGCAGAGGAATAATATTAGAGATGTTGTGAAAAACAAAGAAATGAAAGAGATGAACATAATTTATTGAACAACAACCACAAACACGTCACCGTTAAAAAAGTAGTAGCTACTCAGGATAAAAGTCATATACCAGTACCATAATTCGGAGTAATGAATTTTTTCCGCTCTCTGCTTCCTCCCCCCTCTCCTTCTCCTCCCTCTCCAACCACAAACACCGTTAAAAAAGTAGTAGCTACTCAGGATAAAAGTCATATACCAGTACCATAATTCGGAGTAATGAATTTTTTCCGCTCTCCTCTCCCTCCCCCCTCTCCTTCTCCTCCCTCTCCCCCCCCCCCCCCCCGCCCCCCCCCCCCCTGGTTCTGGCGACGAGAGTTACGCACAAGCTTCCTCTTTGAACTGATCTCGCCCCAAATTTAGCCCCATTTCGGATATGCCATTGCCTGCCGACTCTGCCTAAGTTCGGTCTTCCCTCGAATCGAGTCTTCCCCTTCCCCATTCTCTTTGAAGCTGACATTTTATGCAAGCCCCACCGCCGTCTTGAAGAAGTCACTTTACACAAACAAGCCTCCTTTCCACATTCGGTCTCGAAATATGTTTTAAGAATCGAGCGGAATATTTTAAACGAATATCACAACTGGCCTGAGATTTCTAGTATGAGTTAAACGGTATTACGATTTTTGAGAAATTAATTATCCAGTCTAAGTTTTCACTTCTGGACGCACTAGCGGTCACAAGTTTGCTGCATGAATGCATAATTATTGTTTGAGCGATTGCCTTCAAGAGATGCAAAAAGCTTACGTTAGCAACACTTTGTCAAGATGGTTCTCAACAAAAGCCATTTTAGCGTCTTCGTGAGATGTGATTAACTAAAACTAACACCTCCGCCTACCCCGTCCCCTCCTCCTAACCCCCCTTCGTTATGCGTCCAGGCAAATCTAACAAGTTCTTGTTCGACTTCGAAATTATACTTCCATTTCCCATTTCGAAATGCACATATTCCTAGAAGTGTTCGAACGACATGTCCGACTGATCTAATGGTTTTGCGGGGAGGCGCTTGACTTCCACAAAAGGCCATTTCAAACCACGGAGATTTGAATCTGACGGCTTCTCCAATTTTTCCAATCACAAATGGAATCTCATATTTCGTGTCTGATGCGTTGAGTAATAACGATAAGAGCAATTAAATAATAGAAGATCGAAGGACGGACCCATGGACGCGTTTATTCCAATTCTATCAAAAAACCGACCGCTTCCATAAATATCCCAAAGCCATTCGAGAACATTTGAACTCCAAAAAAACACGACTTTTCACGCTCGATTATGATTTTCTATTCTCATACCAAAGTGTTGGTATCCACAACAGAAAAATTACGACTAAGGTTCCCATCAAACTATTATGTATTCAGTTGTGGTACCTTAGATCTGAGAAATTTTATTTTCTCAACTCTCTTAAATCTTTTGTTAGCCCAACCAACCTCGATGACACGTACTGAGTATTCATGCCGTTTTCTTCAGTCGTCCAGAACGAGCATTCATTCGGGTTTGCTCAAAATACCAGCCAGTTTAATGACGCACCATTCAAACTTTACTTAAGTGACATTTCCCAACACCGAACTAATAAACGACTCTATGGTGCGCAAACGAATCGAAAATTTTCTGTGCTTAGAAAACTTTTAAAGCCACTCTCATCATGCACCTATTGAGGACCTCATGGCTACACAACATGACGTACAACAACATTGTCAACGTTTTTAAGTCATCAGTTTCAGCAGATCTAGAAATGAGAGAACTCCGAAAGAGAAAACGAAAAAAACAGATTGTTTGAGAAAGGGAACTTAGAAGCCTTGATATTGTTATGCGACACAATTTAAGAATAATTTGGTCCAAAAAAATAACAAAAACCCTTTCTTTAAAGAGAAGAATACTAAAGACCAAAGAAAAAAGATATGATTCAAAGGCATGTAGCGACAATGGACTGTTGGACAAAATGAAAAACGACAGCATGAAAGAAAATAAGGAAATCTCCTCCCGCGAACTGGAACGTTTAGTTCCCGGATAAGCTTCTGCATTTCTTGTTTGCGATAAAACATCGTCCTCACCTGATACTGTACTTTTTAATCGTGGGAAATGAGTCATGGTTTCTAAAATAATTGCAAACTGGGGCTCACCATTAGCGTGTTCATGTTTGCCAAACTGATACGCATAATATGCAGGAAGCAGCATGAAACCGTCGGTTTTTGTTCATTGTGAGTAAGTTTTTTGAACCTTTTTGGCATTTCTCGATTGCCAGTCTCACCTACTTTGTTTTAGTAGTTTTCAAAAAGGCGGAATTTGCTCTCGTTAAGACTTCATGGATTTTGTGCGTTCCAGTTTGTCCCTAGAAGTCTATTACGAGCGAAAAGAATGTCTCAAAAAAAAAAGATTTGTGATAACCCATTCATTTTTAACCCATAACTCAATATAACCCATTCATAACCAAAAAAATCTCAAAAAAAAGAAAAAAATCCTCAAATTATTAAGTTATTATTTGTGATAACGAACGAAAGGATCAGCAGTTGAACGAAGGCATGGAGATTTAGCGATTAAAATTCGAATCTAAGAGTGATAACGAATCATTAAAAGTGATCCAATTTATTTTTTGTTTTAATCATAAACAACTGGACCGATCTAACTGATTTTCACTGCAGCTCGCAAAACATTCAGCACAAGCAATTAGTCGTCAGCAAAATCCAAAAACTCTGAGCAGTTTGATCAATTTTATTCAAAATTTATAGATTTTTATTCAGTTTGTGGGCTAATTTAATTAACTTAAGTTCACGAAAAATTCTCAAGTGCAATCAAAAACATGCACAACTCTAATGTGTTCCGCAGCAATGCAAATTTTCGGCTACAACAAGAAATTCTCATCAGATTATTTAAACGAGTTCAAAAAAAAACCCATTCATATCGATGGTTCATGAAAATTTGCTATTTGAAAAGTAAACTGGCAGCACCTCGAGGTAAATCGAAGCAAAATCCATGCGGCTGCTATCTTAAAGAAAGTGCGTAATTGGTAGGAGCGTTTCCAGCGTACAGAGAGCGTTAGTTTCCCATTCACGCGCTGCAACGAATGCAATAGTTTGTAGAATGCTTAATTTTAATTAGACCGGAAATTGAATTCCCGACGTAACGCTTTGAGCCAAACGATGGCATCCTTTCGGAAAATCGCATTTCGTCTCAGCTACACTCAGCAGCAACACCCTCGTGTGGTGTGCTTTGCATTCATTCAATAAGTTTTTTTTTTAAATCTTGTGATGCAATGTAAACTGAAAACAGAAACAAATTTCGGAATATAACGCCCCATTTAAGAGGCAATAATTGATGCAATTCCATTTCCTAACTTGGTATATCTAAAGTTGTTTAAAACGTTTTTGTCAATTATGACTGTTGCAAAAAAGTAGCGTAACAAGGCTGAATGAATTTTCGTTAGTATGAACGTAGAATTTTTATGAATCCAGTCAAATCTCACTCAGCCATTGAAAAATTGCAGTTAGAATTTGACTTCAACGGGACTTACATTAGGCTCATTAATGCTTATGGCTGCTTTCCTGAAGTTAACGATTAAAAGTATCACGGCAAACAGACACAACAAAAAAACATGTTGATAATAAGCCGTTGAAACTTAGGATTTCCGTAGAGGACATTAAAAAAAGATAAAACTGAACCCATGGTGCCCTTTCCCTGTTGTCAGCTGCCGGAAGAGAATGAACACGTTTTATTAAAATATTCGGCATTCGAAACATTCGTCTCAGCTTACTTCGCCCATGGATTCTCCAGGGCAAGCAGGGCTCCTTTCGACTTCGAGGTGCCCATCCTCATAACGTTTGTATTCTTTTCGAGGGCAACTCCAAACATGAATCGATAGTTACTAAATGGTGGAAAAGAAAGCAAAACTGTGACTTGGGTAAGCAGAAATGGCAAGGTGGATCAAAAAGTGAGTTAAGCTGTGCAAGCAACAAAAAATAGGTAATGGGGGAGGAGAATAGGTGATGAACGAGGAAGGAGGACTTCATCTATGAGCAGCAGTGGGGTTGATGATTTCATAGTTTGAAATAAATGCAACAAAGGATATTTCAGAAGAAAATCGACAAAAGTTACAAATACAACACGGTGAGTCATTTCACATGGGCAATCTTGATTCCTTATTGAAATTTTTACGACTATGGACTACTGGGACAACACACTGCTGAACTAAAAAAAATATAAATTCCATTGTTGAATTCGTCCCGTTCACACACTACACAGGATTTAAATCTGCCTTGATGACTCATCACCGACGATTTTGAAATTAATAGGCACAAGGTACTCGTCACTGCTTCTGAAGCTGCATTATTTTTCGGGAATTGCCATCCTGGCTACCATGAGATTGCGAAGAAAGCCCTTGCGAAAAAGCCGAGGAATCCATTATCTGCATAGACAGCAAAATTTTGGAGTTGAAGGAATTTTTATCATATTCCATTCTGTAATTATTCAAGCGTGGAAAACTTGTGGGTTGCATACGATCTTTTCGCATGTGTTTCCATAGTTGCGTTAAGAGTAGCTATCCCACCTTCGCTTATTGTCTTGGCCATCCGTATGGACCATAGAAAGGTGGCGGAAATGGTGGCGGCCCCCAGCCATATCGGCGCCACGGTCGCCTCCAAATTCCCCAAGGGTTGTATCCGTAATAGCCCCATTGCCGTTTCACTCGAACACTGCAAATAATAAAGCATCTTTGCTTAATTGCCCGAAGCTTTCAAGCATTTAAGCTCAGAAGTAGATGAAACTGTTAACGGCTGTAAAAGAACCAGTATAGAACTGCTTCAGAAGGCCGAAGATAACATTGCTTTTTGGCAAGACAAGCCTTGAAAAGCATTAATCCATTTGGCATCAAACGGGAAGCAATCATAGGGCGTTAAATTTCGCGAGCAAATTCTAGCACAAGTTTCCTCATAATTCTATTGCAAATTTACAAACTTACCCTGTTTCAGCCACACCTTGCGGACTCAGTTCTGCATTACAAGTGGAAGCAAAAATGGCAGCCAATAAAATGGCAAAGAGGAAAATAATCTTCATCGACACCTGAAAAACGTATGCATCTACCTATCGTAATGAAAATACTATATTTGCGTCGCAATTCACATTCAGAAAAACGTTGACTACTCGATCTGAGAAAGTAGCGAAAAGGATTACGGATGCTCGTCAAATGAATAGGTGGCTGTCTCGGGATTCTGATTAACCGTTAGATAAGTCAGCATATAAATCTCAAGCAGATATCCCCTTCAAAATATCGCCTCCATGAGTGCCAGAAGGGCACGGTGAACCAGAGGTTAATAAGGGACAATGGTTTTGAGCGATATTTGGCACTGGCTGCAAGAACGAATTTCCAAAATAATTTCAAGCCGGAAACAGCGCTATGGAAAATGCATCGGCTACCGCGGAGCGCATAAGTGTTTTGGCCTATCCGCTATCATCAAATATTTTTTCTTGGCCAATTTATAACTCAGTACATTTTCATCGCTCTTTTGCCACTTTGAGGGAGTTGCAGAATCGGCAAAGTCTCTTCATTCTTAAAAACACTCACTGGAAGATGTGCCCGTTCAGACAGGTAGTTGAAGATGAATCCAAATTACGTGGAAATATCGCTTGTTTCAGAAAATGCTTCTCACCTTTCTGCGCGGAAGGTAGTTATTATTACCTATCGACTAAGGAGAAGATTTTATGCGAATCGAAAAAAAAAAACACACTGCAAACTTCGGCACTTTCGGCAAATTCTGCGCTATTTTTGCGGTACACGTTTGCTGCTCTTAATGCGCAAAATTTTGGAATAGCCGCTAATCCCTCTCTCTTCCACCTTGCGCTTCGATGAGTGAAAATTTTGTGTTCATCGGGTACACCTACATCTGTTCCATACGTTATGCGCTTGTCCCTGTCTTTAAATTCGGCGCCGTGGATTTAATCTGAGGTGCATCGGCGAACTTGAATGCTCGTCAACAAGAGAGTTTCGACGATAACCACTCTGAAGTTTACCTCCACGTGACAACAGTTGGAAAAGAGAATCATCTTCGATAACAGTGCTTGGTTGCTTAGGAACTTGCAAATTGCAATGTTATACAAGTGCTTAGCGGCCTCCTTTCGCGATCCGTCACCTTCTTGCACTACTCAAGCATAAAAAAGCTGAATACACATTCTCGACGGAAAATTCTTTCTACATCATTTTCTGCATTTTCAACTGAGCGATATGTGCCTTATGTCATAGGAGTTCCATCCCATTATAGACGGAGTGAATTACTCATGAAGGTCTTGTTCCAAACTACGCCACTTTGTTAGCTTCCAAATATGTCACTTTAGGGAGTGTTACATTGAACCATTTGTTAGTACTCAACGTACAAAATTCCACTTGCAAATAAAATGACTTGCAGATTTGCTGATTCTTCCAAAAACGTGCAGTCAAGAAGAAGCTAGAGTCATAGGTGACTGGTATGTTTCGCAAATTTCTTGAAGAATTGTATAATTAGGGGAGAATTCATGGTCGCACTCAAAACTGATAGGCGAATAATTCACCTCTGGTGGCGAATACCTTTGCAGATGCCGAGATTACGGGCTTAATTTACGTCGCACAAGGTGTACTATTGTCACTGCTAGTGCTGCAGTTACAGCGAACGTATACTTAATTCCATGCAATCACTACTTAACCTATAACACTGCACTCCCTCATTTTTGCCTTCCAAATCAATCATTCATTTGTTCGACATATTATCTCACCACAAAGAATGTTACTGTTCATTTCAGTGGCTTTATCGTTATGAGGTGGCCATTCTACCCAAAAAAACGCACAGTTTTCCATATCTTGAGTTCTCCATTAATTCCCGGATTGCCAACGTCACACAAACGCAAAACAAGCGCACCTTTCCTCAGGTGCTTTTCCCCATTGATTCAGCGAGCATTTTTGACTTCTTGTGAGGTCGTTGATCGTCAAAGAAACTTAGCGTCGAAACCGATTCGCAAGTCATAGCTGATAAGAAAAAACGCACGAATTGGTCGTCATTGTCCTTTTAAGGTTAAACAGTACATCATCAAACTAAATTAGCAGAAAACGAAATCGTCTCACTATAGCGAAATAAAAAGAAAATGAATTGCGAGAAGAAAACGAATTATACAAATAAGAGATGCATCATGCATTTGTGCGGTAAGCGTCGCAAAAGTGTTGCACTTTTTACACAAGTGACACAGCGACGGTAGTGATCATCACCGCACTTCTTATATTGAAGTGACAGTCGGTTTTCCAGTTTTGCCGAGCTCACAGTTTTGCGCTTTCTAATGCGCTATTCTCGCCACATCTTATGGCACCCGTTGAGAGATCACCTAGAAATGAGTTCAAACAATTCTTAAACGCACATCAAATCGGCCACAGAGTTCGCCAAATTTGAGCTCACGCAGCGAAGTTTAAACGAATACGGCCCGTAATGCACTAAAAAGTGGCACAGTGTTTAAACGATAGATAAACGTGACGTGAGGAAATTATTCTTTTTAAAAATTTCAACACATCACAGAATCGTATTTTTGTTAGATCGTAATGCCGGAATTCTTTGCAATTTTCTAATAAACATGGGAGATAGTTTTTTTTCTGCAAACTTGTATGTGTTAGAATGTGATGGATGGCAAAGAGAGAACAGTTCATTACTATCAACAATCTAATCAGCAAAAATTTATTAGAAAGAAAATTAAGTGTGTCATTCTCCACAAGAAACACGTGCTACTAGTCCTACTAGAACGTATCGTCATTAGGTCTCTTATGTTGTCACACGTACTCAAATCTATTCTGTTCCTTCGCAGTTTTCGTTTCATTCTCAATGCCTTCAGTTCAAGCCAAAAATTACTCGTGCAGCCCAGATGTTCACTGTTAGCATCAAACCATATTTAGATGGAATGCTGATGCTGAATCGTTAACACAATTTATCGTCAACCA
>JPKZ01000722.1:11207-32046 GCA_000803305.1 Toxocara canis
CGACAATTACTTCGCTCTTCTTAGATTTTGCTCTAACGCGTACTTTAGCGTGTTATGTCTAGAAACGTTGGTTCAGTTTTTTTCCCCTCCGCCACATATGCGAAAGTCTCGAGAAATGTGCGATGCAGGGTGTCCTATGCATGATTGCAAAAAGATGGAAGGTATTCCGTCCAGATTACCTAATGGAAGGGATTTCTGGGGAAAGAAATTCAAACGGTGAGATTTTTCTTGCACATAACTAGTGTTCATTCGTTGGTGCGAGATTTCCGAATAATTTTTTATCTGAAAAATGGTGCATATATGTGCCAAAAACTCTGGAAAATTTCTTCCAATCATAATTTCCGAGGGTTCGATCCTCTCACTTTTATTTGGTAAGTCACTGAATGGCATAGTTAGAGAACTGCTTAGGTAAGATTGTGCATGTTAAAGACCTTGCACTGTGCAGGTGGTACAGATTGTTGGGATCTGCACAAATGGTTGACCCTTGATCGACTATGCGGACAGCGTCGAGTGATCGATCCTTTTGACCTACATCATGCTCTGTGTAATTCCATCGGCTAAGCACAGAATGGATCTGAGGATTCCTCTGTCATTTCCCTTTCGCACAATCAAGGAACCGTGTCGGCCTTTCGTCTGCCAGAAAAGTCTTGTACCTTAATTCAGTGCGCTTGTCGAGAACGAGTGTGTGAGAAGTTATGCTATGAATTCGTCGTGTAGCAAGCTGAAAACTCACCAACATTCGTTTTAAGGAGTGCTGGCTGAATATGAACGATACAGCAGTTGGCTTCATATGTTGCATTGTGTCATGTATTGCCTTCGGTGTTATGTTTACGCCATTACGTAAATTTGATAGCGGAGATGGTTGGTTCTTATTGTTTCCTTAATTAGCAGTCCCACTGTTCTATTTTTTTAAATGTTTACCTTATCGACTGGTATGCCTCTGATAACCGACAGGGATTTTCGGACAAGCGATTTGAGTTCTCATTCTCAACGGGAAACACGGCAGAGAATGCCTCAGAGAAACGCCATACAAGCGCCAAAATTTTTAGCAAACCGTTTAGCGAGAGAGTGTTTAGAGCATCTTTTGACTGAAAGGGTGCATTGATGAATGTTTTTTAATATGTCAACTAAATGATCAACATAGGTCGATTCGAGTTCCAAATCCGTTTGAAAACTAAATCCCAAGCAAACTGCGAAAACATTTTGTCCTCATTATATCAAAAAACGGCGTGCAGTAGCTCAGTGGTAGGGCTCCCGCTTCGTATTCGGAAAGACCTGAGTTCGATTCCCGGCTGCTTACCCGGCAGATCGCTAGCAGGGTTGCCAGCAGGCGTTCCGAAACTGGTCAAAACAATCATGCGTGGGTATGGTTGTCAGCTGCATCGATGCGGGAGTCGATGAAACTACAGCTGCCTTTGCATCCCTTTGCTTAGATGAAAAAGAGTTCGAAACTAAGAAAGAAAATATAAAGTTTGGAATATTAGAGAATTCTAAATTCTCGTATGACTGTTTCTTTCGAACTTTTTTGAACAACACTTTTAAATAAATCGTTTATAGCTGGTTTCCCGTAAAATTTGAATAGTCCTTTTGTCATTTCTCTATTAGAATTGCTATTCGGTGAAAGCTTATAAAAAAAGTTTAAGGCTTTTTCGTACAGTGGGTGGAATGTTCGGTGGTATTCGTTATTGGCTTTGGGGTCAACGTCGTTCGCAACTTTCCTCCTTTCCAGCCTATTGCAATTATTGGTGGCTTACTGTTCACCACCGGTAAGCAGATTTTAGCCGAATGTTAAGATGAGATTAAGTGAAGAGCTCTAACAACTTTTACAACCAGGCTTGTTGATGAGGCGATTTTTTGCAGTGCTTTGAGTAAAAAACGAAGCGAGGGGCAGCGGCGAAGGAAAGATGCGAGGGAACATGGAGGGGGGAAGGAAGAGCGACTGGGGAGAGAGGAGAAAAAAATCAATCAATCATTAATTGCGAAAATTACTTTACTTCTTACTGACTACTTGAATTGTCGAATATTCAGAGCAACTCTGCTGTTATCATCGCATTGTATACCTCTAAAAGTTATTTGAAGAGCGGGAGCTGCATTCGTTTCTAAGACAGAGATGTTGAAGTAGGCATATGTTGGCAATGCTGAGTATAACGGACCCAGTAGCTGTGGAATACCTTATTTTGTACGTGGCCAGTGTTGGGTGTATTAGAGACAGACGAATGAAGCATTAAATGTACATAACTGCTCATTAATTTCTTAGCACAGCACTTCTTTCCTTTCTCTGCCCCTAACTTTTAAGATATAATGTATTTTTCGAAATCTTTCCGTTCCTTTCACATTCGGAATGAAAAGTAATGAGGGGAATGGTCTTCGTTTATTAAACATGTGATAAGCGGCAGAAACGCATTAAAAAGCTATGCTTTTATGGCGCGCAGTTTTCACGAGCGGGAGAGACCCCGTCAGATAGCAACTGGGCTGTGTGATCTCCCACAAAAAAGCCGGAAGGCGAGGCGCGCAGACGGGATCCCACCAAAGGTTCACTCGATCAGAGCGCATCCCAACCAAAAGGTTTTGTATCGTTTTCACCGAGACGAGAAGACTCCGATTTGACTGAGAAAACGTTGATGAAAACGTTGATGAACCGTGCAAAATGCAAATGTCTTTTGCGAGTTTTGCGAGTCCTCGAGACGCACAGGCTGAAGTTTCTGTACTGGAGGACTTTTTAGTCGCAGAGAAATGTCGTCAGAGGAAGATTTTGCAAGGTAAGGGTGGAATCCATGCGGAATCTTAAAAAGCGAATAGCCGAGCAGTCTCCGCCCGAGAAAGCATGTCTCCGTGTGTGCTCCCAAGAACATCTCTCGGGTGTCCTCGGGCGTTTTGAACGCAAGATTTTCTAAAGAAAGCAATCTTCTAAAGGTTCTGGAAAGTCCGAGATTTTCGAACGTATCTTTTTTGCAATCGTCGAGTCCTTCTTTGGGTATCAAGACTTATATCTCATCCAAATGAGGCTGGTGTTGTTTGAAACATTTTGAACGAGTAGCAAATGTGGCAATGGCAATCGCATTCAGGCAACGTCGCAGCAGTGCCACTTATAAATGGGCTCGGGATGGGCCCAGGTATGCTCCTTTGGGGATCCATGCAGGTGAGATTTTTACGCACATGGCTGGCCAGAATCTTCTACTTGATTCATAATGTTTTACTATTTATAGCTATGCATTTTACTATTTATAGCTATGCGGCCATTTGATATTCCACTAGTTAAATGGAAAGTATCAATACATGTTTATTAGCTAGCAGCATGATTCTTTGTTGTTCCAAAGGTTCCATCCACAAGGCCGACTGAAGGTTCTATGTTTGGCAAAACAAATAACTGAGATCTTTTTTCCCTACACGATCCTTTTTTTTTTGAATTTTGTGCATCACTAGTCCTCTTTCGTATAAAAATGAACGCAGGACTCCGTAGCATGTGAAAAATTTGGCACGAGAATATGTTGTTTGAGCGAAGCGAATGGAATTAGCCGAGATAGAAAGCAAAGCAGACCGAATGTTGCGGTCGCATTGGAAGAAAGAAGCTTTTCCATGGAGAAGACGCTGAACCAGATTCGAAAAACACCAAAAATTCTGAGATTTTTGAAATCGGAACTGTAACCGAACTCATAAACATGCCCGAATTGCGTGCGTCTGGAGCTGGAATCACAATTCTGGTTCGGTCTCATCGCGCATGTAGATTTTCAAACTCTGAATCGTTGTCGATAGAACGCTGGAGTCGCTGATTTTGTGCCATTACTAGTTCAATGAGGATTTCCGTCGTACTCAGCGG
This sequence comes from Toxocara canis, assembly GCA_000803305.1. Taxonomy (NCBI): domain Eukaryota; kingdom Metazoa; phylum Nematoda; class Chromadorea; order Rhabditida; family Toxocaridae; genus Toxocara; species Toxocara canis. The sequence continues at coordinate 15,025 of JPKZ01000722.1, forward strand.
GCAAAATTTTAACTAGCAACGTGGCGAAACAGCGATACCTATAATATGTCAAAAGTTATCGTTGAAAATTTCTCTAAATGAGTACTTTATATGGGTGCTCAAATGACGTTCAAATGCTTCATCCTAAAGCAGAAAGCTGTTAATTTGCATATGCAATCTTTATTCTCTTCCTTTCGTATAAATCGTTCGCTACACAACAACACATTTGCTAATTTGGTGTATTGGGCCATGCTCCTTGAGGGACGTCAAGAAATCAATGGCGTCGCTGTTGTTTTACTCTGGCAAGAAAGAACCGACATTTTAGTTGCACACTTTTCCATTTCATACTCGGTAAGAAAACCTCGTCAGCATAGTGTACGTAAGTGTCTCAAAAACATCGGCATATTTAGAGATGGCTGGACAACTTTTAACATAATTCTAGGTTATTGCCGGATGGTGTGCTGGTCGATTTGGTTTATTCCATACCAAACCACAGCTGGTATACAACCCAACGATGAACATCAGCGGACTTGTTTTAGTGCTCATAAGGTGTGAAAATCCTACATTTACATATGCTTTTAATTATTAACTTAGAATCATCTACGATCTCGTTAACTCCTCTCATCCATGTAATTATAATTCTGGGCTACAATACTTCAATTTAAAAAAATTGCATTGCTGCTGGGTTACACCAACTCTACCCAGCTTAGGGTTGAGAGTGATTCGCAATTAAATTTCGCTTACAAAATATTAGCAATTCCGAATTTTCTCATCTTGCATTAAATATGTTAACTTATGATATTTAGCGGTCATTTTTCGTGTCTGGCTACTATCAAAAGCAGATTAGAGGTATGGGCAGTCCTGCTAGGGACTAGAGCCTACTCAATTTCGTTTCCCCGGCTTCAATAGTTCTTCTATGAAAATTACCAAGCTTGTACCTTCCTGTGCTTTGCAAATGCAACGAGTCGAAAGAATTTTTCGAAAAGAGCAAAATTTATGCGATAGCGGAGCACTTAATCGCGTTTCAGCATCATCAGATTTTTGAAGCACAAATATAAGTAGAAGGGAAAATTGAAATTTCCTCTTTGAAGTGATGGATTTTTCATGAAATGACACTTGAATATTTTTTCAAAAAATTCTGTCAGCTTTTATCACAGTTTGAGCTTGCCGAGACAGCTGTAAATGGAAAACAAAAGCAATGACGAATTCGATCATCGCATTGTCATTGTGCTTAGGGACTGCTGTTGATGTGGATTCATTTCCAGACATGTCGGTGTAGATGAAATCGAGAAGTAAGGGAATTTCGGGACGTCACTGCGTCGCTTTATTTAATAGTCAGGGATACGTATTGCGGGAGATTGCATATTTTTCAAGCGTTGTTAGCGCTTTATTAGTGAAGCGCTTTCAGAAGAAGCCAAGGGTCCTCGAAGGAGATCTCATTGACATCGCTGATTATAAAATAAGTCAGACACGAGAATTTCGTTATTTCTGACCTGTTTTCCACACTACCACAGATAGACGTGCCCTTTTCAGTGGCGTGATGTTCATGTTTGTTGCGCACGAATCGCAAGAGGAGGTGCACCTTGATGTGCCTAAGTTGGATGGCAAAGTATTTTCCATCAAGAACATCCGAGTAAATTATCGAATGAGTGGCAAGAAGTTTTTGTGAGTTTCTTATTTCGAATGCGAATATGAAATATTATCATGAGCGCTTTGGTCCATACCTGGTCATATTTTAAAATAGAGTCGAAGTTGAACACTGTTCTGGTGCTCTGCTACTGTCGATAATTCAGCTCCCTAACCACTGTTCTCCTTCCGCCGCACCCAATCCCCTTCTACTTCTCCTTTCAATTTGCAATTCTGCAGTGAAGATTGGGGAATTTCCGTCTATTGCGAACTTAAGAATTTTTCAACGGCATCTATTTCCAGCAAAAAGCTTATTTGAAAAGTGGAGGAAAAGACCCTTATTTATGGTGAACTGATCAAGGACCTTTCTTCTTGCGCCTTCCTGTGACACTTGGCATAGCTATTGCAATTGCGGCTTTGATTTTTCGAAGTCAAGCATGATGTTAATTGAAGTTCCCAATGATAATATTTGATAGCTTTCAGCTATGCTGGGCTTGCAATATTTATTGGTGTTTTTCACGGCTTCATGATGACCCCTATTACTTATATTATTGAGAACGTTCCAGGCGCGTCCCCTAACGGTATGTTCAAACTTGACTACTAATTTCGAGCGCAGACAAGTATTCCGACGAGTTACCTATATAGAGACAGTGCATTGAGTAAATCTGTGGTACTATCACAGTTGCCTATCACTACCGTGTTTCTTCAGCTAATTATCGATCATCGAGCAACTAGTTCCCTTTGGGGACCGTACTGTATGTCGGTGATTCATTTGTTCCTCCTTGGCTTTCATTTTTTGTTTAGAAGGTTAAATGAAGGCGGTTAAATATTTGAGCCTCGTGGTCCAACGGTTCAAAAATATTGCTGAGTAGAAAAGTTTAGCCGCAGTTAAATAGACACTGACTTTTCGTTCCATGCAAGGTACAGAGGACAGTCCTGTTTCAGGATGAACTTTGAGGTGATATGCTAAAAATATAATACTTATAACGACCAAGAATAAATTAATGTACTATTGCAGTTCTCGATTACATATTTGCGCATTATTCAAGCATTTTTGCCTTCTCAACAATTTACTATTTCGCTTATTGTTTGTATAAGCGAAATCAACCTCACGCTCCAGCCAATTTGGTAAGGGCCTTTGTGGTAACATATAACAAAAATAAGCTCCGTAGAATTCGATGAAAAGGGAAATAGATTTAATGGGTGCCCATCATCATCCGTCATTTTAAAAGCTTCTTGATGACGCCATTGCAAAGCTGCAGAAACCAACCCGTAAAGTCATTGAAGCCAACGATAGAGACGCATTTTTTGCACACCCTTCGAATTGTAGAATTTATGCGCGCTCGCAGAGGTCAATGACGTGCACTTTTACTATGCACACATCGTCTATGAAATGGCCATCACAACATTAAAGCGTGCTAATTCATATGCACTGATGGTATGGTCATATTCGTGAATGTCTGCAAAGTTTACAAATAAAGAATGGAGTCACTGAGCCTAAAAGTAGTTCGAGAATTATCTCACAGAAGTTTGCGCGTAGGTTTTGACTCAAATTGAAGCAGTGTCATTCTTAGCGTTTTCTGTATGAAACGAAATCGAAGTAAACTCATATTTAACTTAGTTTTCCTCCACATTTTCGTTTCAGTATGCAATCGTGAATCCTATTTCAATAGATGAAAGGGATATGGGTACTTCCGTCGAAAAAAAAAACGCTCTGCTATGTAAGGGAACAAGTTTGTTAAATATTGCGATCAACGTTTCCAGGTACTGCCATCCGCAATATACGGTTTCCTTTGGAGTACGGGCATGATACTGTTCTTTATTTCGAACAGACTGCTTTCGCAGGTGGTCAGCTTTCCGATCACAACGCGGGTACATCGTTATTATTTTTGCATGTAACAGTGTCGTGCGCCTATTGCTATTCGTTTTGAATATATTGACGTAGAGACACCTCCACGTGAGCAAAGGAAATGCTCAGCTCGGAAATCAGATTGCTCTTACATAGCTCAATCGCTTAGTGCATTGAAGGAGATCGATCTTAGCGGACGTCGATTCGAGTCCTGCTTACTAGGTGAGCTCTTCACTATTCGACGTGTGTTTTGAAAACCCTCTGGTGCGAAAATTTGTCCCAGTTGGCCACATCAGTTTAAGAAGTTAGATCTCTGAAGCAAACCAGAACGCTGCATTGGTCTGGCACGCTTGAAAGACAGTGGGGAATTTTTGAGAGTCACGTGAGGCCACCTCGTCTAAAAAAGTCAACAAAGGAGAATGCGCAGCATAATGTGGTCAGCAGAGTACGTCAATACCTTCTGTCACATGAATAACGAGTTATTAATAATTATCATGTGTCAATACCTTCTGTTATATGGATAATGAGCTATTAATTACCAAAGTATGGCGAGCAACTGAGGTGGAAAACTTGATTGCAAATATGGACAATTTCAGCTGTCTTCGACTGTTGGCGTCCTGACGGATGTTTTCGTCTTCACAACGATAAAGGTAAATCGTGTATTGGCTGTTGATAAATGCTGAAGCAAAAAAGTTGTCCTTGGTGATAAAAAAACGCAACTTAAATTCATTTTTACTGGTATATCATTTTCTTTGTTGAGGTGACTTAGAATAGGTGAGCTCTTCACTATTCGACGTGCGTTTTGAAAATTCTCTGGTGCGAAAATTTGCTCCAGTTTGCCATATTTGTTTAAGAAGTTATATCTCTGAAGCAAACCAAAATGCTGCATTCGTCCGGCACTCCTGAAAAACAGGGAGAAATTTTTGTGAGTCATGTGAGGCTACCTGGTCCAAAAAAGTAAACAAAGGAGAATGCGTAGCATAATGTGCTCAGCAGAGAATGCCATTACCGTCTGTTATATGAATATTGAGTTTTTAATTACAAAAGTATACTGAGTAACTGAGATGGAAAACTCGAATTCGTATACGGACCATTTCAGCTGCCTTCGACTATTGGCGTCCTGACGGATGTTTTCATCTTCAAAACGATAAAGGTAAATCGTTTATCCGCTGTCGGTAAATGCTGAAGCCAATAAGTTGCCCTTGGTGCTGAAAAAATCGTGACTTGAATTCATTTACTGGTATATCATTTTCGTTGTTGAGGTGGCTTAGAACTGTATGTGACCTTTACTAATTATAACAATTCAGTCGTCAACATTGTGGTATGACAGGTTTTCGATCATTGCATCTCTCTTTTACATAAGTTTTCCGTTACATGACCAGTTTTGGGACGTTAGCGCGCATCATTCGCAAAACACACTTTGAATTTTGTCCTCGTAAGTGCTGCTTCCAAGCACCGTGACATGCATCCATCACAGTTTGCGGACTTTGTCTTTGGTGGTAGCGTTGAGATGAGAAGAGGAGGAGGAAAAGGGTGCGCGGCAAGGGAAAGCGGAGAGAAGGAAGTGTAATTTGCGGAAAACCTTTGTTTCTCACTCAGTCTTTGCTGGAAGTTTTCGAACATATCTCTTTCCGTATGGAAAAAACATCAAGCAAATCAACACATTCGCTTGAGGTGGTTAGGGAAAATGCGGGGGGAGGCGAATTAGAAGAAGCGGAATTTGTGTACTTCATAAATTTTAAAGCGAACTGAACTTCTGAGGAAGGGGGCATACTTTTAATAGCAAACTTTACTTTTTCTTCGTTTTCGTACCAAATTCATGAGCCTTTGTTTTTTTTTAAATTTAAAAACGACTAGATTAACAATTTTTTTTTTCTTAGAATTACCAGCAGCCATTTTTTCCATTATATATGAGCGGCAGTCTAGCCATTCAAAATCACCGTTGAATTCTCTAACTTCGAGTGGATGATAATTCAGAGTAACTACAGATGTATAGACTTTATGTGGTGTTAATGTACCCTGTTTCGTTTGGCAATAGCCTATGTGAACTTAAGTTGATGATCTGATCAGCTAGCTGTCAAATTTATTTCAGGGCGTAAAAAATTTAACGTTTTTGGCATTTGCGATCACAGTCGGGCTAACTGGGGATGTTCTACTAGCCCTCTCGAATCAGAAGTTGTGATGGTCATACCGCATAGAAATTAGAAACGAGTGTTCAGTGCTGATTTGTACGTTGCGATATCGCTTATTTTATAGTGGTGAATTTTCTTGTCGCATAGAACATCGACTTTACAGGTTACATTTCATTGTAGCCTTTGACAGCATTCAAAAATCGAAGAAAATTTTGAGGAATGTTTTGGTTTTCTTATGCCGTACTACGTACGTTCTCGGGTAAATGACAGTTTTGATGATAATTCCTCCGTTACGTTTTATTTTTTAAAATTTAGGTTGATCCATTTCATCTTGTTTTGCTAATTTCGCTTCAGCAGCTGAATTCCTTACAAGAACTGAAAACAAACTGGAAATTTTAAGGAAACATCCGGAAAGGTTTGAATCTGGTCTTCCGCAGAAACTTCCTACTCAGTTTCCTTGGCTGTGCTTCCTTTCGCCTTTCTGTGTTATAGCCGTAGGCTCCGTGCAATAGTGGTACAGCTGATTATTAAAATAATGTCGGAAAGGTCACTAGAGAGTAATTATTAATTACGATCAGCGAAGTCGCGGAGGAGCAGCCAAAAGTGGGGCAGACTACCTTACTCTGAAAGCCACGCAGCCCCATAAATTACCCGGCTTGGGATCAGAGGAAAGCAATACCGAACCAGAAATAGGCCGTTTTTACACGGAAGCTTGACTCTGGGAAGGAATGCCTTGCCCTATTCAATCTCTTGTATATCTATCTGTTTTCTGCATATCTTGGCGACTATTTAAGTACTTCTTTGGATTCGTGTTCTATGTAAAAACGTTGTAGGTGTTAACGCTAGCATTAATTATCACAGGTATTGTTTAAAAACAATTTCAGTAACAATCGATTAGTAAACAATTTGAGTTTGATTGAAATACAATGCGTAAATTTGTGATCAAGAACTCAGAAACAGCTCGGCTAATATGTGAATAGAAAAATGTGAAAGAAAACGAGAAGCTGTTTATTCTTAAAAATTGCTCACTAGAAACAATATAATAGCAAAATAATGAACTCATCGTCGAATCATAACAGAAGCGATATATCTCCGAAAGCATCTTGACATCTTACGGGAAAAGCCGATGATCAAATTTCATGCAAAGATACGTTTGTGGGAAAAATATTCTGTGCAAATAAACTTCTGGAGAAATAACACTCCTCACAGAAGTTGATTATGCTTTTGATATTGTTATCTTTCATTTGCATGATAAGAAAAATCCAATGATATAGTCAACAAGTTTTTCAAGAAAAAATTTATTAAATTAGTTACACCTCCATGGTTTTACATTTGTATGGTTTTACACCGCTGTGGTTTTATCTTGGAACTTAGTAAATACGTTTATTTATACACAGGCTTAATATCCAATAATACCAGACAATAATGTACATCCAATTACCGTAAAAGCGATAATAACGAATAACGTAACATTTCCATAAAGCATGAAGTAAAAAACATTCGATTCTATCTCAACGCCACTCAAGTCTTTTTTATTTCTTTAAGCGTTGGATTGATTGATACTCGTTTGTTACGGTATAGAATATTCGATTTTGGAATATCGAGCAAGCAACAACGTGGAATCGTCGTTCGTCGAATATCATTCCCTTCTCGAGTGCTTCGGTTTTCGGAGTGCCACTAATTGAAAGAAAGCTTGAACAGCGGATGCTTGGTTCTCTTCGAATTCCAAAAAGCTTCGGATAAAGCCTGAACTTTTCAGCAAGTCTCAATAAAATCTTTTTTACTAGTGGCAATAAAACTCTTGATGTGTTTAGCGAATGGAAATTTGATGACGTTTGCGTGCATTAGATTTAAGAACCACTTAATTTTAAAAATAAATTATTTACGTCTAATTGTTCTCAGCGATAAAGTTGGGATCGAGTAAATGTTTTGTGACAAAACTACCGCAAACAATGATATTCGTTTTTTCGTTGGCTTTTTTTTCCTCTTTTTTTCGTTCTCTCGTAAATCGCTAGAAATAAATGATACTTATGAAATGCATAAAAATTACTAAATGGATTTAAAAAAAAAAATCATCGGCGTCTTCTCACTGCTTAAAGGTTCCCTTAACAACGTTTTATATGTATCCTATAATTATAAGCCTATGCTAAAAACTAGATTTTTAGGAATAAGAAGTAGTTATTAATGCTCAGGTTCCAGATGAGTCGGCAAAAGACTAATGTCATTAAAGGTAGTCATTTTTGCTAGCGTAAAGATTTGACGATTTGCAAAAAGTACGCTAATATTTCAACAAAGTTATTTCCAAAGAGAACATCGCAACTTTGTTGCATTGCCTGTTTAGGTGGTTTATGTGCTTACATAAATAAAGACATCCAAATACAATACGGATAGCGAATGCATTATTATATCTGTTAGATTAGTGGGACATCCTTTAGTTAGCCTCGATTCCCACTGTCAAATCGTTTTTTCTCGAAAATATTTCTTTCCCAGCTTTCCATTAAGAATGTGAATTCTCTTTAGAAAATATTTGTCTTTGACTGAACTTTATAAAAGTGCAATTAAATCTTAATAAATTCATTCGTTCGTTCATACATTCTGTCTCCTTCGTCAATTTGTTCGGTTCATCGCCCAACCGACTCTCCGGTTTATCCATATCTTAGCCGCAGCTTGTTCTTCTTTTTTTTTTTAAAAAAAAGAAGCAAAAATGAAATTCGAAAGTTTGATAGCCATCAAAATTTGAGCACACTTTTCGTGGCTTCAAAAATAGCTTACCACAAGTCAACAGATTTTATCACCAATTTCGATCTGGCGCGTCTCTTTCTGTTTAGTTGATCGCTCGACGACCGCATAAAAGATCATCGAGAAGATTTATGAGGTTTTGCAGAACGAATAAAAAAAAAGTACACCATGCAATGTCGTATAACGGCCACGAAAACGTTTGAGAATAAAAATGCGAGTGGTGAACAACAGAAAAGCAAAGAATCAAAGAACTGTTCGTAAACCAAAGTTTAATTCACAATTAATTGGCGAAAGTAAATTTTCAAAATAGGATTTTTGGGTGAACTATTCGAAATTAGCATACCTATGAAGATCCGATCAGAAAATTTCTTGATCTCAAAGAATTCTGATTTATGAAACAAGTTGATATCTCAGATACGAACAATCTGAAGAAATGTTTTGGCAAAAGCCATGATTTCTTTTGCTTTTAAATTCTTATACTTTAAAATTCTTAATTGCCTGTGCTGTTGAGATTTTTAGATGTCGATGAAAAATTTTAAACAAATTTCGTGTTGAATTTCTTCGAGTAATATCCGCACAATTCTACACCAATAACATCAATAAATTTCTATCGATCTTTGAAGTTAACTAAAGTTCTTTGTAGACTTACAAGTGAAGTAACAAATTAGAACGGAACATTTAGTCTCCTATTTCATCGTGTAAAAATACTAAAGCACTTTCCATTCATGATATCATCGTCAAGACCAATAGAAACCAGGACTAGATTCATTGACGACATAGAGTTTATGCAGCTGAGCAGTTAAATTGTTGGATTGCGAGGCATATCACATGCGGTCAGAGTTCAACGCCCACCTCAGAACTTCAGTGATTTCTGGATGCGATAATATGAAAGCAGCACTCGATAAGTGACTGAGATGAAAAAACATGCGGAACTTGACCAGCTGCTTGATGCGACCAGCATTAGTTCTTTATTATAATTTGTTATAATTTTTTCGTGAAATGTGTAACGTTTAGACGTGTGGTTCACTTAAAATTATGTTTCGTTGTTTTGTCTCACCCTTCTCGTTGTCTTACATTATCCGTAACTTATCAGTAACAGGCTCACTTACTCAAACTGCTTCATTTAAAGATCACTTGTTATACTGCGTGTTGCTGATATATTTTAATGATCGAAGCTGGTCGGTAAAATGGCTTAAAACACCTATAAATCGATCTTTTCCCGCAGCCTTCTCCCCAACCCCCTTCCCCATTGGCAGGAGGCAATCACGATCGAGAAAACAACTTAAGTTTCACAGCTCTGTTGAATGGTAGGCTTTTCACGAAAGACCTTTTCGGATGACATACGACTATCTGGTGATGACAGTTTGCGACAGAAAGTACGCAATTAAGAGTCTGGCGCAAAATTCGAGGCGAAAGAATGTAATTTTCATTCAAGTGCAATAAATTTGTTTGTGCCTTTTTGGGTTACCGTAAAGTTTTTTTCTATAAACACCTCTTACTCTTACTCGTTTTTCTTTGCGTCGAATAATTAGCTGTTCTGAATGGATCTGTGTGTCCTCCTCATCTAGAATAACAAATTTTTGAGAAGACCCTGTGGAAATCAAATTTCAAAAACAGAAAATCTTCGCCAAAACATTCATTCCCCGTGGAGCATCTAGGAGGAAACAACAATAGAATTTTCATCAAATCGAATGGAGCCATATTCGTAGGCATAATAGCCACCCGATGGTGCGAAGTAGCCGAGAAATTTCAGATAAATTTATGTTCGTGGGGGGAGCGGTTGGGAAGGAGAGAGGAACTACTGGTATTACGCCTTTTGAGCGAAACAAAGCAACTAGTTGCGTCGTCATAAAAAGTAACCGTTTTGCAACCGGCACCTTCGCGAATTTTCGCATCTTTCAGAAATTACCCGCAAAATGAACATCAAAAACGTTGGAAATTTTTCCAAAATGCCGAAAAAAAACAGAAAAGTCTGGAAAACAGAACTTTCCATGTTTGCGACATTTCGGGCACTTGCGGCTTGCATTGTAAGTGGCGGAATACTTTGAGATTCACTGCTTGAGATTCTTGGATCCGAAAATTTTGACTCGCAGATTTTTTATTAAAAATTTGTGACCCACAAATTTGGCCTTAAGAATTAATCACCTTTAAAATTTTGATCATACATTATGATCTGTACGTAAATTTTGGTCAGAAATCAGTCGATCACTCGCAAAAATTGTCGAAAACTCTTATGGCAGTCGCTCATCTGTGATACGATGCAATGTCTCTCATATATCCTTTGCAGCTGCTAACATTTTGCAGATGTGAAAAAGAGTGGAACTTGTCGACGCACTGAACACAAGATGAATCAGCGTCAGCGTCCGTATCGCTTATCGTCGTTCGCTGTTGCGTAGAAGCGTTCAGAAGCGTAGGTCATTGCACTTTTTGGGCGCCTTATTCCGCACCTTTATTCAACAGACGCGTTTCGTTCACACCAAACCACTTTGAGCTTCAGTCTGAGTATGACCTTCAGTCTTGTTTTTTTGCTTCGTTTTTGCATCATTATTTCCGTTTACTTGCCCAATTATCTTGAATAAAATTCCACACCTAAATCGAGCCTCTTTTCTCGTGTGATTGATTTTTGAGCACCGCAATTATGTAGAGTTCTGCGTTCATTTCGGTATAATCCCGCCTTCGGACAAAGTAAGCCTTCTTCTTGCTATGATGCGGAAAGTTGCGCTCCTGTCGGTTTTGTGTTTGAGGTTATATGATATGTTTGTTACCACAGTAAGTGAAGCTTAAGCAGGTTCCCTTCGCATCATTTTCCTCATACTGCTACATTATTTGGGGTATTATGGGTGTAGGATCAGCTACATTGGAACGTTTGCCGTGTTACAACTTCGAGGTTCCTTTTTCTCTGGTTCCTCGAACTTCTTTTGCTACTCCGCTTTCCCTTTTCTTTAGTTTCCAGCCGAACCCTCCTCATCATTTCTGATTGCCCTTACATTATTTTCCTGCATTAATTTTTCGAGTCAAATATCGGAATTCCAGAATTCCCTAACCATTGCTAGGTTTAACGATAGCAATATCGAGCGCACTTTTTGCTTAGCGAAAAATTGATCGTTTCATGTTGAAACTAACCAGTCAGCGTTAGAGCTGTTTTTCCTGATAAGTAGCTTGCTTCGCTTCGCTATTTGTTTGACTGGTGGCAGATAAACCTTTGAATATACTCGCTTATGGTGCTGAGACCGAAAACTATTTTTTAATTTGTATATCGATTCGAATTTTCTGCGTAGAAAACGAGTGTATACGCCTCACTTGTGCACTATGCAATCCAAAATTTCGATGCATTATAAAAAAGCCGTGGAACCAGCTAGCTCGAAATTTATGTAAAAAAATTTTAAAAGAATTAATAAAAAAATTTTTCGGAAAGCCAGGACCAATTGTTATTTCGATCCTGAAAGATCCATCACGCAGCATCACGAACTTTTATTCGGAATGATTGGTGAGTTTGCAGTTTGATTCAAAGAGATTAAAGGATTTGGCTCTTCCGGACTCTCATTTCGAAGGATTATCTAATCTATTTGGAATGAATTAAGAAATCCGATCCGGAAAAATCAGGAATTTATCGCCTAAAAATCCACAATTCATCTATGATCATTAATCATTAGAATAGTTCGACTCCACTGGCAACTTGGGAAGAAATAAAATCTGGCGCTTGCATAAGTGCAACGTTTCATATGATGCAACACGGTAGCGTTAGTGCAGAAATTTTACAATTTACCGTGTTTTTTACACAAAATGTTTTGTATTTTCCGCCTCCGAATATTACCCAAATTAATCGAACTAACCAATTTGGATTAAACGCAACCCGAGTTCAGTCTATAATAGGCATGAGCTTTTCCATTCCGATCATTATTCGTATAAAGCATCTATCTCATTCTGGTGGTTGTTCTGTTGATAGGTCAATTTTACTACTCATTTAAAAGACGTAATGCCAACATATTGGTTACTCCCTACCTCTCCCACCACGCTCGCCCCCCTCCCCCTCCACCCCGCCCTTCTAATCATTCACTGTCCATCCAGAACCCTTACAGAGCCTTTTTTAGTGCACTAAATCTCATCTAAGAAATGAATAACTGGACTGGTACCAAATAGGCTGAAATTAGAGCCAAAAATATGATATTGCCAGCAGCTGCTTTCGTTCCCATTTCGTGCTCTCTTTTCGGAGAATGGTGGATGAAAAAAATGATCTTCGTTGCTTAACCATCAATGAATAATTCGACCGAATTGATAAATTTATTTATTTTGCTGCCGTTTTCAACAAACACTTTTGTCACATTGAGCGAACGTCGTTCGTTCATTGCAAGCACTCATTTATTTCGTGAGCATTGTTGTTCATGTTTGTCCTCGGCATGACAACACTCCCACTCTCCCCCTGCTTCCCCTCCTCCTCCCCTTCCTCTACCCTCTCACCTTAAAGAGTGAATTTTTGCACTTGAGGTTGTCTTATGTAGCTGTATATTGCTATTTGGATTACATGTTGACATTTGGTGGGGGCGATGTTTGTTCACTTTGATTTTGCGTACAGCGGGTATCGGGAAATTTTGGGCTTTCTCTGACGGGGATCTGCAGTGCCGTGTCGTCTGCCTCCGATTCCAATTTCTTCGACACAACTTTTTTTCAGGTAAGTTCTGTGTAAACGGATAAATAAATTTAGCATATAGTAGGTTAGGCGCTTCTCTCATTTTCGATTGCGATGGTCGCTCCCTCCCTTCCTTACGTAGCGAATAAACCTCCCATTTCCGTAAACAATGTTGTTAGAGAGAGGTTTGCGAGGTTTTGTCAGCCGTTCTAAGCAGAATGAATGTTGGCAAGTTATTGACGTCAATCGCATTTGTGGACTTCAATTGGTGTTATTGAGGAGCGTTATTGTTGATACATAAGATATTCACTTTTCGCTGGCTGAGCTAGTTGAAGTGTGCAATCCTCTTAGGCTTCTCACAAATATTTATTTAGGTCTTCGCTTCCATGCTTCTTAGTTTGCGCGATAATGGCCGGAACTGAATATCTACTGAGATTTTTTCTCCTCATAGCTGAAAGCTGATGTGAACCTATTGGACGTAAATACGTGTAGGTTTCTATTTTTTATTTTCTTCTTCACTCGTTCAAAAGAGTTCTATATATGCTTATTGTATAGGCAAGTGACATATGCCTGGTAGGCATATGAGCACACCCACTTAGACAAGCATACTTTTGTTACACTTTTTTTTTGAGCTAAGCGCAACATGACATATAAAAAAATGTTCGTACATGCAGTTTAGAAAACGTCTATAATTTCATACGATTTATGACAATTATTACCCGCGGAATGTGGCAGAGTTTCAATGTGGTGTCGTATCTATAAGTAAACGTAGAGATGGTGCAATATCCACAAGTAATAACTAAATGAGTCCACGGATAATTATACACTTGAAGTTCAACTTAACTAAGTAGCTTGTGGCTATAACACTAAAGAACAGGTCAACAAACAGTAGTACACGCTCGTTAAAACATGCAATGTGCGTTTTCAAGTAATACTGGTTACGTCTCTTCTAGTGAGTTATTAGCACGTTAGCACGTTACCGCTCGGACCTTCACTGCGATCTCTCGATGTTACTGAGGCAATCGCACGCCGAGCACAGCCATCGCTTTGGTTGTTTCAACCTGTTGTTAACCGCCCACTGGCTGGGCTGTCAGTGGTATGGTGGGAATCAGCCGGGAATCGAACCCGGGTCTCCCCGCACACGAGGCGGGGGCTCTACCACTGAGCTACTGCAGCTCCCAGTGAGTTGTGAAGTAAATTTTTGGTTTTTTTTTAAGCATGTACCTTTGAACTATGCGTCCAAGTTTAACCATTGGTCCCTCATATTGACAAAAAATTCGCAAGAGCGACATATTAATTAGATACGAGGAGTGGATTTTAGAGTAAACATTAGCAGTGAGAGTACTCCTAACATTTGATGTTTACGCACTCAGTGGCCTATCTTACATCGGCTTCTGCGTTTTCACATTTTCCATACTTCTGTATGCGGATTTCTCTTTTTCCGCTATCTTCTATATATACCGTTTCATCTGATCGTTGAGGTAATAAGCGTAACTGATATTTGAGTCTTTGAATTTTCCTTTGTAATTATTTTGCTTATTTTGAAATAAATTCAAGTGGATCTTCGTTGAAAATGATTTTCGACTCGCTTCTCATTAATTTTTTGAATAATTTCGGAAGAAAAAATGTTAAAAGAAGGCATTAGTTTTTGTGAGATGTTAGCAGATTTCTCAACAAACAATTTCCTTCTTTCATTTAACCAACTGCACAAACTTTTTTTATTCTCTCTGATCGATGAAACGATGTTCAGAAAAATCCTTTGATGTTTTTCTCACTTCGAACTTTCAATTTCCTTATTGCGCCTTATTTAACTCAATAGTTCACAATAATGCTATTTCATGCTGTTTTCCATTAACTTTTTTTCTAAACGATTCATTCAGTGGGAGTGAAAAACGATTATAAAGCCAATAAGCTTGTTGCTTTGTGTCATCTCAGTTTGATGAAATGTTTCTGCTATTTTATAGCAATACTAATAATTGACGTTAATCAAACGAGCGTATAATCATCACTTTAATTAATGAGCATAATTAGTGAACTTTGATGTTTACTAAAATCGCGTAAATAGCACTCACTAATCGAGAATCTATTATGAATTTCGAATGTATAAACTAATTGTTTGAGTCGTTGAGCGATACGTTATTTTAATTTGCTTTGAAATTATAATGTCATTTGAAAGGTCAAAACGCCTTTTGTAAGAAAATTATAAACAGTCATTTCAAAAGTGTGTTAAGGCTATGATTTAACCAATCGTTGAATGCAAACGAATTCGATGTGAATTTCTATAAGCTAACTTCATTTCATATTTTCATTGACGAATGTCTCAGATTATTCTTTCGTTATTTACTTGTTTTAGTTACTAATTTTTTAAATTTTGATTTTAATTTTCTTAAACTATTTTAAAAAATTATATTTGTATTTTTATTTTTTCGGAAAAATTTCTTATTTGTCTTTCTTTATTTACTTATTTATTACTTATTTACTTGCTTTGCTGTTTTATTCATCATGCAATTGATCAGTAACGTTTCGCTTTCTTTGATTGCATGAAACAGGCAACGTAGTTCCGATATTGACTAGGCTCTTCATCTCGACAAATAACTTGCCCTGTTGCCTGTAGTGTCGCCCCGAGCATAACTACCTCTTAACAAAGCTATTTTCAGTTATTATGCTAATTTCCAGGGACAATAAATTATTAGACGAGGCTTTGCGTCACCGTAGTAGCTCCAACAAAACCCTATGTGTTATAATTTCAACAACTGTCTTAATTGCGGGTATTCAAGGTAGGGTGGGGGAGTGGTGATAAATTTCAAAAAAAAAAAACCGGGCACCAATATCATCTCACAAAAATCATACAAACCTGACTGACATAAAACTTCACACAAAATTTATAAGCTAACAGACTGATAAGCTAGACTTTACATGTTTTATCGCCGCACACTTTTCCAACGAAATCATAACACACAGTGAAATCGGTTCTGTAATCCAGCTAAACTTTTTTATTCAAAGAAAAAATCACTTCAAATTATACTACATGATATCTTTTTTTTTTTTAAATTCTGGAAGAAATCATTCAGCTCTTGACACGTCTAGATGAGCCGTTTTTATGATAGTAATCTTCTAATCCATCTTTCAAACGCTCACCGTCATATAATCAAACAGAATCGAAAAAGAATCGAATCGAATTGATACTCATTATTAAAATAAATGCGAACTGATTCCAATAGAAATTTATTTCACATTAATGTTCATAAATATTTCTTGTTCACTCAAATGAAGATTGCTCGACATTCGTGAGCGGCATTATTTAACTTGAGCACTTCTAATCGATCATTCATATTTGGGTCTAGATCAATGAATATTTTCACACGATAAAATTACTCCTAAAATTAAAAGTAATCGATCATGAACGATTGTTTACGAGGAGAATTGTATGTAAATTCGTTTTATTACTTTCAAGTTGGATTTTGTTCAAAAAGAAGCTCAAATTTTTTTTAGTTACATTGAATATATGATCTCTTTCGTTCCTCTTCTTTTCGCTCTCTTTCACTCATTCATCTTTCTATCATTAACGACCATCTTGAAGTGTTCTGACATATTCTATGCTTCGCTCCGGAAAAAGGAGGTAAAAATATCAACTGTGCACTATGGCTATAAGGGAATCTAAACGGAACGACCATGTATATGCGCATAGAATTTAATGCATATCGTACTCTTATGTACTCTTGTGCATAACAAAAGAAACAAAGTTGCCAGATATTACCACAACTTTCTGTTGCCACGGTAAACACTCGACCTATGAATGGTTATTGCAACGGAAACGAGCATAGGTGTACTTTTCCGTAAACACACTAATCCTATGAATATTTCCATAATATATTTCCGTTTATTTTGCGAAAGAAAAGTGAATTCGCCATGAGAGGAGCAGCACAGAAGTATGTTGTTCAATAAGTGAGTATTGCAAAAATCGTACAACCTGTTAAATTTAGTATCCAAAAGAGTGGGAAGGTTTGGCGGCTTCCGTTGAGTCCCAGAGCCAATAGATCTAATATCCCACCTTAGATCTAATATCCCAC
>JPKZ01000722.1:61254-71401 GCA_000803305.1 Toxocara canis
GTAATTCTACCGCCGTTCTTTTGGAAAGTTAGGATGCATATAAGGAACCAGTCCAACTAGAAACATAGATTTTATCCGCCAAGCTACTGTGATCAATGCGGCCGATGCTACGTCAATACTGCTTCCCCTCCCATCTCCTCCATCCCATACCACAACCATCTATTGTTCTCACAGAAGGTAGAATAGCTATGTATTATCTTAGTATCCGTCACCTCTGTAGGCTGATATGGCCGCTCGGTCGAATCTTAAAGCATTGCCTTTAAAGGTCGTCTGAAACAGGACACTTTGGTGTAATCAATTTTTGCATGATACCTTTTCTGAGTGACTGAAGCCGTTCTTTAAAGGTCATAATGTGACCTTTAAAGATCAGCTTCAGCCACTTAGAAAGATTGCCATTACGAAGTTTATGAATTCTAGTTTGGTGAAAACGGTGACCCCTTGTGATCGTTAAAAGCTGAGCTTTTATCCGCACCTCTGATCATGCGTTAACAATTGTTATCATTAAACCTGAAGAGTAAGCCACAATATTTTGAATATTTAAAAATTGGTGCGCAGTCACTCAACAAAAGTACAAGCGAACGAATGAAGTATACTGGAAAGTTTTCGAGCAAACGGTTCTAAAATCATGACAATTTTCTATGTCTTATAATATGGAAATAATGAAATATGTGGCGCAACGGAAAAGTACAATCAAAATTAATATCAACAATTTGAATAACAATACTGAAAAAATTTCATTCCTTTACGCTTGAATGTTCCATACCATACCTTAGGTGTTTCATGTGCAACTGTAGTTTTAGACGTTGATTGTAAATGTTTAACTAAAGTGGGTAGAGGAAAGTATACTCTTCGAAGCCGTTTTCTTTTCGCGTTTTTCAAACACAAACATTCTATGGTTCGTTTGATCTGGATTACGCTTTTGGTCATAGGATTACTAGCATAGCGTTGAAGAGAACGATTAAAGCTGCAACATTCTCAGTGAGTCCCCAATAAACGATATTGATGATGTGTGCTTCAGATTTTTTTATATTGTTGGAATTTCTGCTTAAAATAATTACTTGGACGATTAGGTATACTACGATCGGTTGCTATCACTAAGCAATTTGAACCGGTATTAAGTTGAAACCCAAACGATATGTGCCGAATTTTTCTTAAAAATTCATCTATCGACGGATCGTCTATGGCAAAAAAAAAAAACAAATTGCAAGTTTGTTGGCGAGTAAATTTTTGAGGAAATTTGGCACAACGCATCTAAACGAAAGTTCGGAAAAGCAATTAGATTTGATGCATATGCAACTGGTTTCTTTGTTGAATTGTCGACAATACACTGAAGAGGATCACTGGTTGGGTATAGTGGGTGCAACGTGCAGATTGTACATACGCCAATGTTTTGCACCTTATCTCTTCTCTTCCTTTGCAAACGATATTGATACTTTGATGATGCTTGGTATAGCAAACAATAACTGTACCTAACCTGTACCTCAGTATTTAAAGACAAGACAACTGTATGATTAACCGATCACTATGTGCGAGCAATACCTGCACCTTAATGATCTTAGAATGTAATATAAACACCACTGCATCATAATATAATCTTTTTTTCCGTTCCTGAACTTGTTAGCTGCATAAATATTTCTCGTCTGTATATATTTGCTCAAGAAATTTGCGCGGAAATTTTTAAGAAATTTTCCTTCCGATTTTTTCGTTCAATGGCCGTTTTTTTTTACGCTTGCAATATGCCAAAACAGCAATTGCTTATCGCTCGGTCAGCTAAAAATAGATGGCGTACGATTGCGTTAGCAGCGCAGGGCACATACTTTCAGAATCGGTCGTAAAAGAATGATTGCCTCAGAGATCGCTAGATGTTCTCAATTTGTGGTATGCTTTATGTGCAAAAAAAAGAAAGAAAAAAAGTAGGTGTTATGGCGAACAAAGCCGTATCATCGATAGAGATGGAAAATGTAGTCAAAATAAAATGATGATTGGGCGATGGAATGGGAAAAGAAAAAAAGGTGCATCATCCGTGAAAATCTTTTCTCAATGCATCACAACCATTACACACACACACACACAACCAATGGGCTCAGTTTTCGAATCAACACAGCTGAAGAAAAAGCGTGAACATGAGGAAGCAATTTAAGCTTAGCTACAGATGAGCTCGGCTATCGTGCAATTTTATTAATAGCTTATTTCACCATTGCACAACAAAAAGTTGGCTGATGAAAGCAATATAGTCGGTGAAATAAAGCTGCAAAAAAAATGAATTTTATGGACTTTCATAAAAGACTTTAATGGTTGCAAGAAAACTGGTTATGAATAATAGCTCAATAGGAGAGAATAACTTCATTTTTTTTTTCGTGAAGCTTTTCGAGTTTATTTTATAGCATCTTTTGAAGTTTTATAATTTTCTTTTTTTTTATAAACGAATATGTAAGAAATATATAACAAATAAATCATAAAGTAAATAACAAACGGTTATTTTTTAGGTATCACCGCGAGTAGTATTTCAGATGTACTCGAATTTAAATATATTTTATCATTTTCAAAAGCTTTTCTTGCGTTCCAAAAATCTTATGTGTTAAATTATTTGTTACAGTTTTCATTCAGTCACTAAAATTCTTCCTAAAATCGTTCGAAATTCAGAAGTTTTTTTTTCTAAATCTCATCAAACTTCTTCCATATAATCACATTGTCCTTTCCTTCTACATCACATAAACTGCTATAAATTACCCGAAACACAAGTGCACTAGTCGAAGTGGATATGTGTTTCCCCCAAGTTTATGAGAATCGATTTAAGAAGCAATGTATTTTCGTCTATTTGTGCTTATCGCAATATGCCAGTGAAAGATTGCGTAAAGCGTTAGAATGTGAAAACTTTTTCGTTTTTTTCTTTTGCTTTTACGTTTAATTCTTCTAACGTTCAGACCAATGGAAAAAAAAGCAAATTTGTTCATTTAAAAAAAAAAAAAACTCAATAGCGCAGCATCATTAAGCACACAACGTTCAACGTTACGGAAATTTGCCGTAGGTCGCAGCACATGTGTATTGAAAAATTTGTAGCCCATAATGCTATATACCCATGAAATTTTTGAGTTACACTTAGCATAGATATAGCAGCCGAATATCGTAATCCTCCTTAGCTTCTCATTAGATTAATTAGTGCTTAAATATCATTAAATTTTGCCCATAATTCAACCGCTTCAAATTAACGATACAAGCGCTTCAATATGTATAGAGAAAAGGCGAAATAGCATTCACGTGACGCTTTTTTGAGTAGTATCCTTAAGAAAACTCAAAAAGCAAGTCTCGGTTCATGTCGAATTTCATTGACGCGATTGCCTACTAAAAGTTGTTTTAAAATGGTTTTATAAGTAAAAGCTAGTATGCCAGACAGCTTAGAAATAGATACTCGTTGGAACTTTTTTTCTTGAAATTCGTTTTTAACTTTTTTGAAATCGGAAAAAAGCTCAAGTTGAGATTCTTGAAGAAAAATTTCTTGAATTTTTTTTACCAAACTGAAGATTTACTTTTTGACAAGAAATTTTTCTTTAGCAAGGTTTTTTTGAATAGTTCAGAGGGGAACACTCGAAAAGCTATGTGAGTTATGTGTAACCACGATGTGCAATTTGATTAAGCTGTAAGAGTGGTCGCACTCCTTTATGAATGGCTAGCTCATAAATAATTCGTACCTCCGAAACGGCCACATTTACATCCTACATCACGGTGATAAATTGCCAAAATAAGCCCCTTTTTCACTCTTGTATTCTATGCTTTTCACTGGAAGAAAAAAACAACTTTTACTGCAGCATCGTTCCAAGTTGTGCCTGGAACGATACAGCCGTAAAAGAAAATACATAATACAGGCGTAAAACGATACATAATACAATCTGAATAGAACGTGCCAAAAAAATAGTAAACGAATAAACAATGCAACATTCGTGAGAAAATGTTTCATAACATATTTTTTGGAACTATTACAGATATGCGCATATACGCATATTTGTGTAACATATATTTGTGTAACACATGTACAACATATATTTGTGCAACACATGTATAACATATATTTGTGTAATCGCGTTTTTCAAACACAAACATTCTATGGTTCGTTTGATCTGGATTACGCTTTTGGTCATAGGATTACTAGCATAGCGTTGAAGAGAACGATTAAAGCTGCAACATTCTCAGTGAGTCCCCAATAAACGATATTGATGATGTGTGCTTCAGATTTTTTTATATTGTTGGAATTTCTGCTTAAAATAATTACTTGGACGATTAGGTATACTACGATCGGTTGCTATCACTAAGCAATTTGAACCGGTATTAAGTTGAAACCCAAGCGATATGTGCCGAATTTTTCTTAAAAATTCATCTATCGACGGATCGTCTATGGCAAAAAAAAAACAAATTGCAAGTTTGTTGGCGAGTAAATTTTTGAGGAAATTTGGCACAACGCATCTAAACGAAAGTTCGGAAAAGCAATTAGATTTGATGCATATGCAACTGGTTTCTTTGTTGAATTGTCGACAATACACTGAAGAGGATCACTGGTTGGGTATAGTGGGTGCAACGTGCAGATTGTACATACGCCAATGTTTTGCACCTTATCTCTTCCTTTTATTAGCAAACGATATTGATACTTTGATGATGCTTGGTATAGCAAACAATAACTGTACCTAACCTGTACCTCAGTATTTAAAGACAATATTTCTGTATGATTAACCGATCACTATGTGCGAGCAATACCTGCACCTTAATGATCTTAGAATGTAATATAAACACCACTGCATCATAATATAATCTTTTTTTCCGTTCCTGAACTTGTTAGCTGCATAAATATTTCTCGTCTGTATATATTTGCTCAAGAAATTTGCGCGGAAATTTTTAAGAAATTTTCCTTCCGATTTTTTCGTTCAATGGCCGTTTTTTTTTACGCTTGCAATATGCCAAAACAGCAATTGCTTATCGCTCGGTCAGCTAAAAATAGATGGCGTACGATTGCGTTAGCAGCGCAGGGCACATACTTTCAGAATCGGTCGTAAAAGAATGATTGCCTCAGAGATCGCTAGATGTTCTCAATTTGTGGTATGCTTTATGTGCAAAAAAAAGAAAGAAAAAAAGTAGGTGTTATGGCGAACAAAGCCGTATCATCGATAGAGATGGAAAATGTAGTCAAAATAAAATGATGATTGGGCGATGGAATGGGAAAAGAAAAAAAGGTGCATCATCCGTGAAAATCTTTTCTCAATGCATCACAACCATTACACACACACACACACACAACCAATGGGCTCAGTTTTCGAATCAACACAGCTGAAGAAAAAGCGTGAACATGAGGAAGCAATTTAAGCTTAGCTACAGATGAGCTCGGCTATCGTGCAATTTTATTAATAGCTTATTTCACCATTGCACAACAAAAAGTTGGCTGATGAAAGCAATATAGTCGGTGAAATAAAGCTGCAAAAAAAATGAATTTTATGGACTTTCATAAAAGACTTTAATGGTTGCAAGAAAACTGGTTATGAATAATAGCTCAATAGGAGAGAATAACTTCATTTTTTTTTTCGTGAAGCTTTTCGAGTTTATTTTATAGCATCTTTTGAAGTTTTATAATTTTCTTTTTTTTTATAAACGAATATGTAAGAAATATATAACAAATAAATCATAAAGTAAATAACAAACGGTTATTTTTTAGGTATCACCGCGAGTAGTATTTCAGATGTACTCGAATTTAAATATATTTTATCATTTTCAAAAGCTTTTCTTGCGTTCCAAAAATCTTATGTGTTAAATTATTTGTTACAGTTTTCATTCAGTCACTAAAATTCTTCCTAAAATCGTTCGAAATTCAGAAGTTTTTTTTTCTAAATCTCATCAAACTTCTTCCATATAATCACATTGTCCTTTCCTTCTACATCACATAAACTGCTATAAATTACCCGAAACACAAGTGCACTAGTCGAAGTGGATATGTGTTTCCCCCAAGTTTATGAGAATCGATTTAAGAAGCAATGTATTTTCGTCTATTTGTGCTTATCGCAATATGCCAGTGAAAGATTGCGTAAAGCGTTAGAATGTGAAAACTTTTTCGTTTTTTTCTTTTGCTTTTACGTTTAATTCTTCTAACGTTCAGACCAATGGAAAAAAAAGCAAATTTGTTCATTTAAAAAAAAAAAAAACTCAATAGCGCAGCATCATTAAGCACACAACGTTCAACGTTACGGAAATTTGCCGTAGGTCGCAGCACATGTGTATTGAAAAATTTGTAGCCCATAATGCTATATACCCATGAAATTTTTGAGTTACACTTAGCATAGATATAGCAGCCGAATATCGTAATCCTCCTTAGCTTCTCATTAGATTAATTAGTGCTTAAATATCATTAAATTTTGCCCATAATTCAACCGCTTCAAATTAACGATACAAGCGCTTCAATATGTATAGAGAAAAGGCGAAATAGCATTCACGTGACGCTTTTTTGAGTAGTATCCTTAAGAAAACTCAAAAAGCAAGTCTCGGTTCATGTCGAATTTCATTGACGCGATTGCCTACTAAAAGTTGTTTTAAAATGGTTTTATAAGTAAAAGCTAGTATGCCAGACAGCTTAGAAATAGATACTCGTTGGAACTTTTTTTCTTGAAATTCGTTTTTAACTTTTTTGAAATCGGAAAAAAGCTCAAGTTGAGATTCTTGAAGAAAAATTTCTTGAATTTTTTTTACCAAACTGAAGATTTACTTTTTGACAAGAAATTTTTCTTTAGCAAGGTTTTTTTGAATAGTTCAGAGGGGAACACTCGAAAAGCTATGTGAGTTATGTGTAACCACGATGTGCAATTTGATTAAGCTGTAAGAGTGGTCGCACTCCTTTATGAATGGCTAGCTCATAAATAATTCGTACCTCCGAAACGGCCACATTTACATCCTACATCACGGTGATAAATTGCCAAAATAAGCCCCTTTTTCACTCTTGTATTCTATGCTTTTCACTGGAAGAAAAAAACAACTTTTACTGCAGCATCGTTCCAAGTTGTGCCTGGAACGATACAGCCGTAAAAGAAAATACATAATACAGGCGTAAAACGATACATAATACAATCTGAATAGAACGTGCCAAAAAAATAGTAAACGAATAAACAATGCAACATTCGTGAGAAAATGTTTCATAACATATTTTTTGGAACTATTACAGATATGCGCATATACGCATATTTGTGTAACATATATTTGTGTAACACATGTATAACATATATTTGTGTAATACATGTATAACATATATTTGCGCATCTCATGTGTAACATATATTTGTGTGACATATGTGTAACGTATATTTTGTGTAATCTTTATGCACCATTTTTTTATCAATTTCCTTCATTTAATACTCATAATGCGATGAATTCAGGGCGCGTGAAACAATAGTCTTCCCCCAATAGAACGATTTATCACAAATTCTCATATATTTAGATAGAGCTAAATAATATTTTGGGAAAATTTTTGGACGGGAAATTTACTTCAACGAGTTATTCTCGCGCTGTTTGCTTTAGAAAAAGCGTTGTTAAACAACAGTTGATTTTCCATCCACGGATTCGTCATCTTGTGCTATCATCAGATACGGCTGATCAACATGCCTAGAGTAAGACTCTAGCAAATCCACAAAAAAATGACGCTATTCGTATGTGTGCGCATAATAATGAGCATATTGCGCTTGACTGCATGGCGATCGCACCGATGAGTCTCGCAGTATTTATTTCAACAATCCAATTAGTTCTGTAATTATAATTAAGAAGCAAACATGCGAAAAAAAATAAGAAAGAACAACAAGCATAATGAGTTTGTTAATTATGTATAGCAGAAGATTATATGCGATTTCGTAAACGTTTTGTGATAAAGTAAACAAACAACATGAAATAAGCAAAACCTACGAATCTCATTTCATCGACAATCGCGTCACATTTCGAAACGATGCAAATCCCTTTAATTACAAACGTAACTTTTACACTTCGGACAAAAACTGACAGAATGCTGCGCCAGCCAATTGGATGACAAATGGTTGGTCGATCGACCGTCTTCAGCGAACAAAAATGTATTGTGTACATAAGACAACAATTTCCTGTAAATTTCTCGGATAGTGTTGGTTTTTCCGCAACTAAAATTCTAAAAATTTTTTCTTATATAGGACGCAAATAAATCAATATTCGTTTGTTTGTTTTGCTTAACTTATATTTATTTCACTATTTTTTTTCACTCCGGAGCATAATGTATGCTCTTAAATTTATGAACACTTTGTTTTGGAAATGTTTACCGCCTCATAAGCTCTCTGTTTACCGCCTCGCCTCATAAGCTCTCAACACAGTATATTGAAGCTGTTGAGTTTGCGAGCATAAGAAAAACACCACATCAATTTTGTTCACTTATTTATTAAGAGTTTATAGCATTTATAAATGAAAAAAAATACCATCGGGTTTCTATATCTTCATTTATTTAATCGAACCTTCGAATAATCATATCATTTGTTGAAGGTTTGCGAGAGCTGATGGGACGCCCTCGTAGCGAATCAATGGGTAATACCGATAAGGGGAAATTATTACGCAATCCGATCAACAAAAATCTTATCCGAGTACAGGTTAGTTGTCTTGTTGGCTTGGCTTAAAACAAGATGAACTAGACGAAAAGTTTAGTTAGAATTCTTTTTTTTTCGTTTTCGAAAAGAAAAATTCACCTACTTGATTGATACTTGCATTTATACAAAATGCGATATTTCAACATAAACGTATTTGACCTCTGATTCACCCTTCGTACCAGTTTTAGATGATTACTGAAAAACTTAAAGTATTGAAAAAAATTTGACTGCCGCAGATGATTTTGGCCCTTACATCACTTCTTCCCTCATGTTAGAAGAGGTGAGAAAAACGATGAAAGAAAAGAAAGAAAGAAAAAAGTTTAAAAAAAAGCGAATTCTGAGATGTTGTGCAACTAAAATTTGAGATCGCTACGAAGCTCGGCCAATAGATGGTGTTCGGTTCATGCATTGCATGCATTGCAGTATGTAATAATGAGAAAAATAAATTAATTAATATCATGCTGATTAATAGTGCTAATTAAATTCGGCAAGGAACTGAAATTATTTGCAGGCACCTACAATGAATATTACAAATTATATTATAAGTCGTACGAGGAAATCAGTCATCATATTTCACATCACTTAGTCCTATTTGTTGCTAATAGTTTCAACAAAACGAAATGCTTTTGCTCAGATTACATTTTTACGTTTATTGTTGGAGCTGCACTGATTTATGTTTTTTTTTTAAGCATAAGATAAAAATAATGTCTTCTTGCTTCCAGTCTGCGCTCACGCTCAGTGTTAGCAAACACCGAACTCTGCAGTTGTACGTTGGACTTATACACTCTTTGTGACATGAAAAACGTAGTTGAGAGCAGCAAACACATTGAATTGAGCATATCGCAGTCACGAACACTTTTGAAAATGAATCCTCTCGAAGACGGGGATCTTCTGAATTTATCGTCGACTTCCCAGAAAGCAAATTTCAATTTCAGATCGAAAGCTGCCCCGTCGAATCAGTCTATGACCTGAGAGAGGAAGACGAAGGTGCCGATGTATACAATGACTCATTGGCATTTCGACGCCCACGTTCAAATAGCTCAGTTGGTTTTTTTTGCTCTTATAAATAAACATTTCGAAATTACCGATTGTCATTGGTTGCAAGCGGAGGGGTTTTAGCTTCGAAATAATCTTACTCCAGTATGTAAAACTTAAGGTGGAAGGGAGAAAGAGAGGAGAGGGGTTGGTGTTTGTTTTACATCTCGCAAATTTTTTTTCAAATATGGAAAAATTCATGAAAACATTATTCTTCTGCGCTGTAGCATCTAAATTATTTTATTTTCGGTAACGCACATGCAAACTCTATAGTTTTATTTCGAACTGTGAACAAGTGACACTTCATTGACTGTAATACTTTGCTCGATTTATGGGCAGTTAATAACTTATAAATATCGCCATTTTTCCAAAAGCCAGAAAAATTCTGACCTATCCGTGGAAAAAATATTCAAAATTTGTAAGCCTTATTTTCTGCTCGCTGCGTGCGATTGCGTTGTCAGTGCTACCCTCTCCCTCGTCCTTCCCACTTCGCCC
>JPKZ01000722.1:71542-101812 GCA_000803305.1 Toxocara canis
CCCTCATTTCGACATCCTGAGTACGTGAGAGCACTAATGATTGTCCAAAAACTGTGACTGTTCTTAATGTTTTTGCTCAAAGGATTCTTTTCAACATTATTACAGGATTTCCTCATACTGCGTAAAACTTCGCGACCTCTCTCAGTTGATGTTGTTGGCCTCGTGGGTAAGTTCTTATTCTGTCGCTTGTTATGTGCTTTGGCAAATTTACGTTTGTAAAGCACATTATGAGGTAGCTATATCTACACTTTTGTGTGCTCTGTCTTCCCATCTGACTGCTTCAAATGAGCAATGAACGGGGTGAGAGCTAGAAGCTTGAAAGGTATAGTTATCCGACGGTCACTGCTTTCCATACAATCTTTCGGATTGATCCATTAGTTTTAAAATAGCACAAGCACTTAAACACCCCAAGAATTTGAATAAATTTTACAACCGGCCGAGCTGCAACGTTCATCGGTCGGATCCCAGAAAAACAATACTTTCGCGAGGATTTGTGCAAGCGGTTGAGTTAGTTAAGAAGACGGGCTGGTTTTAATTTTTTCGGTAGCTTCTGAAACCTTACCCTCTGGCCCTTTGACTGATTTCTTGAGTGAAACTGTGGAAGTGCATATCATGCCAGCCCCGCTGTCGTGCATTCCCGCTTGCGTTGATGAAACAAATCTTTAAGAATCGCGCAACACGCAAACAATTGCGAAAGGATGCTCTTATTTCAGTTCCTCCCTACAATTTTTTTAAATTGCTCAGCGATGCTTAAGTATGAACACACCGGTGCTTAAGAATGTTGTTTTTTGTATTTTGCTGTGCCTTTGAAATACCCATATTTGAATTACTAAATGCAAATATCCTTCGAATCATTATGCCCGAAATTGGTTTTCAGCTTATCGAGAGAAAAAATGAGAAAGTAAATTTGAGCGAAAAGGTAGAGAAAGAGCTGTGCGATTTATCGTCTTCGACATGATCCACCATTTAGGCGAGGGCAGCGAAAGGCAATTCATCTTCCCCTCTCAAGACACGGGGATTAGACGGGGTTTCAGCGCTTTCGTTCGCGGCGACCTCCTCGCCTTTCCCATCTCCTTCGTCGCAAATTTAGTGAGGCCAATTTTTTTAAATTGCCCAGCGATGCTTAAGTATGAACACACCGGTGCTTAAGAATGTTGTTTTTTGTATTTTGCTGTGCCTTTGAAATACCCATATTTGAATTACTAAATGCAAATATCCTTCGAATCATTATGCCCGAAATTGGTTTTCAGCTTATCGAGAGAAAAAATGAGAAAGTAATTTTGAGCGAGAAGGTAGAGAAAGAGCTGTGCGATTTATCGTCTTCGACATGATCCACCATTTAGGCGAGGGCAGCGAAAGGCAATTCATCTTCCCCTCTCAAGACACGGGGATTAGACGGGGTTTCAGCGCTTTCGTTCGCGGCGACCTCCTCGCCTTTCCCATCTCCTTCGTCGCAAATTTAGTGAGGCTTTTGAGATGGGATATCTTCATCTCTTCTACTTTTCACTTTTTACATGTAGATTGCATGTCATTTGCCAGCTTCTTCGTTGCCCTTTCTACTATGCACGGCCATTCTAATGTGCCCTGGGCTATCAAATGAACGGCCGCAGTAGAAGAGGTGGATAATTGTTCTGGCCTATCTTAGGCTACGCGTCCATCCATTGCTAGTTTGCACGGGTAAAAGAACCGCCTTGCTTATGCCCCTTCTATGCGCCACTCAACCGATTTTTTTTTCAAAAGCGATTTGCGAAAAGGACAGAAATCCTCTACTAGCTTTAGCTTTTAACATAAGCAAAGACAGAAGTGTCCAAGGGATACAACAAATCCAGGCGTTGGATTTGTTGTGTCCCGTACGGCAAGCAGTCTGCCGAAATGTGTCGTATTCGAAGATTTAACCACGACGCTAATCGAAATTGGCCTAGAGCTATGTAGAAATAACTACAAACGCACATACTGCTTACCTCGAATTAAACTCTGAGGATTTTTTTTTACGAATGCTGAAGAGGAGCTCGGTTCGATGGAGCGACTGCTGTCGACAGTGAGCTCCATGTTTCGCAAGATGTCTAGAAGGGTAAACTATTCAAATGCAGAGGAGAAGAATGGAACAGGAGCTACATCTAGGCGAAACTCCATCCGAGAGGATCCTACAGATGGTTTGCTGATGGTTGCGTATAGGCACGATTGTTGCCTCTTTCGTCCCTTCCTATACATCGTCATGAACCAAAGGCTCCTGCCTATTGATACAGAGGTGATATTTTATAGATGATCATGCAGATCCATACAAGCAGTATATGAGAGTGGTCGATTGCTATGAACTTGCTCCACATATGGGATCGATAGTCATTGTTGATAAACGCATGAAGGTATGCAAAAAGTTTATTTTTCAAATTTTTGTATGAAAAAGAAATAAATTTGAATGTCGCTTCTATTGAATTTCTAAAACTTCTTTTTGTAAAATTAAAAATTAAGCATAACCCGTTTGATCATTCGAACAGATTCGAATATTTGAAAATTTACGTACTTTGGGCCGCAAAAAGAAATGAAGTAAAAGAACGACATCTAAAATGACATGAGCATATAACTCTTCGTTCCATTTGTAAGAAACAACTTCAAAATTGATATTATTATTTTGAATGATTCTTTTAAATTTGACTGCAGTTATTTTCTAAAACTGATGGAGATAGAGCAGACAAAAACAGGCCTATCGTTTTATTTAGGTGTACATTTTTTTTTTCTTTTTCAAGCGTAGTTTTGCAACGAATTTCTGAAAATTCTCCCTCCATCTTAAAGGAGAGATCAAATTCATTTTCTCAATGGATTTTTTTCAAAGATCTGGGGATGAGGCATTTTAGGTCGCCGGAGAGAGGCGTAATTTAAGGAGAGGGGGAGGGGGCTATTGTGAACGTTGAATGAAAATGAGCTTTGTTAGAGAACATAATATCTTTTCTTTTTTTCTTCATACTTTTTTTCCCATTCACATTTGGTGCCGAAATTCCAATAAAAACATGATCGTTTGTCATCATTGAACGATTCTCAAACGATGAGACGTTTGCCTATTCAGATTTTTTTTTCTTTCTTTTTTCACAACTCATTCCCTGTGAAGTATTGTCCATCACTTTAGCGATCGAAACACTACGTTTTACTGGATGACTCTTGATCTCAATAAGTACTCTATTCGAACATTTTACAAAGACATTTCTCTTTAAATCTTTCCAGCTATTAATTAAGTCATATTCATGGCAAATACCAATAGAACTAGCTAGCTGTTTGAATTAGCTTGTCGAAGATAGCAAATTTGAAGTTTAGAACAATAAGACCGATACTACCATTGCAATTTAATATAATAAGAACGATTGCATGAGGTAATAGGCCAACGACTGAAGCCTGTTTGATGTAAGCTTCGAAAACTAATTGATTCGGATTGCACACAGATATTCCTCCGTCGATCTTTGAGTTGAAGTAGGATGATTCAGATGATTCAGAACTTTGAAGAAATGATTCACAACTGACAAGTAAAGAAACGCTGAAAAGAAGTGAAAAATTTGTTCAATGAATATTCTTATAGAATTTGATAAAAGAAAGTATTTTAGCTAGAAAAGGCATTTCGAGCGTTGAATGAATGCGGTGTAGGCGCTGCATTGGTGTGGGGTGAGAAGGAACGTCGTTGTGTATCGATTCTTACACTAACCGATTTTCTTATAATACTACTTTCTGAAACGTCAACAGTTGTCACAACGGTCGCCGATGCGATCTCGAGAAATAATCTCGTCACTCTCAACGCATCATGCAAGTTCGTCTCATGTCTTCATTACAGCTATAAGTTAGCAATAGAAGCTAAATCAATGTCATAAATAAAGTATGGCTTTTATGGCATATTTTATTATTGTTCTCTATATGAGATGTGCATATAATATATGCTAATTGTAAATGTGCTAATTGAGTTGTCTTTCTGGAGACGTCATGCAAGTTAATTAGACGTTTCATGACAACCATGTGTTGACAACAAAATCAATGGCTTATAACTAAGAAATGTGTTATGGTAACGCACTAGCTTTTTATTTATTAAAGAACTCACACGCATAAAAAAGGAATGCTTTAAGACAGCACATTTCTGAAGAGCGTTCTTCAGCAGGCGAAATGCGACCCATGCCTTAGCTGTTCTGCAGTGCTGAAAACTGATTTTCCTTAAAGCACCGTACGGCATTTTGGGCATTGAAATTTTTAACCTATTCTTTTTGTAAACTTATAAGCGTTGGCATTTTCTTTCAATCACCCGAATAGAATGATTCTCAAATTGCGTTAGCACGACGCCTCCTCGTTCCAGCAGTAGGTGGAACGACCTCATCTTAAGGCTTCTATGATCACCCCGTCCACGTCGACGTGGAAGGGGGAGGGAAAGGGGCGATTCCACGCGTTCTACCTGAAAACAACTTCGTCAACGATAACAACATTCAACTCGCCGTGCACTGTGCACCCTGTATGCACCTCTATGTTGCCACCATTTTTTTTTTAATGCTTATTGCGACACTCACTTAACCAATAAATTTATAACTACGTCGGTTACGCGCAACGCCATAATGCCCAATTTTTTTGCGTTTTGTTCTGCTCATGACATCGATGCAATTTTGCAATCTGCACTTCACAAGCATTTTGCGCTGCCCTTTTGAGGCCTATTCGAAACATTTTAGACGTGCATACAGGTGCATAGTGCATAGTGCGTAGTGTTTGTTTAATATTGTCAATCATGAAAGATATCATGGCCAAGTGTCATGGTAGACGAGTGGGAAAGAATGGGAGGAAGGGTGGAGGGGGGGGGGGGGAGAGAGAGAGAGAGAGAGGAGAGAAGAGTGAACTTCGGGTAGAGATTTTATCTAAAACTCATCATGACAAAGTTTCAGATTGCTACTTGCATGCGAGGAATTCTGCTCAAATCGGGTCCATCGGATTGCCATTTTGGAGCCATCCGGAGATGTCCTCTACTTCTTAACAATTAAGCGGATATTACAAGCTATTCATAAACAGGTTAATTTTTTTTTTCAAAATTAAACTCTATCCAGAACTAATAGATTCTCGAAATTTGTGTGTTTTAACTAACTTCATACAAACGAGACTCATTTATGTACTAAATGTGATCGAGTACATGTTTTCCAGTCGTGATATTCTTCTCGTGAGAAGCCTTACTGTTATCGATAAGTATTGTCAATTTCTCTATGCGATTAAAAGTCAAAGGTTCATTAATGGTCTTCTATTTTGCCGTAGTAATCGTTTTGCTTATGATTTTTGAATTCCGAAATTTTCCCTCAATAGCGTCAAACATTTGAAAAAATACGTTTTTTTTTGGTGTTTGAAATTACAATGGATCTGTGTTTTTGTTTGTTTGTTCAGAATCGCTCACTACATTTCGCATTATGGTTAAGCTGTGAAATAAAGAACGCTGGAATTGGCACATGGAACAATATACGATCGGTAAGTGAATGAAAGCAATTGGAAGCTTTAGAGAAGTTGATGAAGAATTGTTGAAAGACACTGAGAGTTTCGTTAAACTTTTTTTTTTCCGCTGGAAAATTTTTCTAATAATTTTCTCTTTTTCTTCCAAATTTTTTCTAAAAATCTCCGTTTTTTTGTCGAGAATTTATTAATTTCACATAAACTTTACGTTGAAGGCAGCGTAACTAAAAGAAACGAGCGAGAAAGAGGGAAAAGGAAAAAACAAAAACACAAAGAATTAACATTGACAGACAAATTGACAGACAATAAACAGACAAACGTCGTCATTGACAGACAAACAAGCTATAATGCTTAATTACCAATTAGCATGACGAACATAAGGCCGATCAGCGATCAGCGTTGCTCGTCTGCGCTGCGGATTTACCTAATGAGTATCGGTCGAATAGGCTCTCATAACAGTAGTTCGAGGTGTTTGCGACGGTAGGCAGTGCCATTTTTGGTGGGCAAATAGTTTTAGATGTTGACAAGGAGGCTACTAAAAGAGCGCTTTTTTAACATCTCTTCGTGTTGTTTCTAAATTCAGCACTGTCCCAGTGTTTTCTCCGTTGTGCTCATTAGTGAGGCTGATGCTAACGAAATCCTCAAACTAAGGATCAATGAACTCTCCTCGATGATCTTATAAGACTCCGCTAAATCTATGGCTGTTCTCCTGTGCTTCAATGATATGGGCTCGATTCTAGTCCGACTTCTTCCGCTGGATAAATTTAACTCACTGATGGGGGGGGAGGGGGGAGGAGGAGGCAATCTTTTTATGAAAAGCGGCTCGGCTGTACGGACTGGACTCGATCATCTATTTGTTGTTGAATAAACGAATACGATAAGTCGTTCAGTATAGATAGTACGAATATTTTGAACAGTTTCATTAAGGAGCGGTTTTAAATGCTCCAAATAAGGAAATTACTACTTTAGAAGATTGTCAGTGTCCCTATAAACGATGATCACTGATAAGCATCAGTTTCCTTTCCGTCCAACGACCGTCCTCCTTACCTTCCTTAATTCGATAACTTTCTCATACTTCCCGATAAATTCCAACTCATTTTGACGATTTATTATCAAAAATTGACATTTCATTGGTGATAGACTAAACGGCGCATAATTGATCTAATCGTTTATTTGAATCAACTCATCCTCAAGGCGAATATCGGTAATTATGCAACTGTGAGGCGCTAAACGCGATAAACCGTTAACGAACAACAGAAACAAAGGTGCACCTAATACTCACCCCTTTGGGACTCCTCATAATATAGCATCTTTTGGTGATCTTATATCACTGATAACAAGTTTATCATTTATTTATAACACTTACAACAACTTTATCACTTATTTGTACCGTTTATAACAAATTTATCATTCAAACATTTATAACAACAGTTCTCACTTATAGAATATTTATTTCTAATCAACGATAGCACTCCGCTCACCTAATTTTTTCATTCTGAAAAAAAGCCACAAGTTAGATGTGTGATCAGCTGGCTCAAAAGCTTGATAGTTATGCCATATAGTTTTCATTTTTGCAAAAAATTTCTCGTGTAAATATGTTCGCATGGCATTTAGAAGGAGAAAAGTGCAACCATTCATCTCCCAATAATTCATGTTGATGAATAGTTGATAGATTTTAAAAGCACATGAAAATGTATTGGACCCATTTCCCCCCCCCCCCCTCCTCACCCCATTCCCCTTTTTCATATCATTGATGAGAAGAGCAGGTGACATTGCTAGTTTATTAAAAAGTAGACTTGCTGACTTATTTCTGAGACGCTAAGCTATTGAGCATAAAACGAAGCCAACGAAAGAATAAAATAGTTGGTTGCCAAATAAAGCTGACCTATCGCTTTTAAGAATCTTTGTTTGAACAATTTCTGCTTTTTTAAAAAAAAATTACTTTAATTCTGTTGAAGTTAATTTGAAATCCATTAAGCCGCTTCAGGTAAAAGCTGGAGATAGTTTGCGAACGGCTGCCAAAATGATGCTCGACTATCGCATCTCGAGTGTTCCAATCGTTGATGATGAGCTGAGGCCAATCGATGTGATCTGTAAGGCAGATATTGCAACTGCATTAACCAATGCTAAAGATATCAAGGTGAGCACTTAGCCAAGTTCTTCTTCTTTACATAAATAATATCGCCTACGGTTGGTTTGTCAGAAAATCAGTCAAAAAGATGATCAGTCAAAAAAAGCATTTTAAACGAGTCGCCTAATATCTCTATGAAATATTTTTACTTCAGTGAAAAAAAAAACGAACTGTGATAGCTGCATGAACTGTAGCGTTTGAGTATTTAATTCTCATTTTAGTTAAAGCATTATTCTAGAGATTTCGAAATATATTTGTAATTTTTTCGCTCTTACTTAAAGGAAATTTTATTATTATTTCCTTTACTAAACTGGGTGTTGTATATAGTAAATAGGGTTTGAGGTGGAGGTAGGAGCTTGCGGGATTCCTACCGAAAACCCTCCCACCCTTCCCCTCTTCCGCTCCTTCCCAAAACAGGCCTTGTCGACAAGCCCTCCCGTTTAAAAAAAAAATGCGATACCATCAAAATCTCTCTCGCTTCGGCGATTTTTTTTTGTTTTTGCAACGGGCCAAAAGTTTCTATATTAAAGAAGGATCCAGGTTTTCAGCTCATTCGTAACTGAACAAGTGGAGTTCGGTAACAGGGCCAAAAATGTGCTTTGGCAACGCACTTGCCAGACCAGTGGTTTCATAAACCGCCCGTAAGTGTCAAAAATGCAAATTTTATCGCTCATACTAATCCCCTACCAAACACATTTTTATGCAGCTCCGGCAGTTCGGCAATCTTTTAAGCGCATTATGGGCACATCATGTCTATGCTGACGTATCTATTCATGATGTCTCTCTGGCTCGCAGGTTTCACAGCAGTTGGACGTAGAACCGGAAAATTTGAATTTGCACGCTGGGATCGCTCCTATCATTTTTAAAGCGATTCACTCACATCGGAAGTTTTGCAGCCTTAAAGAGGAATAAAAATTGACTTGCATTTTCACCAGGTAGATTGCATATTTCGTCAACCGCGTGACAGGAACGCAAATCTGTATTGCATGATGTGTTTGCGAGCAGTCGGGTCGCATAAAACTGGTAAATCGAATCAATCCCCGTCATTTTCGAGTAATTTGTGGAAGCAGTTTTCTTTTTTTAAAAGCAATTCACTCATTTTTTTCTACCCGGTTGGTTAGGTGGATGAATGACTCGCCAAAACAAACGCCATGCCAACGCTTGGCACATGCTTCCGCTTCTTCTACGATGCAAACGATCGAATATGCCACCCAAAGGATCGTACATTGCTTGGAAGTGTTTATTCCTCTTGGAAGAAGGGGGACGAGTGTACCTCTCCTCTAGGACTCTGATTATTGAGTTGAAACCAAACGGCAGACAGATAAACGGATACACAAATACCTACGCACAGAAATGACGCCAAAACAATGCGCTTTTCAGGATGCGAGTTTGCCAGCGCGCATATATAGTACTCCCTGAAATCCTTACTGTCTCCTCTGATCTTGCCAAAAGTCCCCCTAACCGCGGAGAGCGAATTTCTCCGTCGAAGCCCTCCAGTCCGAAAACGGGTTCGCTACTCCAATGTTGTCACTGCTGCTGACAGCGATGAGTGAACCAATTCCCTCGTTCGTTTCCAATTCTTCAAACTATCGAATATAAGGCAAACTGGTATTAACTGCCTATGCCAAACCCCAGAACAGCATAGATCGATCCGAAAAATAACGACTAAAGGTGGAAACAGAAAGCTCTAACGCATCTGACAGTACGCTCAGCGATTTTAACAAAACGTTGTTCATCCGCTGGCATCCTTTCAGCGCTTTAATTATTAAACATCCCTCTAGTGGTTGATCCTTCTCCGATAGGAGAATAACCGGTCTACCATTTCTCAACTGTAACAAATTACTAATAGTGACGATCCTCGCATATCTTATAGTTTATTTTCAGCGACGTACAATGAATGCACAGTTGTC
This sequence comes from Toxocara canis, assembly GCA_000803305.1. NCBI lineage: Eukaryota > Metazoa > Nematoda > Chromadorea > Rhabditida > Toxocaridae > Toxocara > Toxocara canis. Next base: position 81,032 of record JPKZ01000722.1, read on the forward strand.
CCTGAGATTTCTGACGCTAGTTTTGCATACTATGTGAGATTTTGTATGTGGTAAAATTATCAATCTACAATTTTTGGAAGTCTCGAGACGTTATAATAGTGCAAAGCATACATTTCCCATAAAATTTCCGAGGCGATATAACTGGCATAGTTAGTGCAGCACAACTTAATACTGCACGCATAGGATTTCATAGACGATATCTTAAATTCTCTTCCTGTCCTCTCGGCATGTTAAGAAACAACTGTGAGTTGTCGAATGAGTTGTCGACTACATTTGGCAAACTACAAAGTAAAGGAATATGGTGCAATCGAAGATAAAAATTTATTGACATGAATGTCAATTTTTGTTAAATTTATCGACTTTTCATTAAAAATAATTTTTTCAACCTATTGATTTCTTATTTCACTTGTCAATCCTATCCCCTTTATTGATTTATTGATTTTTCCAATGTGATTTCCATAGGCTTACTTCGCAAAAATGTGGCAAATTATTACAGGAATGTTTTGAGCGCTATTCGACGGCTGACGTAGTTGCACATCGCCCACCTCCGGTGTTTTTGGATGAAACTGAAACGGTGGGCAGTGTACTTGACTGGATGTTAACACAAAAGAACTGTCGCTGTATGTTCATTCGGAGTCAAACAGAGGGACGTCTCAGTGCTGCCATATCGCTCTCTGATTTCATATCATATATTCTCTTTGAGAAACAACAACCAGCTACTTCAACCCTCCCCAAATCATAAAGCGTACCTTAGCATTCTCCGGGATTACCGTTCTCTAATCAGAATGAATTTTTCGTTTTTTTTTTAAACATATCCGCCTCGCCCTTTGTGGCGAAACCATTACGTCTGAGGGACGGGAGGAAAGGGAAAGTGTTCCAGTAATGCGCCACTTGTTAAAAAAAAAAACTTCGACAACGATCACAGCCGGAAATTCGTGATCAACGCTATGGAATAGAGAAAAATAAAAATATTTCATAGATAGGTTGAAAAGAAACGAATCCCATAAGAGTAAAATATCGCGTGCTCTCTCGCACTTGGTGACAGTTCGATGAAATGCCCGAAAATTGGTACTTAAAAACATTGGAACCGCCTAAGACGAAAATATCATGTATCACTGCTCCCTCCCCTATGAAGATTTCACGATTCGAAAAGATGTGCGAAGTAGAGAGGGGCCGGCTGAGTAGTCGGTTGCTTAGGACACACATTGCCAACTTAAGCACGATACATCACCGACTTATTGTTCTGTTGTTAATTGTTTTCGAAAATTGTTTAATGTATTTGAATATTTTATTATTTGATTGTATAAAATCGGCTATCGTTGCATGCACATTTTCAACAAAATAATTTCATAGCGTTCCATTCGAACAATGAACGCACTTACACATTATTTTTCGTCACAACTCGCTGCCATTGAAAGTGACAAATGTGGTACCTCTTATGCACCATAGAGAACTCACGATGAATCCAGTAATTCAGTAATCTTCAGACTGTTCAGAATATAGAGGTGTTCAAACTATATATGTATATATATATGTGACATACACATATGTATATACATATATATACATATATACATGTACATATAGAATATATATATACATATTCCTCCAAAACCTCCGGGTCAAATTTTCGTTTTTCCAAAGGTCGCAGCTGTATTTCTACGCATTCGCTGCATATACCTTTCAATCTTCGAACATCTTCACAAACAATGCACGCACGCATTGTTTCCACGCGTAGGTTTCCCAACACGGAGTCGAGGCGAAAAGGAGTTTGAGACATCGTCCCTCAATCCTCGCTTTTTACGGTCTCCTCCTTTCAAGTACCTTTTGGCAGTTAATCAACGCCTTTGGGAGTCAAGGCGTGCCATATAGCTCAATGCCTGACTACCACTTTACAAGTCGGCCATCCGTGAGACGGCTTCCCCCTGCTTCATACGAGAATGATCGAATTCAACACTAACAAACTAACATACGGGATCTGCCAAATCTGCATCCCACTGCTTCTATTTGCGGTCAAAAATAACCGCAGGAATGCCTCTACAAATGTATACTACGCGTAATCGATGGTCTGTTCGCTGATTAATATCATATTTAGTCCCTTTATACGCGAAATGCACTGATAAAAATGATTTAAACACCACTACGACATTTCTCCCTCCTCTCTTCACGCGTAATGATGCCATCGGCGGGTGGGTGCCACATGATAGTTTCCCGATCGTACAACTCAAGAACGATAAAGCCTGTAGAAAATAAGCAGAGCGAAGTGATTTCAGCAGACTTAAATAAATGGGAAACATTGAGGATATAAAACCGTTTAAGCGAATCACGGTAATCGGTTAACTTAAAAAGAAAAAACTCAATGGGTTTTTTTTACAACACCTACCACATAGAAAATCCTATACGGGCGCCCTGCACTGTCACGGTCAATGTTCTTTATCACAGACGTTCTCAGATCCACGCTTGACTTCGTTTCCCTGTTTTGAGCTTCGTGACACTACCCGACATGTAGTCGGGGCTCACAGGTGTACAACAAAAGTGACGATCATATGGCGCACTAATTCCCAACATGTGCTTATAGCTCAGTCCCAAAGCGTCCGCCAAACCATATATTTAAAAAAGTTTAGCCACTGTGATGTCATATCATTTCGAGACGGTTTATGTATAAACGTTTTTTCATATCTCTCAACAACAACGAGGCTCAACGATATGGACCAACGGTTGATTCTTGATTACAATACAACACCTACCACATAGAAAATCCTATACGGGCGCCCTGCACTGTCACGGTCAATGTTCTTTATTACAGACGTTCTCAGATCCACGCTTGACTTCGTTTCCCTGTTTTGAGCTTCGTGACACTACCCGACATGTAGTCGGGGCTCACAGGTGTACAACAAAAGTGACGATCATATGGCGCACTAATTCCCAACATGTGCTTATAGCTCAGTCCCAAAGCGTCCGCCAAACCATATATTTAAAAAAGTTTAGCCACTGTGATGTCATATCATTTCGAGACGGTTTATGTATAAACGTTTTTTCATATCTCTCAACAACAACGAGGCTCAACGATATGGACCAACGGTTGATTCTTGATTACAATGGATCAAAATTTCGTTATAAAAAAAAACGAGAAAAGGGGGCGGCCCACAGAGCAACTCACACCAATTCCATAATCCAACACACATCCACAAAACGAGCAAAGGATGATCCAACAACGTGTGAAGAAACAAACCGGAAGTGGGAAAGCCTCAGCATCGACAACTGATACATGGAGCCGCCACCACCATAATATGCGCCAATACAGCTAGCTGCACCCACTTACGCAGCAACGTGCGCGAACGTCGCCCTACTTTCAAATTCTCAAATAAAATCACACAAAAGAACAAGATCAGTCGATAAAGACAAAGAAAAAAACAATGTAAAACACTAGAGGGTAGGTGAGATACGGTATCGGAGATGGACGACGGACAACAGGCAAACGAGCAGATAAACAGATGGGAGACATGGCAGCATTGGTAACAGACAAGGAAATTAACTAAAAACTATCCGAGAAAGGAGGACGAGGATCAATGTGTGGATGGATTTAAAAAGAGGGTAGGCGAGAGCAACCTCCAATATTTAACTACTGAAAAACAAACCAGAACACGGGCTCTCAATATCCGTCAGTACACGAATACCGTCAAACAACGGCGCAGCTGGGAGCAAAAACAAAAAACAGTTGGGAACAAACTGAACGTGGAGTGGTGCGCTTCTCGAAAAGACTGCCCGAACGCCACGAGCTACCGCAGCGCGACAAATATGAAGGTGACGCGAGGCTGCTACTGGGCTCCCAGTGCGGGGAACGCCTCAGCCGACACCTCGAAAGTCATATTCTGTCTTGGACCGCGCCCCTCACCACGTCCTCCGCGGGTTCCGCGTCCTCCTCTGAAACCACCACGTCCGCGGCCACCACGCTGCTCGTCTGTGAAGTTGATTTCGATGTCCAAACGCTTTGCGCGTGGCTCACGACGCTGCAATGATTCTCATGCAGGTCACAACCAGAACACGGGCTCTCAATATCCGTCAGTACACGAATACCGTCAAACAACGGCGCAGCTGGGAGCAAAAACAAAAAACAGTTGGGAACAAACTGAACGTGGAGTGGTGCGCTTCTCGAAAAGACTGCCCGAACGCCACGAGCTACCGCAGCGCGACAAATATGAAGGTGACGCGAGGCTGCTACTGGGCTCCCAGTGCGGGGAACGCCTCAGCCGACACCTCGAAAGTCATATTCTGTCTTGGACCGCGCCCCTCACCACGTCCTCCGCGGGTTCCGCGTCCTCCTCTGAAACCACCACGTCCGCGGCCACCACGCTGCTCGTCTGTGAAGTTGATTTCGATGTCCAAACGCTTTGCGCGTGGCTCACGACGCTGCAATGATTCTCATGCAGGTCACAACCAGAACACGGGCTCTCAATATCCGTCAGTACACGAATACCGTCAAACAACGGCGCAGCTGGGAGCAAAAACAAAAAACAGTTGGGAACAAACTGAACGTGGAGTGGTGCGCTTCTCGAAAAGACTGCCCGAACGCCACGAGCTACCGCAGCGCGACAAATATGAAGGTGACGCGAGGCTGCTACTGGGCTCCCAGTGCGGGGAACGCCTCAGCCGACACCTCGAAAGTCATATTCTGTCTTGGACCGCGCCCCTCACCACGTCCTCCGCGGGTTCCGCGTCCTCCTCTGAAACCACCACGTCCGCGGCCACCACGCTGCTCGTCTGTGAAGTTGATTTCGATGTCCAAACGCTTTGCGCGTGGCTCACGACGCTGCAATGATTCTCATGCAGGTCACAACTACTTTTACGTGCACTGTTGTTCGTCGAATAATGAATTCCTCTAACATTCACAGCGTTTACCACTCGGAAATCTGCAAGACGGCTATTTGAAATACCAGAACCCGTCCAAGCTGGCTACGGTAACGCTTTATGGCACCATTCTCTCCAGTGTACTCGGCCAGTTTGAAGCTGCATTTCCAACGCGTCAATCGATCGCGTGCCAACTCGCTGGTCACCTATCCTTGTTTAAGGGAACTTCCAGAGGATTCCAAATCTCCAACAAAAGTGACGATCATATAGCGCACTAATTCCCAGCATGTGCTTATAGCTCAGTCTCAAAGCGTCCGCCAAACCATACATTTAAAAAAGTTTAGCCACTGTGATGCCATATCATTTCGAGACGGTTTATGTATAAACGTTTCTTCATATCTCTCAACAACAACGAGGCTCAACGAACTCCAAACCTGCGCAATTCTCCCGCATCCGTGTAAGGACAATGAGCAATAACAATAAAGTGATCTGGATAACGATGAGGGCAGGGAAGGTTTTGAGGGAGAAACGAGGGATCATCCTCAAGAAAACTCGAGATATGAACAACTTTCATAATTGCCAAAAATTCGTTGTCTGCTACAATCTTACAAAGAAGCAACGAAATAATATAATTGTAGGTGTTCAAGGTTTCTTCAAACAACACGAATTTAGGAAAAGGACACCCATTCCGTTGTCACCAAACATCAATGAGCGCATATAGGCTTAGGTGCTTTCTGGGGAAAGGGCATTATCATTCATAAACAGCACTGCAAAACACAACATTAGATCAAAACAGCACTACAGGAAACCCCTCCCATTTCTAGCCCACTTAAAATCGCGCTCTTCGCTCAGATAGCAGATCTTTGCAAAAAAGGAATTAAAATTTGCCTAATGTCTCTTTATGGCATTTTCGCTGAACAGCAATCCCCCACCTTCTCCCTCTCTCCTTGCAGAACTTCCTATATGGCCTACCAGTCGAATGATACACAGCCTCCCACTCTCCACTCCTCTCCCTTCAAAAAATATTACTTACAACGATGACAATTTCCTCATCCTGCGGTTCCTGAATAGTATCCCTGGTTAGCGGAACAAGTTTGCCGAACTGCTTCTCATTAGCACCCTCGCCCGCTTTACGGATGTTGAACTGTGGCTCCGAGCGCTTGGCCGCCATCTGTGCCTTGAACTCATCCAAAGTCAACTGCTTGGCCAACGCCTCTGCTTCCCTATCCAGACGCAGCTCCTCTTCCGTCTTCTCACGCGGTGCCACTGGCTCCTCCACCTTATCGCCTAAAAAAATCCGACCATTAACCACCTGTCGACTAAGACGATGGATCGTGCGCCTGAGAACTCACAGCGTCGGAAAACTGTGCCGTGGATATACTGTCTTATTGAAGAGATCAGTTAGTATTCCCAGGGCATTAATGAAGACCCCTCTCGACGCGTTTGTCTTTTCTATATGCACCAGTGGCTCATCCGTCTTAATGCCCACAAACTTACTTCTAACTGTTGCGTTAGCAAAATAAATGCAAATTTAAATAAATGAACGAGTGTACAGAAATGCGAAGGACCGCTTAATTAGTGTTAGTGGCCTCTGCGCACAAAAAACTAAACCTGCTTCAGTTTCGGTCATCCCGCCCGATGACAGCAATTCGCACAAGCCCCATTCACTACCTCCCGTAAAATTCAGTCTCTCTTTTGAACACGCCGCATCATGCGATTTCTTATCACATGCCCTCCTTTCAAAGCCTTTCTCCTTCCTCCTTTGCTGAAGCTATCACCTGGCACCATACCTGCGCAGTCAAATCTAAAACCAGTGATTGTGATAATCAACGTTCTGCGGTTTCCACGGAAATTCAGGATCCATCCAGGTCTCATTACAAACTTTCTATTATCATTACTGGAACCGCTTCTGCACAATGAAAGAAGAACGGACGGATATGAAACGTATGTGGAGGCTCCAAAATGAAACAATGTATTTACATGGGGCATGAAAAACAAGACAAATACGTAACGAGCACATAATTCAATGAATCCTAACGATGGATACATAAAGAAAACTAGCCTGCGAAAGAATTTCTTAAGCTCTGTTTAAAACATCATCATGTAATGGAATTCTGACATCCGCACAATTTTTAAACTATAATGGTTCCGTTGATACAGACGCAAGGGAAAAACAAAAAAATCAAACCGGAAATGCGCACCTTCTTGTTGTGCCGTATTCAACTGCTCAGTCTCGCCTGTCAATTCGTCCTGATCCGTTCCCCAGTTGCCTTTGCCGTATCCCTCGCGCTTATCGTTAGGCTTCACGCCAGTCTTGTCCGATCCGCTAATTCGCTCAAATTGACGTCCTCTGCCACCACGGCCGCCACGGAAAAACGGCCTTTCACCATCAGCCCCACGATAGCCACCTCTTCCACCACGGTAGCCACCGCGGAAACCACCTCCTACTCCTGAAAAAATATATGGATCAAGCGAAACTTCGAAACAAAAATTAAGGAAGGTTAAAACTGTACGTCACCGGAAATAAACGGACACGGTGAAGTGATTGAATTTCTATTTATGGTAGGGAAAAGAGGGGGAGGAAGGGATGAGCGGCATGTGGAAAACCCACAATTCCAGGAGAGTATAATCTCGAGTGTGATATACAAGAATACTTAGCATGCGTTCAGAAGAATAAAAATATTCATAGAGAATACACGTCAAGTTTCAGCCTCCGAGCATGAGAAGATAAAAATCTTTTCAGTTTCGTCTGCTTTCCGCGTAAAGCGTATAAACTTACCGAATTTCTCACAAACAGTCGAAGGTTTTCATTCCGAAAAGGTCAAACTCCTTCGACTGTTTGTGAGAAATTCGGTAAGTTTATACGCTTTCCGCGTAAAGCGTATAAACTTACCGAATTTCTCACAAACAGTCGAAGGTTTTCATTCCGAAAAGGTCAAACTAAAAATTCCACCCTTACTGAAATGTTGCAAAATCTCGCATGGACCACCACTTAGTCAGCCAAAACAGTCACGGTGAGTCAACGACGCCTGATACAAAAACTACTTACCGCCTCCAAAGAACTCCATGTTTTGGTCACCGTTCACGAATGGTGCATTTGTGTCGTCGGCGTTTTGCTCATGATCGCCCTCCACCGGGTACGTCATACCGCCACCACGTCCACCACGGCTGAAAATATGCAGCAACAACTCTATTGTGCGCGTGGTGTGAGTGTGCACAAAAGTGTCACACTTCAAATACTCTTGCAAAACTTCCCGAAGAACGACGACATGAGCGAAACATGTAAGGAAAGGAAAGGCGGGTTGGTAGAGGTAGGTGCTAATTCGTATCAAGCAAGTGGCGATGCAAGTGAACTTCGCACGCGTCGGACAATCGCGTACGGTTTCATTTAATCTGAGAGCGAACGTTTATGTGGGGGATATTTTTTCTTCATGGAGTGATGACGAGCTCCGAGAGTCCACAAATACATAATAATGATAGACACCATTATTAATGGTTCTGAATAGAAGGAAAAAAACAGTAAGTCGGTTTCGTTTACTGCGGAGCGCATAAACAACTGTATAAGCAATGCTATATTGAGAATGCCGCGTATGCACACACAGCTGAATACTTCTGGAGCACAAATTACGGTTCATAAATTCAACGGAAACCACAGCAAACGGAAATGTAAAAATTGAGTGTCGCCCTTGGATGCTAATATTTTAGTTATATTTCCTCGAAAGTTCCAAGCATTCGTAAAATAAGCAAAAAAGTGACATTCATACTCACAACGGAGGTCTGCCGCCGCGCCCACCGCGTCCCCGTCCACCACGACCTCTTGTTTCGCCAAAACGATCGCCGAAATTGTCACCTCCCTAAACATGGTAGAAATGTTGGAGGCGAGAAATTATATGCCGAGTTTGACATTCTGCTCATGGCAGGACTCCTGCATGCGCTACTCATTCCCTCCCCTTCTTAAATTAATGCCCATCGAATTGACGACTTCAGAACTCTCTGCTCACTGAACGTGACACACGACTCTCTGCTCACTAAACGTGCCACACCCTGCAAGTGTAGTAAATGCACCCAGAACTCCTTTTAGGAAATGTTTCATAGAGAATGAAGAATTTACTGGATTGCCATACTGGACGAGTAGGTTGAGCCATGTACACCTTAGAAACCGTCCCAACGGTTTTTCAGCTTATGAAAGCAGAAACTAGACTGACGGAAATATGAAGGGAAGGGAAGGGAAGGGAAGAAAGGCATGCTCCATGTTCTCATAAGCTCCGCTAGTAGCTTGCCCCTCTCACACGCACACCGCCCAGAGACACAACCACTGCCACAGACTGGATGACATCCATTCGAATCTCAACATCCAAAAAAAAACTAAAAGTGGCCCCGCTAAAAACAGCTTACTTGTATGTTAATTAAGAAGGCGCCTAGGAACAATAACGGCGGAGAAATGATTTCTAAAAAAAATGCGACCGATCACTGTCGCCTTCATGATAAATTCTACAGTGAGTTTCCAATAACACCAACTATTTGTACTATTCCTGTTCCAATTTATTGACCACAAAGATATTTTTGCCAATTCAACGCCTTCCGCAGTTCGAAACCTACTTTGTTCTTCAAACAATAAGAAGCAGAAGGAACAGGCAGCACCGAATTTAATTTGACCTGATCAAGCGGAAAGCGGTTAGCACCATCGCCAGGTGGTCCACCACCACCACCACGTCCACCACGTCCGATACCACCACGTCCCCGTCCTCTGCCACGCCCACGCTCACCATCTGGCCGATTCTCTTTGTTGGCAGCTAAAAGTAGCCACTTTCTCTGCACTGTACGTTCCCTCTCTATGCTGAATAATTCCAATTCATTAGCGCAATAATCAGTAGCAAAAAAGTAAGAAATCTGTTCGCACTCAGCACTGGATTTATCAACCTGCTACAGCTTATTTCTATTGCGCACAACAACTTCCTCACCCAATCATCAACGCTCGTGCATGTCCCCATTACTTGCACAAAAACCAATGCCCATATGTTAGTTACCCTATAATAAACTGGTACAATCTATGCGCATTTGTTTTTGGGATTCGACACGACGTATTCACCTTCATACACACATATGCAAAACTGCAAATGCAGCTCTCGAAGGGTCCGGATTACGGCTTTAATACAAACTATTGTTCCTTTCCAGAATGCACAACATACCAACGGCTAAACTGATAAACGAAAATCAATCTTTCATGTTTGAGTGTATAGTACCCTTAAACATTCGTTCCCTAGCAAGCACGAACAGAAGCGAGCTTACGATCAGCAGGCTTGCGCAATTGTGCGGCAGCCGCAGCAGCCTTCTTGGCGTCGGCTTCGCGTGCGGCCGCGTTCTGCGCTGCAACAGCGGCAGTCTCCCTTTTCTTCCTGGCTGCAGCGTTCTTGTCCGCTTTCTTTTGACTGGCCGTTTTCTCATCTTTCCTGCTTGCCGCCTCCGCTTTCCTCAGTATCTCCTCGGGGTCTTCTACCTCTGTAAACAAGAAGTGCCGTACAAAACAAATCGAGAAATCGACCAGAAAATTCGTAGCATTGAATGCACTCCTCCGTTAAATATAAAGTCCTACTCACAACTGTTAGCCGATCCCCGTTCCACCCATACGGCGAAGGTACCATGTATGGATGTGGTTGCTAGGTCCGCATTTGCTTCACGATCGTCCGCGTGTTGCCTGCAACGACTTCTGGTGGAGCTCGACCATAGGCTTCTCAATAAATGTCCTCGGCTTCATCAACATCCAGGCTCCAAACGTTCGAAGAAACGCTGATTCCATCTGGTCATCCCGTCTCTCAACAAGATTCTCAAGGGACTATAAACAACAACATTGTAATTAACTCCTTCGTTTCTTCAAGCGAGCTTTTACATATTTAGCCGTTCAGCTGTATACTGCATTTACCTACAAAAGCTGTACAAATGAATCAAATGGGCAGTTCACTCAAAAAAAAAAAGCTTAAGAAAACGCCGCTGAACAACAAAAGTACGTCAAAGTTTGGTTGAAGGAAGGAAGGCATTCATTAATTACCATGTTGTTTAGCGCTGCTTTTAGTAAGCTTTAATAGACTGAAAGGTAGCAAAAAAATAAGGTTAAGAAAATACCGTCATCGGAAAGTGAGCCAAATTTGTTGGCCACATTGACGCCATATTCGAACATCGACATCTTTGAAGAATGAGTCGACTATTCGTATAATATTATCGAACAACCACTCTTTACAATGAATGGCAAGCTCTGCCCATAGTGAGCTTTAATAAAAAGACTGAAATTATGCATATCATATCGCCGAACCACAAGCTTATGCCATCGCACTCCACCTGTCATAAAAACAAAACGCTCTTGATTCGATTTGAGAATGATTAAATTAGACCCTTGATTTAAGGAAAGAAAGATAAGCGGTGATAGCAATTCTAAACGTGAACAGACGTTGACTGAACTTCACACTCCCTCGTTATCAATCGTACAAACACTTCCATACCTACAGTCGTCGCTCCCCTCCCTTTCCCCTTCCCCTTACGAGAGCGCTGCTATCGAGGCAAGTAAAACGAGCAAACAGGTCCAGGTATCCTTACCTGGTAAGGCCCACAACATTACGACACAGATTAGCTTTAAATGCAGCTCAATTATACAAAAAGAAAGCATAAACTGACTGAAGTCGTTTATCCAATTATTCAAAGCATGCGCATATGTATACAACAACTTTGAAACGAAACAATATATGGAAGGAAAAAAAAACACGTAAACATGGCAAATGAATGCCCTCCCCGATCGCTACCGACATCAAACGGTATAAAATTTGTCATGCCCATACTGTTATTATGACCTTAACGGATGTTATGAGGCAATAAGACGAGGATGTTGCTTCTGACTCCAATTTCTGTGTAAAATTTCACTGAAAAATTAATACGGTTTCAACGCTAATCGTTATCAGCACTATGGAAAATGACAACGCCAAGCCTCGCATAGGAAGTTTACGCAGTGATCGGACGTTTCTTTACACCTAGTATGCATCATATCTACAATCGGGATCGGGAATACCAGGAAGGTTATTTGAAAGAACAAAACACTGCCTACCACTATAAGCTTATATTATAAGAATGATCACTACCACATCACCGTTATGCCCTTATACTTGACACTACTGCCTTACTCAACTCCTTCCCCACCCCCATACCCCCGCTCCTCCTTTTGCAGCAAATCCTCCTTATCTACTTCACCTCTTCGTATGGATCACACCTGTTTGAGGCAGCTCATAAAACAGTTATCCTAATCCAACGACCAAAGATTTCGATGCTCCACCCAAACGACCATACGACCACACTTAATAAAGTTCTAAACGCCGATGCTTTACACTGACTGAGAGCGCTCCCGTTCGCAGTCACCGTGCAATTTTTTGCGAAACATTGAAAGCTAAAAATTTTCCCGCTCATCCTGAGTATCGCCTTTTGGGTATATCACATGTTCAAAGCCGATACTCAACTTCAAGAGATTCGCGTTGTGACTGAAAAAGCGCGAAATTTGACTTCATTTTTCAACAATACTTCCAGTGCCACATCATTTTGCTAAGAAGCATTTACTGTCAGTTTTCGCGTAATGCGTTTTACAAATGCAAAATGGTACAGGTGCCTACCAACCCAAAAAGTAGCCATCGAGCCGCATAAGGTCGGCATCGCATGACAGCGGACTGATAAGTTAAGCGCTGAATGCCTTTAACGGTATCCGTGTTACTTGGCAAGTGGCGGCATGCAACGGTCCCTCATGTGCTCTGATTATTACGTATCTTACATTCACTCGAATTTCTTTCTTCCTGTCTCTCTCCCCTACCCGCTAACCAGCTTTAGACAGATATTTGACGCGCCTCACAACGATGGCGTGAAGACACAGCGACCTGCCGACTTGCCCTTACGAAAGGTAGTAGCTGTTACATCGAGTGACCTCTATATCGGCCAAAGGAGATAACCATCTGATGAAAAGAACCGGAACAGACCTTAAGCAACACCAAATAAAACGACAAATTCCAAATTAGCTGCCAGCGACCACAACGCAGAGCTGGCAGAAGTGAAAGTGAACTCGGCGATCACAGTTTTAAAGCGATGGCGCCCTAACAAATAATTGGAGAGATGGAGCAATATGCAAATGTACGTTTTGGGGATTTCGTAAAAATGTGCAAAGATAGCATATGGAAATATGTAAACTTAATATGCTAATTTTTACTTTAAAAGAGCTTGTTGCAGCCCACCTTTGTGTATTTCATTCTATTTCGCTACAGTCGTGTGTTTTCATTTTGTAATCAATAAATGCCGAAAATACAAATAAAAATTCTGCCATTTGTAACACAAATCGATTAGGAATAAATTCCGCTAGTGCATTTGCGGCCTCCGTTGATGCAAAATTTACTCACACATTCGTTGCATTTAAAAAGGAATTTGCGAAGTTGAACTCGTCTAATTAATTAACGCCTTCGAAATCAGTGGACAATCAAATTCAACGAAATTAGCAAAAAAAAAGTAATAAAATATCGAATTCATATGTCGAGAACTCAACAACTTTAGACCGTTAGGAAATAGGAGACGTAATTTGCAGATTTGCAAAAGGAAATCGAAGAGGAACCTTGAAGGTTTTTTCGTATTGGATGATGTCTAATGAAGGTAATAAACTTGGTAGATAGGACGAAGCAGGGATAAGAGCAACTCAGTTTGAGGAGATAAGCCTTTTTGGATGTTTGTATTTGGGCGTTTATGGTGTTAGTTGATACTAGGAATGTGCATCACATGCGTTCGTTTGGATATGCAGCTGCTAAAGAATAATGCGGTTATTGCAGCGCTCTAATCCTTTGTTGGCGCTTTTTCTTATCTTATGCTGCTTTCAAATTTTCTTTCTTTGAAGTTGGGCGGACGGTTTAATTACTTGTAGAGGGTTATAAATGAGATATTCGGGTAGGTGAGGTACTTCTCGCTTTTTTTTACAGCTCTGCCAACGAGCTCGATGTAAATTTCTACTGCTTAGACTACAACGTCCCGACCTTGATCAGTTCAGGTTAAGCCGATTATATTTTGCGATCGACCAAGCACTATGTGCATCACAGCGTTCGTTTGGATATGCAGCTGCTAAAGAATAATGCGCTTATTGCAGCGCTCTAATCCTTTGTTGGCGCTTTTTCTTATCTTATGCTGCTTTCAAATTTTCTTTCTTTGAAGTTGGGCGGACGGTTTAATTACTTGTAGAGGGTTATAAATGAGATATTCGGGTAGGTGAGGTACTTCTCGCTTTTTTTTACAGCTCTGCCAACGAGCTCGATGTAAATTTCTACTGCTTAGACTACAACGTTCCGACCTTGATTAGTTCAGGTTAAGCCGATTATATTTTGCGATCGACCAAGCACTTCACATTATATGGCCTCGAAGCAAGGTATGTAATGCGTTTCATTTCATTTAACTTTTAATTGACGGTATGCTCCTTTCCAACATTCCTAAGGCGATGCCCAAAGTTCACGGATCGACCCCGATGTTGAGCCGAGTTTTGCGTTGTGTTTACGCTCACTACTAAGAATCGTTTTGCAGTCGATAACGAAGGAAAATTTTAGTGTATGAAGTGCTATTACTTAAAGCCTAAGGTTTTGCTCTATCATGAAAGTTAGCTGCTTACATATACTGAACTGTAGACTGAACTGAATTAACCGCGACCTATTACAGTTTTTAAATGCCGCATGCGATCTCGGTTAAAATTGGGTGAAATAGGCGAATCTGGGTCAAATTATAATTATGATTCTGAATGGCTTATATGACATTGAGTAATTATGCGGGAGAATGGATGTACCTGGACCTTATCCGATACGGTGTACTTTTTGCGATTTGGGTTAATCGCGACTGAAATAAGTGGGTCTGGTGAGCCTAGTCTTCATCCTCTGTGCTGTGTACGTTCCTCGCTGATTTGGGTTGGAATCGGCGGATCTGGAAGTACTTCTGCTTTTCTGTGCTCTGTGTGGTCACAGGTAATATTGGTTAAAATGAGCAGACATGGACGTAACCCTCGTTAAACACGTCATTTACAAACGTGACTAATATACGCTAAAATTGGACGGGAATGGGATTAAACATAGTTCCATATACCGTATACGGTCTTGAATAATATGGAATGATATTAAGGGGCCTAAACCTTGTCTTGATCCCATGTACCTTACGCGATCCTGGCCTGTATTGGCTGAAAAAGTTACCTGTGAACCTTACCTGATTCTGTATATCGTACACTAGCTTGGTTTCCTGTTCCTCATACTCTGTTAAATTATCGTTATCGATATGGTGCGGTAGGACCGTCGAGGACGTATGGTGTCGCGCCTTCTGTTTCGAATCAGTTCAGTTCACCTACTTTTGCATAGAGCCCTCATTTATACTTGCGTGCCTTTTCTGACGCATCTTATCGTTGCTTTGAACTCACCGCCCGCACCACAGCGCTTAGATTTCATCATTTTTGATGTAGCTTTTAAATGAGTGGTGTCTTATGTTGTTGTTGTGTTTGTTTTGTAGAAGATAACAACCGTAAGCTGCTAGAAGAACTGAATCGAACACGACAACTAATGATGAAAAATACGAGGTATTTTATTGTTTTGTTCGTTATTCAAGGGGGTTTTTTTCTCATTTTCGGATTACAGCAAAGTATTCGCTTTACAGAACTGAGCGAAAGCGGAAATGTGTCAGAAATAATAGCATCACATTTTCGCTTTTTTCGTTATGCGAAATGGCTATGCATTCTTTCATTCACTTTTTCGACTTTCCCGAACGAGTTATTATTCTTTATTTAGAAAGCGTTATGGTATCCGACATAACGAACCCTAACATCTGTGATTTCTTGCTGCAGGTGTGACCCAAGGTTTCTTTTCAGTTGTTTTTCCCCTCCTTATTCGTTTTCAAGTCTTATTTCACGCTATTTTAACTTGTGATATCTTGATGGAGCGGAAAGGGAAGAAATGAGGAGGTAATGAACTTGTCAAAGTGATTATGCAGACGAACACTTTCAGCTGGTGAAAATATTATCCCACGTACGGAAAGATTGCATAGAAGGGTGCACGGGAATCCAACAGCAGCCGCATGTACAAAGAGAGACGATTTTTTTCATTCATCATACCCATTTAAGTACCCGTTCCGTCAGTGTAGTCATCGTCACTTCCCACAGAAACGTTTTCAGGTGACATTTCAGGTTCAGCATGGAATGACGACTATCCAGTGGTGACCACTCATTTAGGGTATTTTAAGTTTTGCTAACCTGAATTGCTAGAATATTCGGTTCTTAGACTGAGTGAGTGACGCAGTTAGTTTGCGCTCCCTTAATTTAGTCACTAGTTATGCCACGTTTTTAGTACCAGTAATATATTCTTCCAGGTCCATACGATGTAAAAATACAAATGCTTTTTCGATCTGTGATCACCGTTACCATATCCTCTGAAATGATCTCTTGAACGGCGCCCGTTACTTTGCCTCTTTTCTTTTCCAAATTATAATCGCACCCGTAATGGGAAGGTTGGGGTTGGGGAGGGGGGAGGGAGAGGTGGGAACTCAAAAACAAAAGTATTTAAGAGTTAATACCCGCCTGTTTGCCAGTTTTTTTGTTTTGAAATTTTTAAGCCAGTAGTATGAATACATCCTGCAGTCTGTTCATTCGAACATTTTGCTTTTGAGTAATATAGCGTATTCATTACTTGTTTTTCTTGTACAGTCATCGGCCGGTCAATCTGAAATTTTCGATTACGTTGACATATATTTGATGAATATAGGAGGCAAGGGGGAGCGGGTGGCATTTAGGAATATAATTTAGGGATATAATAGACATTTAGGGATAAACCTTTAGGCAACATTTAGGGATATAATACGAAAATAGAGACCGCTGCATGGTATTAGTATTGAGGGAGGAAGAAATGCCGCTTCTGTCATCCCGGCTTTTGAAATATCGGTTTCTTTAAATCTTGTCCAGTCGTTTGCATAGTCCTCCCCTCTTTTCGAAGAGATCTTTAGACCAAAAAAGCACCTAATTCTAGGTGATCTCTTCTAAAGTGTCAGTTGTTACCAAAGTGCTCTCTCACCTTAATTGGACCTCCGTAGAAATGGCCAATTTGCATAAGAATAGTTTTGCATTTTAAGCATTAAATCGAGTATTTGTTCTCTTTTGTTGTTGTTTTTTCGTCTTTTGTATACCAACGACCCCCGATCGGCTTTGAACTGCGGCGCGAATTTCGTTTGTGGCTGGTTTATGAGAGCGCACATAAAACGCTGAAAGGAAATCATACCGTCTCATTTTTATCGTTTTTAATTTTGTTGCTCTTTTGTCTCTTATTCAACATATGGAACATGGGCATTTTTATTCGCCTATTTTAAAGTCGTTTGGTTGAGTCCAATGAGAAGAAATGTTTTTCGCATGTTTTCGTTGATTCTTCCAGAAATTTATGCTATTGTCATGACAACAACGCACAGTAGATTGCGTGTAGTTGTACTGACAAGATTTTTCTTTCACTTAACGAAATGCATGAGAGTGATAACTGCCGAATTAAATAGATAGCTTTAATAAAAGTACGCTTCGTTTTTTTTATTCTGAACAAAGAATGCAGCAGTTCTCTGAATCATTAGGGATCGGGTTCCTGTATGCACCCACAGAATTGTGCATATATATACATGTACATATATATATGTATAGATATACATACATACATATATACGGACATATTAACATGTGTATATACATATATATATACATGTATATATATATGTATATATTTCCTGTAGTGTCCAGTACATCCGATAGATTGCCAGCCGCTTTAGCGAAATAAAGAAAATATAACAATGACAATCTGCAAAAAAATTATGATACTTATTTGTTATAAAATTTCTATTCATTCCGTATTGGGCGGCGGTAGCTCAGTGGTAGAGCCCCCGTTTCGCATGCGGGGAGACCTGGGTTCGATTCCCGGTTGCTTCCTACCATACCACTGACAGTCCAGCTGGCGAGTGGTGTTAACAACTAGCTACAACAGCCAAGGGGTGGCTGTTGCCAGGCATGCGATTGCCTCAGTAACATCGAGACATCGCACTGACGGCCCGAGCGGTAAGAATAAGAATATATACAAGCACGTGTGCTGTTGTCCTAATTTGCGTGATTTTAGCTCATCGTCGCGCACAACCACGGAAGCTTCAGCATTACGATGTGATCCACGCACCGTACAGCTGGTTAATAATTTGGAAACACAATGCCCTATAACGTTTATACCAACCACATCCCAATATAACAACTTGCCAGGCATGCGATTGCCTCAGTAACATCGAGACATCGCACTGACGGCCCGAGCGGCAAGAATAAGAATATATACACGCACGTGTGCTGTTGTCCTAATTTGCGTGATTTTAGCTCATCGTCGCGCACAACCACGGAAGCTTCAGCATTACGATGTGATCCACGCACCGTACAGCTGGTTAATAATTTGGAAACACAATGCCCTATAACGTTTATACCAACCACATCCCAATATAACAACACCATTCTACCGGTATTCCCACGAGTTCCACCTCCATGATGTTTAGTAACCTAACCATTATCGTTAATATCAGTGCACTTAAAGAATTCATAGTTTTTTTTTTAAACTGTAAGGTGCATCATTTATGTCAAGATAAATCCTGAGGGATAGTGTAGTATTCGCACAATTTCTAATGAAGAATACACCTTTCATAATTTCGAAAGTGACCTTATGCAGTGAATGGATTTCATAATACCCGCACCATTAGGCACTTCTTCTACAAGTAAATCGCGAGAGTGTAGACACGTGTGACTTTAACATAAGGAAAACAGATCAGTTTTACTTGATGATGAGTTAGGCTCATTATGCTTAAATGAAGCGCTAATTCGAAGCTGATATAATTCATAAGCTTCTGACTGTAGAACGAGTGTTCTGTAACAAGTGTCCTGGACGAATGGGAGAGGTTCTGCGAAGAAATTGGTTGGAAAAGTGGTTTCGGGATGCTGTGGAGAACGTATCTGTGATTCATTATAAGATTGGCATATTTCATTCCTGTTGTAGGAGCATGTCGTGTCTTTCATTTAAGCTGTCATTGTTTTGTAGTTTCAGTCATCATATGCACAGAGTTCCTCAAGTATTTCAACGGAGTTCTTTCGCATAATCTTTTCAAATTGAACCACATATCCATTTGAATTGATGTCGTTGTTTTGAAAGATAAAATACAATGTTGGGTTTCGCGACAGTTGAGAGGGGTGAAGACAATGATTAATGGGGGAGGGAATTCGAAAGTTTGAGGATGGTAGGCAATGTGAGGAGGAGTTACTGAGACGTTCGGACAAAAATAGCAAAAAATTTTCCCGACAATCGTTTTGTATTGTAAATAATTTATGAGTTGTAAAGGTGAATGTTCCGTACGTTTTTTTTTCTTTCGGTTGCTGTTCTTTTTAAAGATAAAACAGTTTTTTTTGGTCATCTTAGAACTAGTCGTTCAAAGCAACAAATTCGATGTAATATTTCATGCTATATCTTACGAGTGCATCGATTGAATCCAGAACGGGTAGTATGGATCGCTAATAATTTGTGTTCCATTTTATTTATTTAGGAGCAAAAAAGGATTTTTTTTTAAAATTTCGACATCACGTCGTCAAAGAACTCGATGTTCAACATACAATTTACGCACATTGAACAAAGCTATAAAAAGTAAATATGGCAACAACGATTTCTCTTTGTTATTTATGGTGTTTATCTTTCCGTTCAGATCAGATTTTGAATTGGATTTTTTAAAATTTTCATTACCGTTGATTTTTGGAGCTGACATCTCATTATGTAGATTAAAAAAGTCGATTTTTCGATTTGGACTTCAGTTGAATCGAGAACATTTTTATGAATAGTTTTGATCAAAGTTTTTTGTCACATATGAGATGATTCGAAGTCATTAGTTCTAAGTGATCTTTATTTGCACATAATTAACAATTTACGGTTTGAATTAAACTTTGAAAAAGGTTTCATGAATGTTCTCTTTTGGATGTAGTATTTGTTGCACTTCAATGACAACTAATACCTCAAATGCAACAGTCGACGTCACTGTGAGTTCATGTGCGTGTAAGGTTGCTGCTATTTGGTAATTAAAGTGCTGCAAAAGTTGAATGTGAGTGTCGTTTTATTTACACACTCAAAATGAACAACGGCACACTGAGGATCACAGCAAAAACATGAAGGCATTCCGATCAGTTTTGCCACAAGTTTACTTTCTTTCAGTTTTAACGATAGAGGAGGGAGATTTGATTTTCTTTGCTTAAGGCTTATCAGATGAACGTTATCAGTACATCAGCGAACGTTGGCATTCTCATATTTGTGCACTTAAATTATGACTTTTATTTGTACAAAATGAAAAGTTTCGATGAGTAAACAAAATCAGATTCTTTAAAGTCGAAATAGCTGTACGCCCAAAAAGTCATCTCGTAATATCTTCGCATAGTGAGCGATCATTGATGTTCTAAATTGTGAAAAGTTTTACAAAATGGTGGCTGCTTGTCAGTATAATAATAATTTTATCGCAAAACAATTTAACCGAACTCGAAAACCTTAGTATGTGATTACTGTACCATGAAAATGTCGAGAAGCATGAAAGATCGGTACTTGGGCGGCAAGAAATGAGAGAAAATTACATTTTATAAAGCTGTACAAGATTGGTCGTCATTGGCTTCTGGTTTGTTGCTCAGCTGCTGTTGTGTCTTTTCATATGAAGACTGAGATGATCGGATCGAGAGAAGGCACGTTCACAAAGACTACAGTTGAACGGCCTATCACCGGTGTGCTTCCTGTAGTGTCTGAAAATTGCAATTTTGGCTCATCATCCTTTTAAAAGGCGCAAGGCGCTTAGAAGTAAGAAATTTTTTGTAAGTGAAACGTACTATTGAGT
>JPKZ01000722.1:119413-136241 GCA_000803305.1 Toxocara canis
GGGGGTGTGGGGGAGGAAGCCGGGAGAGACTGGAAAGCGTTTTCAGAGCAGAAAATGCCGCAGTTCCAAAATTTCTTATTGCAAAAACAAACTACATTCATCTTGTGACGTTGCAATTAACTGTTGGCATAAAATTCACAATTATAACGCTCAATGAAATCCAAATACTTAGCGATTGTCACGATTCCCGCAATAAGTGTTAAGAAGCAGATGCGGCAGTAAAAGGTCTTCCTATGAGTTCGCTGTACAGAAAGAATTACACCTCTGATCAAAAGAAACATACCAGTTGTGCGTCAGAAGGAACAATCTCAAAAAATTTGAGTACAGAAAATGAACCTCAAGTACCTACCTCATTAAGTTCAGGAGCTGGTGGATTGGCCATCACTTGTGCCATCATGGAGTTCGCGCGCAGTTAGCCGAAGGAGCAACAATCGCGACAAACCGCTACAAACATGCGATTGTCTAAATGTTGTCTCGTTGAACGATACAAAGACGACAGTCTCCTCAGGTAGGAAGAGAGAGAGGGAGAGAGAAACAGCGACAGTAAGAGATAGAGACAGGAAGAAAAAAAAGAGCGGAGAGAGTGGACCAGCGAACAAATTTCTTCAGATGAACGCCGGCAAACGTCGAGCCGTTTCACCTGAACGCAACTTACCATCAAACAAATTCGCTGGTTGACAAACCAACCAAGTGGTGTAATCACCGTTACGCGTCGCGCGTTGCTATTACGCGTTGCGCGTTACGCACCACGAACTTTACACTTATCATCCAATCGTATTGCACCATTTAGGCACCCCCTTTTCCGCTCATCGAATGCGTAATACATTCACATTGTACGAGTGGCAGTCACATAAAGAAATTCGACTATGGACATAAGAAGATGAAAATGAAAAGAAATAGACAAATCGGCGACCGACCACACGACAGACACTATGAGAACGGAAACAATGCGTGAGAAGAAAACGAATCTGCAACCAAATGATGTGTCGTTGTGCATGCGAAAAAAACACAAATGTTTTTGTTTCACTTAGAAGGTTCATTTAAAAAAATCCATATTTTTTAACCCCATCGCTAAAGTCAACTTGTATTTTGCCCTATCAGAGTAGTCAACTTGCCGACGAAGTTCACAGTGAGAATTCTTATCGTATGAAGATGATAAACGAATTTTTTTTTTGCAGAAAAATCAATATGAAACGTAAATGAACGTTGACATCAATCTTTTCGAAAGTTTCCAACGTTAGAATTTTAACGATAATTTTACTGTCTCCAAACTTCCACTGCACAAGATAAAGCTGCAACATTAACGCTTACAAATGGGCTCATAAGCGTTAAGGTGAAGCATTAGATTCAATTTTATGATTAGCCAGCAAAATTCTCAACCGCTGAAGTTCTAGACAGGTTTGTTTTGAGGGGGGGGGGGGAGGGAAAGAGAAATTGACACACCACATCAGCAATGAAATCGTTGATAACATTAGAAAGCCCTTTAAAGATTTCTGTATAGAAAGTCTCGGAAAGTTACGCTTTAGGGGATAAGCAAACAAAAGGTTTCTTAAATTGGTTCCGATAGCACCTCTATCGATTCAGCTCCTAATATATTCTTTAGCAAAATATTAACGAAAAAATGTGCGCATTTTCTTTCTAAAAAAAAGAAATTTTCGAATACGCTTTAAACAATGCGCGTTGATGGAAAAACATTTCGGACCCATTTTGCTTTATTGTTCAGTAATTGCATTAGAAGTTTTCAGTCGGATGCTTAGAAGAATTAAACTGAGAAGAATTAAATTGAGAAGAATTAGATTGAGAAGAATTAAATTGAGAAGAATTAAATTGAAAAGAATTAAGTTGAAAAGAATCAAATTGAGAAGAATTAAACTGAGAAGAATTAAACTGAAAAGAATTAAGTTGAAAAGAATTAAATTGAGAAGAGCTAAACTGAAAAATACTTTCAGACGAACACGAAAGACAATTGTTTAAAGGTTTGCAAAACAATGCCTATGATCGTATTTCTTTTCTGATCAAACGAGATCTTGACCATTTGTTCAACAAATCGCTATCATACAGAAATATTGTTTACTTAGGTACAAATCATAGCTCATTTGAAGTGAACGTAGAGCGCAAATATTAATTTCCTTTTATAAGCGTTCGATAAAAGTACTATATTTTGGTGCGTATTTGATGTGATACTTAGTCAGTTGTACACCAAGGGTCGACAACTATTCTGTCCGGAGCGTAATTAAATGATCAAAGATCGCCTTATCAAATGATATCTCTCACGACTTTGTATGATCGTGTAACAGAAGTGAGTAATACGGAGAAGATCCGTCTGAATTTAAGTGAGTAGGTGAGCACAAATTTGGAAAAGAAGTTAGTAAGCAAAAAAAAAACGAGATTTCAAATATGTTTTCCTGCCGACATGTCAACTCATTGAGTGCTCTTCTTAGACGTATGTCACTTATGTGTACAAGTCTATGCTCATAGTGACCGTTGTTTAGCAGCAGTCAATCAAAACATCATTATCCCTCATTTGCAAATAAACGGTGTTTTAGGAGCAAAACAAGCGAGTTTGATTATCTGCATCCGATTGGCTGAAAGGTAAATGATTAGTTGTGAGTTGTGTGAGACTATACATTCAAAGGTATGCATTATTTCGATGTTTTAAATAATTACATGTGAGCATCACTAAGGAATTTTGCTTTTAAGAAAAACGGAAAAAAACATTGACGATAACCCGAATTGCATAAATTTTTTCTAAGAGTCTAAGCGTGTCCCCATAGCAGCGTAAACATTCCAAAGTTAAACTTCGCTAAAGAAAAACTCCTAAAAATTAAATGAACTCCACTCTGAAAATTCCAAAAACTGGTTAAGCCTCAAGAACCAGATACAGCTAAAATATTTTTTCGTTAGAATCTGCACGACATACCGAAATTCTTTTGTGAAAGAAAAGTTTTTGAACTAATTAAAGACTCTATAAGAAGACAAATTACTGTAATTACATGCAAAGAAATTTTTCCATGCGTAAATCGGCAACTATCGCACAACTGAATATTTTTTCGAATTTTTTTCAGTCCTTGTAGAATTTCGTTTATGAGACTACGTTGCTATTTGAGAACACTACTGGATCCAATTGTGCAGCTGTGATATTTATTTTTTAGCTGTATATTCAGAAGCTGAAATTTTTTTTAAAGAACAATACTGAATATATTCGCAAACGAACACCACTCAAAGACCAAAAAACCATAAGAAACGTCTCGAACCGCAGCGATTTACGATATGAACCTCAACTGGTGATGAACCTCAACTATGATCTGGTTTTTGCATCACACGCTGAAGAAACGATGGTCTACCTAAGAGCCCAGCGTACGAATGACCTCAATCAGAGAACTCTATAAGCAATTCGGAAAGTTCGCTTAAACCGACTAGGCGAAAGGCAAGAAAACTTGAAATAACACTAAGTCCCCCTATGAGGAAGTATAGGTGAATTAGAGTTTTTTATACAAGCCAAGGTGAAAAAAGTATTAATAGAACGATCCTCTCTACTTTTATAAATTATCGATCCAATTCTGATATCAGTGCGAAAATTCGAGTTAAGTTGTTGCGTTATTGAATGAAAAACCTGCGGAAGTTAAGTGCATATCAATGGACTTCGAGCAGCACACGGTGGAAACAATAACGGACAGTAAGTGGCAGCAATTGGCTACGATTATTCCCTTTTATTTGTTCGATTAATGTTCAGCTCATTTTTTCACTTTTCACGAATTTTCACTCTTCCGGTTTACTATTGGCAAATTTTTGTACTTTAAAATACAGAGAAAAGCTCCGGAAATATTAAATATTTTTAGAAAATCAAAGAAAAGTTTTTAGAAAGGTGAATAGCTGAAAATGAATTTACAATTTTTAGATTTTGTATTACGCATCAAAATTCGTCGAAAAAGACGCTAGTGAACTCGAAGATTTCTTCTCGGGATTTCAGCAAAAAAAAAAATGAGATTACAGTTTTCTTACGGAATAATTACATCTTATTTAGGAAAAATTTTTAAAATTTCACTATTGCACGTTCAGCTTTTCAGCTTGATCTCTATTTCTAGATAGCTGAGGCTACGTTAGCCGCTTCATTAGAAGCACAGTCAGCCGCAAAACGTCAACAGACCACTTTCGAATCTTGAAGTTTCTTACACCGTAATACCGTAAAAAGAACCCCATAGAATAGCCTATCTCTTCCTTTTCTCGTCTAAATTCGTTGTGCGCTATTCCGTTTTCAAATACACCGTATAAGAGATCTTCCCGTTTCCATGAAATCACATCTCATCAAAAACAAAAACGGCAACGGAATGCGACGATTTTTCGTGTTTAAAATTTCACTTAGTGGAAGGTGCAGAAAAATTGCTCCGACTTGATGCAGCTCAACCTCGACTACCCGTTTTACACTTTAGAATATTATGAATGTCATGGTGCTCTGAAGTTTTATCTGGGGTGGTAGGTGCTCCTAATTTAAAAAAGCTCGGAGCACGGGGAGAATTTTAGTGAATAAATAGCATTAAATAGCAAGCAGAACCGCATGACAACAGACAGAGAATATCCAAACATCCGCTCGTCATTTTCTTCATTAACTTTGAACAACATTCAAGGCATTTCATTAGTTGATTCATTAGAATCTCATATTAGGAGCATTTTAATTGGTTTGAGCTGGTGCTGTTTATGGCTATTAGACTCAGAACATTTGTGTACATAAAAACACAATTCATCGCACAAAAATGTGCCTTCGAAATTCTGGTTCCACTCAGTGCTCATGAATGTTTTCAAGCACATCACAAATCATAAACATTCGCTTATTTTCTACTCGCAGACAGCATTCTTTCGCTAACATTTATCGGTTGAGTGAATGGAAACGATAATTATTAGCAGAAAATTTGACCGAAATTTTTCATTGTGATAATTTTTCGAAAATTTTTAAAAATTCTTAACAATAATATATATTTATTCACAGCTCACAAGAGAGGTCTTTAGATACAGAGAGAGAGATAGGGAGAGAGAGAGAGAAAGGGAGAGAAAGAGAGGGACTACTGAGTTGTTTGTTTGTTTTTTTTTTTTTTAAAGTGAATCTTATGAAATGTGTGTGGTTTTTTCTACTAATGCACTTTAGGCAATTGTTCTTCTTCTTCATATACTCGTACTCTCTTAAATTTTTCACCTATTTTTTCGTTACGGTATCTAATTTTCTATACACCTATATTCAATCCAATTAAACTAAAGTTTAAGGTTGCATTTTCTTAAAGAAAATATTACAATTCAATCAAAATTTGCCTTTCAAAATTACCGTATTAAGTTTTGGTGCTTACGGTATTTCCTTTGACCAACAATAGTATGGCAGATCATTGAAGCACATTTCATGAAGGTATCATCGGAAATGCGCGAAAAATAAATTACGTCTTCGTTGTTTGACCTTCATTTCAAGATTTAATCGCAACCATCATCGTACATTCATTTCGCATGCACATCTCTCTCTCTCTCTCTCTCTCTCAATTGTGAAACGTAAATACGCAAGTGCATAAATTAAAAAGTACGACAGAAATCGCAATGATAAGCCATCTAAAGTGAAACGTTTTAAAACTTTTTGATGCCTCCAAACGTTTCCACCCTTCCCTACTATGATCGATGTGAACTTGTCGATATCGTCTCGATCGGATTGGTGATCCATCAGTCGTATCACAACAATCATTTCTGCAATTGGCGATGATAGCAATCAGTACTAGTCGCAGAGATCAGAATTTCAGCATACGACTTTGAGACCGCAGACATCATTTTAGTAAGTTTGGGGTGCGAAAATCGAAACTGCACTTTCGAAATTCGTTTTGACTGTATTTGTATATTATCAATCATGGCGGCTGTCATCATGAAGGTCATATGGTATGTGTTTATGAAAGTAGGACATTCACATTATCCATTCTATATGGCATAAGTTCATCTCGGAATTCGAATGGAACCTTTCTTTTCTGAAGATTACTGGGCAATGTCACCAGCGTCAAAAAATTGAACACTACTCACATACTTTTAACTTCATTAAGGGGCTCTATTACTTTATACTTTGTAATATACAAAATACTGAGGAAATTAAAAGTAATGCTGCCTTCATGAATCATCGTTTGTTTTTGGGGGGCAAAAGTTGGCAAGGAACGAGTAATTGTTGAAGAGGAAACATTAGTTCTCCATCGATTGCTGTCAATATGAGAAGAGCATGAAAATGCTCATCAGAAATATACCGCAATCTTCGTTTTTGAATTCTCGAATTCCGGTTTTTTCAAGTTCTCCATCCAGTTCTTAATGGATATGCGGTCGTCTAAATATGCCCTGCACGCGCAACTATGATGCTTTGCGGTTGTTCAAGCTAATATGTTAGGCAATTTTCAAAGTGCCACATTGCCTGCTCATGCTCAACTTTTTCAAATGAATCATTAACAACCGACTGCTGCATGATAAGCTGTTTGCGTGATATCACTTGATCGTTTTTGCAGATGAGCTGATCATCGCTGTAGCCAATCAGTTATCGTGGCAAAGAAATGCGGACAACGAGCTGCCTTCAAAATCGCTAATCTTCGTTCGGTAATGAGGGAGGAGGGAAGAGAGAGAGAGCACTATCCGTTACGGTAGTGCCGAAATGTCCCACATTGTTATCGCATTCCGCAAATTTATTTCGCTCATCATATCAACGGTTTCAACCATTCGTTTCGCCGACTATATTCTGCACAATATTCTTACTGCAGCATGACCCATCATTTAATACGTTATGACGTCAGCAAATTATGCGTGCTATGAAATTAGGTAAATTATTAAAAATTCAGGTGGATTTGGGCTGTTACTGTGGCGGTAGTAAATGTTGGTACAATACAACAAAAACAGTTGATTTGAACCATCGGAAAGGTTGTAAAAATATTGACAAAAGCACATATCGATATATTTGAGATTTTCCATGACAAAATTATCATGCCGATTCGAGTAACTTGAAATCGATAAGGTAATTTCTTTATTTTGTTTCTTTTCATTTGCCCATTAACATTGTATAATTTCCGTTGAAAAATCTCAGTTGATAGCTCATTTATGAACGATCGTTTTTTTTTTTCGCAATAAAATCTGCAAATTTTGAGCAATAAACGAAATCAACTGCAAACATATTGCAAGTCGTACGCATATTTGCGCTTCGAAGAGAACCGAACATTAATTGTGCTTCATATCAGAATGCAATAGCAAATAGTGATGTTTGAGAAGCTGGAGGAAATCGATAGCGATAGACAACTTCAAATAGAGAAAAAAGAATGCGGGCTTTGATCGGGTTTTTTTTGCGTCCAAATTACCAGACCACACTCAAATTGAAACCTTCGCAAAACACGGTTTCTTACTTTGTTTTTTTTTTTTAAATGACTTTTGTGTTCGTTTCTAACATCTATGGCGTAAGAGAATTTCAAAAATACATAATCTTAAGTGATATAAAAATCTAAGGACAACATAGAAATTATACCGCATCGTCGCGATATCACAGCAAAATCTATAGGGGAATTTCTAAGATGTCCTTAGACGCACCATACATTAAATTCTTATCAATTACGCGGCTATTTCATTCGATTGCGATCGTTGTTTGTTGACAAAACAGACGTTTAATTTGTTGAGCAAAAGGAATGAAAGAGAATGTAAAGAATCTATGCTGTGTGATGTAAACAAAGATGGCCATCACATGAAGCATTGAGCGAAGTTCACTTCTGGGATCGAAGATACATATTTTAAACGTTTTAAGGGAATTACATAATTAGCAAGCGATCAAATTTCGAGTTGGTCATCTCTTATTCTTATGCGTTTTATTGAAACTCATTTCTCGAGATGCGTTATGGGAATTTATATTTGCGATAGTTCATTTCAGGAATGCGAAAAACTGTCACAATAAAATCCGACAAGTAAGGAACACTCTCTTAGAGGGTGTCATTTATCACAATTGCCTAAACACATTTATTTTGAGACAAATTTCACCAAATTATAACTTTAAAGATAGCAAGAGGACATTTGCAAAAGGTCAGTCATATTAACGGCTGTAAAGATGGCGCTCCAATGGAATGAAGACGCATGCTATAGAAGTGAGACATCAGTTGTTGATTAATAATCTATCTGACATAAACCTGCTCATATGGGACGTATTTGTCGTCGCTTCGATTGTTATATAATATGTTTAATCGTCCGATTAGGTGTGCAGTCTGGGCTCCTCCTAACCAAAATCACATTGAGACTATCCCCTCTGCCCCCCATAAAATCCGACTAGCACGATGCAAACAGGGGAGGGACTGTAGGAGGGACCTATATGGGAGGGGGGGGAGGGGGGAGGTGTGGGAATCCAAACATTTCGTAATAATTGTACTTCTTCGAATTTTAAATGTGTGTTTTGTATGTATTTGTAATCGTTCCCAATATCTAGCATCCTCTGATTTCTCAAAGTATTTTTGTTGTAGTATGTAGTGCTTTTACTTTGGTTTGGGAAAATTTTAACGCGCTTTTCATTAGTTTTCTTAATGAATGAATAGATTATGAAATGTTTCCGTTCAAAAACCGGTCACTTCGATGTTGGTTTTTTTTCTCGCTTTCATTCCGTTTATAATAAATTGGGATGTGTTGCGAAAGAATTGCAGAAATGATTCAAAGAAATGGGCGAAAATGGGAAAAAAATATATAAAAATGAAATGAGTAATTATTAAGAATTCCTCTAGTAGTCGTCATCATTAGCAAAATGACTCGCTTTCATAAGAGAATATTTATGAGAGATTTTTGATGAAATTTCGCAATTGGGAACATTTTTTGGTTTATAGTTTTCAGATAGATGCTCCAGTCGGAGCTGTTAAAAGAAAAAAAAACGTTTGACTCCCTGAAATTTTTTGCTCCTCCCAACTTTTTATCTTCAACCAACTTTTATCTGTTGATGCCAATATACATAATCATAAACGCCGAAGAAACAATTGTGGATGGGTGTGCTGCACTGCCACGACATGTGCTTTCGCAATCCCACCTATCAGACAAACCCTTTCCGCCAATGAAATGAATCTTTCGTGCATTTGTTTACTGACATCAAATTGTAAAGTATGCATTTTAATGGAATCGAGCACTAGCATAAACCTTCTAAAGAATCGTTCTTCTCTGACCCGATCAGCAGACGAGCGATTTGAACTGCTGCTAAACGTATGCAAAGTTTTTGCATCTTTAAGCACCCAAAACTTATTCCGGAATCAATACTTGGGTATAGCAGTCCTAGGAAAGAGATTTTTTTTAAACGATTGATCACAACGTCAGGAAAGAAGGTTCCACCCGTGACAATGTGTTTTACTTCTCAAAACTGTGAAAGGTTCTTGAATTTGAAGCTATAAAATTCCCGATCCCCTTTACGATGTTACCACGACTACTAATTTCAACATTACTTTCGCAACTCTCCAACGGCACATTTTTTTTTGGGGTGTAATAAACGAAGAATGCATCAAACACATCGCAAACAGCTCAATAGAATGGTTAGTCAGCCGGTGTTAAAATCGTTAAGATAAATGCACTCTTTGTCTCAGCCATGAACGTCTTCTGTGGCGTCATTGAACGTTACGCGTTTATGGACAGTTCAGCACACAATGACGCACAATGTAAATTAACGATACGGGTCAATTTGTTTGTGTCAATAGCGTCAACCCGCTTTCATATGCGGGGGAGCGCTTTCGGTTTTCTTTTCGTTTTTTTTTGGACAAATTTTTGGACAGATTGGACAAATTTGTTCTCGCATAAACATTTTGTCAATATTTCGGATGTTTTCGTTTCATTAACCAATTTTAAGTTGTTTCACGAATAAATACGTGTGATGTTTTTAAGTGCAAATAAATTCCACTTGAACGACTTAGCGCATTGGCGTTCGCTTTGAGATTTTCGAAAAAGAAAGCAAAAACAAATTATGAAACAACGTTCAGTTGCCAAAGGAGGAGAAGGGAAGACGGAAAGGGTAAAGGAAAGTCGAGATTTCGTTCTATTCACACAAACAAATCGCGAAGTTGGAAAGAGTTTTTTGAAAGGTGAATTGAAATCAATTCAACAATAGTAAGAGAAGTTTCGCTTAGAAACTTTTAACGATTTCTGTCGATCCTTTTCTATTGTAAATTTTCCTCATATCGATTATGAAGCGTACGCTTCTCAGTTTTGGACGCATTGTAACAAATAGATCACTGATGCTTCATTAACATTATCCGATGGCATATTTTCAAACAATTTTATTATCGTTTCATAAAATTCATATCGAACAATCGATGATTTCATGGATTTGTTAGAACAAAAAATTGAAATGATTTCAGCACCAAAAAAATTTTAAAACAAAAGACACTCATAAATGCTCCCGTCGAATAGTCGTATCTATAATATATAGCTGCAAAGATTGATGATGGTGTCTGGTTTTGTTACTTAGTTGTAGGATTTATCGCTCTGGTGAGAAAAAATTGGGAATCGTCTACGAAATTCAGTATCCTACGTAATATCCGTTTTAATAATTTACTTCAGGCTCATAAAGAGACATATCGATATCGATCCACTAAACTTTATACAACGCCAATAAAATCACAAACTCGAAAAACTAATATAAACGAACAATAGTAGAAACGGTTCATTTTGATTAATTAGTTCGATTCATATAGCGATGAATAAGAATGACATCCTCATATAAATCCATAAAGCTCCAAGATATAAAGTAATATTTAAAGATGAACCGCAGCTTATGGAACAAAAGGTCTGCTTGGTTATGAAAAAATATACCGTATGGAATAGCGCAATAGTTAGTGAAACAAACAGGTGACGAACGTATTATGAAAAGGAAGCTTAATGAAAATATAAGTTAGTGGTACATGCTCCTCAAAACAAAGCTGTTCGAAAACTTTTGAATAATTCGACTCAGTGACATACAGCTTTTAATTTCGAATAAGCTTATTAGTTTAATTAGAAATCATTTAAGAGAAACAATAATAACTTGCTAGGAATGCAACGAGACAAGCATAAACTGTTGAAGAGCCAACAGAGCGTGTAAAAATTTAACATTCCGTGTTGAACGAGTATAGTGGGAGAACATTATATAGGCAAATATGAAAACATTGATCGAATGAAAAAGCATACGAAAAGCCGAAAAATGCCTACAAAAATTTTGCTAAATAATCGCTTCTCATTTCTCCTTTACTCCCCCCTTCTCAAAAGCACTTTCGCTATTTTTATCAAAAAGTACAATCTGCGTAAAGAAATAGCCCCAATCGGAACTGTTTGTTTAGTCGCTTATATACGCGTTAAGTACAAAATCGGACCAGAGTTCTACAGGTGGTTCGACAGCAGAGTTCGATGCTGCTTTCCTGCACCTTGAAACGTATTATTTAAACCCACCCATGTAATGTTTGTTTCTCCTTGACGAGATGGTCGTTATTTAGGAGAAACTAGCGGTTTCTTACGCGTTCGTCCACATTTTAGCTTCTCTGTTTTCTGTTCAACAGTCGCCGAATGGTACTCATCATCCTTCTCCGTCGGTGGCTCATTTGAAAAGCTCTGTAAATTTTGCAAACTTGAGTATAGTAGAACCACACTCTACCATCCGAAGAATTTGAATTACTGAAATAAGGAATTTAACTAAACGAACTATCATCATATGATCTATAAACACTGCTATACTAACCTGTAGTTGAGAACTCCTAAAGCTAAGACCTAAATACACCACAGTACATGCACAGTGAACGCGTATCCCCGTCACACTTATGGAATGATGCCAACTAATAGATCTTTACAGTAAAAAACTGGAAAAGAGGATACAACAACGGTATGCGAATTTCTAACGCAAACACTACCACATAAACCCCCAAATTTCACTCAATGACAGTACGACGTGAAATATGAATGAACGAAGAGAATAATATAAAACTGCAAACTGCGTAGATGGTATCGTAAAGCCTCCTCCTGACCTTAGAAACTGTGAGACATACATGTTGTACACATGGAAATTTCTTCTCAAAGCATTGTACCAAGAAATGAATAAGCGCAGAGGTGAACGATTTCGAGAGATCTGCGAAAGCCGTATCATTATTTATCGTCATCCTGTAGTGTCGTCTGGCTGCCGATACGTCATTGATATCACCAGTATAATCGAGAAGAATTTGTGCCATCCGTGGATCGTCACGAATATGACGAACGGCTCGCTTTACCGCTAGACGAGTCTGTGCAAGCTCTTTCGCACTGGACCTCTCCAGTATTTCATCCTTAAACGAAACGTAATCCAGAGACTGAAAGTGAAGAGAAAAGCGTGAAAGATCTCTTCAAGTGATTGGTAATTAAAGAAAATTAAACAAACATGGCGGTCAAGATGCTGCACTACTTCAAAACAAATTTCATACAATATCGCAGACGTTACCTCATCATTCCGAATGCAAAGACGACGGAAGCGGTCACACAAAACGATAGCATAAAATGACGAGAATTATGTCAGCAAATAACAACAAGATATGGAAGGCTCTCAATGTGTAGAATAAAGACACCCCACTGAAGGCTTAAGTAAATCAACGTCTTTGTGAATGCCCAGTGATATTACAAGGATCATACTACAAACCTCTACAGCAGCCATTAAGCTGAATTCTTGGAGATAACAATGATAATAACAAAAGCTTATTACAACAAGTTTCGTATGAAAAGAAGTGATAATTTTATGAAAGTGAGCTTACAAGGCCGCATTTTGTGAAAGATTGTGGAAGGGAACACAAAGAATGAATTAATAAAGCCAATCATAAAATAGATTGAACTGAAAAAAAGAACGATGCTATCGTTTGACTTCATCCTCCAGTCGTTTTCATTTATCCCCAATGTATGGATATATTATAAACGGGAGTTCTAAAATAAACTACCATACAGCCTTCAGTAAAATAACGACGAAAGAAATCATAAAAATTATTGATCAATAGCACTCTTATGTAAATAAAATGAATGTACTGTATTTGTAGTATGATAACAATGTTTTAGGTAATAATGAGTAAAAGTAAAATACTTCTGTTTGCAAACACCGGACTTTGCAAAACGAGATAATATTTGTGAATCGAAAATGCGCTCAAGAATATTCCTGTTCGGTTATGGAGGAAAATGAAACATATTGGAAAAAAAATGAAATGAAATTTCAGTGGCTTTTGGCCCGCACATTTAACCTTATTCTTGAGAGAACTACCGCCCTGGAAGCATATCCCTTTAACTGAAACATATTTTCTGTATTTTTACCGAAAACAAAAGGCTTTTTCTCAATGTTTATCGACAAAATGAAGGCGTTGGAGGAGAAAAACGAAAACATAA
Source organism: Toxocara canis (assembly GCA_000803305.1). Lineage (NCBI taxonomy): Eukaryota > Metazoa > Nematoda > Chromadorea > Rhabditida > Toxocaridae > Toxocara > Toxocara canis. The sequence continues at coordinate 132,767 of JPKZ01000722.1, forward strand.
AAAATAATCAAATATGACAAACCGGTATGAAAACATCGAATTCGTCATCCTCACATTCGTCGAATCGTTTACTGATATCGAAAAGAAGTTTTCGACTAACAAAACGCTCCCATCTATCCGAAAAATACTCTCCATTACGCCATTGTGACTTGTTTGGTTTTACTCGCCATTGTTGTTCACGAACAGCGTTATCCGTTTTGAGAGTTTTAGCGAATGTGGAATCGTTCAGCTTGCAATTCCTTAAAGGACCCTATTTAAACGAAACAAGAACGCAATAGTAGGAACGAAATTTGAAATCTGAAGAGAAAAAAATACTGATAGCTGATAAAGTGTAGAAAATTGTTTTAGAGAATAAAGGGAAGAGAAGTGACAACAATTGTACGTACATGAGGGCATAATTTGTAGTTTGCAAGTAATGGCTATGTTAACCAGGAATGATTAAGTGAGCAACGATCTACTAAATGGTTAAGCGGTCTACGAAATTGGGAGGAATGCAGTAAAGTTCCTAAATGTATTCACGTGTGCAGTGGACAATTTGAATGAAAGAATCCCACTCTAGATTTCAGTTCTTCTTGAATTCTCTAACAACTGTCATAAGAAACCGAATTCTAACGAAAGCTGAATTCTATAACCGTACAAATAAGCTACTCAATCAGTTCCTTTGCTACTCTTTCAGTGAACTCTGTAACCCAATCGCTTCAAAACAGATGTGAACTTTTTCCTCTTTTAAAATCCTCTTCTAAGAGGATGCAAGTCATAAGAGAGGAATGCCTCAAATTGAGCGATTCTCTTATGCAGCCTTCACACCCATTCTCTAAGTTCAATTCAGCGTCCCCAATTTCAAACTACTAAACATTAATCGAAACGTAAACAACAGATCGCCATAAAGCATTTTACCGATGACACGTTGTCAAACCGTTTAAAAATGATCGACAAACCTTTTGTCATTGAGGCTTGGTAAATCGCCGCAATGGAAATGTGGACTCGACTGAGATGCGCTGCACGATTTTGAACGCCGTCTTGTCGGTCTCCGTTTGTTGGCGGATATATTCGAAGAATCTCGGCTATGCTACAGTTATGCGTTTTTAAACGAGCTAGCTGCATATGAATAAGTTATGGCCATGCCCCTCCCAAAGTTTATATATAAATATATGTATATTTATATATACAACTTTGAAAATCCACAGTCTGATAAGAACGAAGACAGGCACACTTAACAAAAGTGAAAATAAAAGCGGACAAGCCTGATTAAGAAATCAAACATTCAACAATTAGGATCCCACTGGAGTCACTTCGCAATAACAAGCAACACTCAAAGCGTAAATTCATATGATTTGTAAGTTACCGTCCCATAATCTCCGATCGACTGCACGTCAACAAGAAGGCTGCTCTCGCTATTCGCGCTTCTAAATTTTGTACCGTTACTCGAGATGCTCACACTTCCTTGGCTAATGTTCGACTGAGATAGCGACCGTAACAACCGTGGCTGATACGCAAACGCATTGCCTCCTGAAAAGAAAACCTACGAATGACTTTCGAAAAAACCCCAGAACCACACGTTCGTTTCCACTCGTAATTCTAAATGAATTCTGCGGAACAGCGATTTTTCTTCGAAAAATTTTAGAGCATTTGCTCGAAACCATTAAAAACAAAAAAGACATGTAAGCACAAAACTTCTGAACACTCAGAATTGAGCAATTTGTTGAACGGTCTGAAGCCTCCTATGGTTTAACAGCACATTCCATCAAAATATACAATTACTTTCGACTTCTCTCGATGTTCGACTAAAACAATTTCAGCGGCTACTTGTAAATGTTTCTTAATCAAACGATCGCATAGCTAACCTTGAGCAATATCACTGATTTCAGTCAACGTTATTGCTTCATTCCCTTCATTCAACGATGGCTCTCTTCTGCTTCTCTGGAATGTATCAATGCAAGCATAACTCCGCGATTGAGAAATAACTGATGGTGATAACTCTTGAACTACTTTCAAGTGCGAACAAGACGAAAGCTTAGAAAGATAAATTGTTTTTAGCAAATTTTCGCCCACCATTAAGCAGGCCTATCCGGATGACGATATGAAGGTAGGTGATCCTCTAGAGATATAGACCTGACAACTTATTAATTTCTTCAGAGAGACTTTGAAATGGCTTAGTTTTGATGTTAACTGCGCCACACAATAGTAGGCTACGTCTAAGAATGATTTATCATTCCGATGTAAAATTTTGCAATGAAAAAAATTGGTTACCTCGAAGTGAAGATATTTTTTAATTTTAGTACTTGCATTCAGAAATCGTTCCATGAGTTTCACGATCATATCCTTTTTCTACTCAATATGAGCCATGTAAACACTTTTGGATTCAGGTGATTTGTCACCAAGTAAAGAAAGACTTTCTGCAGAGTCCGCACAACCGTAACGTAACAGACAATAGTTTTAGACAGCTTAAAAAGCCGAACTATTCTCATATACCTGATAGTTTTAAATGAGATTTTTTAACGCATATATACACTTCGTAGTGACGGTCAAATTATACATCCAAAAGAATGGCGAACAAATAGAAAAACCTAAATACGGCAGAAACAGAAACGAATAAAACGAACGTTTTAACAATGCGGTAACTTGTTTGCGCTTAAAGGAACTATTTAAGATCGCATAACAATAACGCTGGCGGAAATCAACAAATGACAATTTTATGAGCCAACTTCTTTGTGTGTTTTGTTGCCAACTGAAACAACAGACGTTGATTGATTGTCCCGTTCAACGTAACGCCTCAACCATCCGGATGATCGCATCGTTGACCCCGTCTGAAAAAAAAAGACACAACGAGAGATCGCATGCTCGATATTTGGCATTCTTTGATCGCACTCAACTCTTCTCATCAACAATTGTCACAATCATCATCAATCATGACAATAATACATCGAGTACGATAAAAGAGGTTTGCGGAATTACCGTGACACATTTTTTAATCAAGTAAAACACCGACGTCGAATAAGGAAGCAGAAGCTTCATAAGGCCACAAAGTTCAGGAAAGATCTTAAATGTTGCACGGTTCTACTCAGCGTTCAACACTCTACTTAGCCTCCCCGCCCCCCTACTTCACCTACCTTCCACCCTTCTCTCCCTTCAATCCACTCAAAGAGACCCGCATCATATACCTGCACCCGCATTGAATCCTGAGTGAGTATGGCGCTCTCGAAATCCTTATCACTTTCTTCGCTCTCGCTCACTTCGTTGATCGCATCGATGACCCGTTTCTTCTCACTCATATAGCGTATAAAAGGATCAATAGCCGATATGGCGTTGACTCGTGCTGAAGAAAATTTCCTTACTACTATGGTTTAGCCGGTATAGCACAATTTTTACAAAGGCTGACATTTTCTACTAATTTTGCCAAAAAAAGTGCAATATTTTGCCTTGAAAATTGTCTAACATTCTCTAGCTTTTCCGACTGTATTCAGAACCGAACGCA
>JPKZ01000722.1:136494-167059 GCA_000803305.1 Toxocara canis
AGAAGGGGTGTGTGATGTGCGGAAACAACAAATCATATGCCTACTGTCCCTCGAAAGACCCATCAAATGGGCTTTGCAGTTCCATATCTCCGGCTTGTTTTGATTTAAATCAAAGCGCCAACGATGGAGATTACGAAATCGGGAGTTTTAAAAACCGAGAACGTGAGAAACGGGCATAATCCCCATACATGTGCCGCACAACTTATTTTGAATATGAGCGCTTCACATATACATTGCACGCTCTACGTACTTCATTCCTTATAATTTTTTATGAATTGAAGAGTGTAATCCATTTTTGATAAAACTTATAAAAATTATTTAAAAACTTCTAGAGGCAATTTTTTTCTTGTTCGTTTAGGGGTATTAGCAAGCTAACCAAGTAGGGGAAGACATATGAAAATTTAATAATTTATTTGTTTTACCTGAACGATTGCTCGTCGATATCGAATGATAGCTGGTGTTTCGTGATCGACACTGAAATAGAGTCGCCTAGAGTAAGCGACTGGAGCGAATGAAGCAGAAATGATCAAGGCATTGCGAGAGACAAATATAAATCGAAATTGCCAAGAGATCGGATGTAAGACAGCTATATCAATCTGTATATGCCTCTCCGTCCGATCGATGCAGTTATCGTACTTTGATTTCGCCTACGACTATCGAATTACTCAAGTTCCAGCGGTTATCTGATGAGATTTTATACAGTCTAGAAAATCAATTTCATAGAACACCGTAAGAAAAAATAAAACAAAGTTTCCATACAAGTACATCCAAGAAAACTGAAAAGAGACCACTATTATAGTGTTTTTATCTATTACTTTCAAAAACAGCAATCCTTCACTATGGACTCCAACAAATGAAAATAAGACAGTCCAGTACAATTCAAATATGATGTTGCGTACTTCCATGAACATTGTCTCCCCTTTCGAGTACTACCACCAACTTTTCTCAAATAAAAGCTCCACGCTGCTCGCTGAAACGCCGCGGAAAAAAAAAACTGGCCACCTTTGCACATAAACTGTAAGTTGAACAGAAGCTCCTCTCTGAGCCGAACCTATCCTTCTCCCTATAAGACTCTCTCCGAGGATCGCAATAAATATGTGCATCATGCCTTCTGCCCAAGGAAGCACAATAGCGTATGCCTCTGGACTTTGTTACGTAAATAGCACCAGATTACGTAAATAGTTACGTAAAAAAAAAGTTACGTAAAAATGTTACGTAAATAGTAAATAAATAGCATCTTGTTACGTAAATCAATGCAGTAAAACTTGATTTCCATAAAATTAACGGATTTTGAAGACAAATTAACAAGATGAACTCTAAACATTATATGGAAATACTTATCACCAGCCACTTAGTAATATGTCATTTATGTCATTTTATATGTCATTATACAAATGTATGTGACTATAATATGTCATTATGCAAATGTCATTTTACCTCTGCACTACGATAAACTGAACCCGCAGCCGATAGGCCAGAAACTTCCATATAATTGTTCGAAGAAACTGATTTTCCCTTCCACAAAACATGACTCTCGCTTCGTTGGTCCCTCGTTTCGTTAAACGGGTCATCTGTAACATAAGAGCATCGTTGTCAACAATAACACGTACGCCAAGATCTTACTCACGTATGGTTATGTGTTTGCTGAGACTCATAAAACGCCAAACGTTGTGAAGAAAAAACGCGAGCAAGAGAGTACTTCAAGTGATAAAAGCCATCATTTCAACAATGAAGAAAGCAATCTAGGGACTTTAAATTCGCGCAAACACAAAAACGACATCTGACTAGACAGAAAAGTTCACCAAGATGACTGTGTGCCATGCATGCCGTACTGGAGTAGTGCACCAGGGGTTCTATTTTGAATAAATTCTCGGTAAGTGGGTTTGCTTGAGGCGGAGATTCGATGAAAACTGCGCACAAGATTTTCTCAGAGATTCTCGGCTTCCGTGAAATTCTTAAGTAAAAAACTAGAAGAAGGTGTTGTAGAATACCAAAATATAACGAAAACAATGTGTTGTAGAATACCAAAATATAACGAAAACAAACTTTACGGTGAAAGGGTAATTACGACGAAACTACTATTCGTCACGGATACTTTTCTTAGATCCATAACAATTTTCTCAAATGCAGAGAACGGCCATAGTCATAAAATTTCAACCGCATGAAAGCCAAAAAGCAATGACAGTTCTATGGAACAAAAATTCATGACGTTTAAACACGAGCATGAATTCTTCGTTTACGGATCGAGTTGCAAGCTTTCTACCTATAATAGTGAACATCGCCGCGAGAATCAACCTTGTTCGTGAATCATAGACAACCCACCTGTTTTAGACGGACTATAGCATTTGGCTGAATCGTTTCCATGGTTATTTATAATCTAAATTAGTTCATATTGATCCAGTATATATAAGTGGCAGAGATCATGGCAAATTGGACTGCATAGAATGTAAATGCTTGCTGTTCACGCTGTAGATGAACACTTTTCAGTCCAAACATAGCGCATATAAAGGCATGCACCATTTGTCGATGAAAACAGATTTAGGAACGTCAAATGGCGCAAGCATTATCACTAAAATGGTTCAGACGTTCACTTTTCTCTGACCCGAATGGAAACACCACCGAAATCAATAGAAAAACAAAATACGTAAAAAAAACTTCTGCCGTTTGGAGGAATAAGAAAGCAAGTAACGCTCAAGTGGCTGGCGAAGCAATTTATCTGAAGGAATAGAGCTCCCAAAATTTTCACCATCGGTTCTTTCAAACTTTCTATTTCACTTCTCAAGAATCCCATACCAAGCAATATGCGCCCCATATTGCAGAACACAAGTTATGAACACTACTGAAAGGTTCCCTCGATTTTTTCATAAGCCACACATTATGATGGCAGACAAACCCCCGTTTCCAGATCCCAAAAAAACAAATCACAGCGTTTTTAAATCCATTTAAGACCTAGGAGGAGAGCATAAACTGCCCATGTATATACATATATGTATATATATATGTATATTATATATATATATATATTTGAGTCTGTTTTTTTTTCTCTTTCTTTTTTCAAAAATATATATACATTTCTGAGTCTGAGCAATTCAAACTTCAATGCAAATCAAAATAAGAATGAAAAGTTTACGTAGGGAAAAGATTTCATAAAAATCCTCGCTTTTCATGAAGTATTTTGAAAATTTTCGAATTTAATATTTTTCTGGGAAAAAATCGACTGTTTTATTGAAAGCGCACAGAATGTGTGACAGGAAAAAATGAACCAAAATATTTGAGGTAAAAGATTTGAATAAACTATCTGAAACAGTTGCGAAAATGATATACACTTAATGAGTCGGCCTCCAAATAAGCTGTCGAATTCGTTATGCAATTTGCGCGCGCTAAGCGTACTTCATGTTGGAATACTGATGATGAAAGCCAACTATCATCACTTTCCTCAGAAGATAGCAGTGCCTTCCTCTGGTCGTTTAATGTCGATGAATCTACAAAATCATTTCGCGTTTTTTGAAGGATTGCAACTGTTACGCCCGGTAATTAATCATTTTTCAGACCATAAGATAGACTAAAAGAATAAGTAATTGTCTCGTTTGCTGCATTGCACTCAAAGTAATAAGTAACTGCACTCAAAAACCTACGATATTTATTTGAAGTAAATCGTAAACGAAGCCGCGAAAGCTGCATTAAACATAAGTCTTTCGGCTGGCCATGACCGCCGAAAAGTTATTGAAAAAAGGCGTTCGAAGCAAGCCGCAAATATTCCAAGGCATACAAGCCGAGAAATTTCACTTGTAAAAGTGACGCAAAAAGAATAATTTTAAGCCCAGTTGAGCGAAACGCGACAAGAAAAAGCTTCCGATCTTCTGTTTTGAATCGGTCACCGATCTATGTTTCGCTGTTCAAGACTGTACAGATTCCAACTGTAACCTAACTCGATCCCTACTTTTCCTGACAGATGAGGCTGGGGAATACAGATCACCCCAATAACAGTGCGACTGCTTCAAAATATTTTTTCTCAGCTTTAAAATATCGAGTTTACCGTTTGGAGACATCGACTTTTTGACAGCAGCGCTTTTCGAAGAGTCTTTATCCCATTTGTCGCCTTCTTCACCCCATGGCTGGAACTAAACAACACCTTCAATAGCTTATAGTTTCGTTTCAACAGCCATAACAACTGCTTTGTTTTCATCGAAGAATTACTCTATTTCATCGAGATTGATTTCCGACGATCAGAAAAAAGCTTCTTTCCGGTTAGCATTGCCTCTCTCAAATACGACTCAAGTTTCGTTCCCATACATTGCGAATGGACGGAATTTTCGATAGAAAAATTCAGCGGAAAATGAGATATTTCAAGGGGGAATTTACCATGTTCATATATATATATATGTATATATATATAAACATGGTAAATTATGTACTGCATGCAAAATATATATACATATGTAATTTGCATACAAGCGTTGGAAGACAAAGTTCAATGCAAACGAAGACCAGAAAATAAATTACAAATTAATAATGGAAGAAATGACATATACTAGTGATTGCTTGCGTAAAATAACCCAGGACCTCGTTCATTCTTTTATCCTCTCGGTTTTTCTCGGATCAGCAGCTTCCTAGCTGGATCGCTGTTTGACGGACCGAGGCTTATGAAAAATCAACGTCTGGTAGCTATATTTTTTTGGCAATGAAAAAGTAAAACGAGTTAATCAAGATAGTACGACACCGTAAATTCCACAGCGTCAATGCTGTCATCGTTTCTCTCGTAATATGGTGTCGACATAACCGCTGGAGCGAATTCACTACTGAGCACCGATGAATTGCTCCGCTGCAATTTGCCAATAAGAGCACATCATATTTCAAGGGAACAATTGCCGTGAAAATAAATATTCATCAAGTAGTAGTAGAATTTTTGCTAAGTTTTAGATCAGAACTACACTTTAAAGCTTGTAATTATCTTCATTTAAACAGGCGTTATTTATGACATGAGTTCTCCACTGAATTTTGTTTTTGCCCATTCAGTAAGCTTCGCATTCGATTTGATCGGCCATTTTTTCTTTCAAAGCGATGGATCTTTTTTGGCTCGAACGCGGTGGTCGTAAAGGTCGTTGCGCATATCCTAATTTGTTAAAAAATTACTCATCACTTAGCTGTTTTATGGATACAAAGGGATAAAAATTGTGCATTTAGGACTACCGTGCTCCTTTGTGTGCCAAGAGTTCTTCCTGTTCGTCTTAATGCTGTGGCAACTCGAAAATGAAGATTTTTTAAATCGGTTAGTTTGCTGCGTTGTAAAAATCGTTCGACTCAATTTTACCTTTGTGGATGTTTCGGAATTCCGTCCAGTGCGGGCTATTGTTTTGGTTCCATTGTTTGGTCCTGTTTCTGTGCTAGTAATTGTCGCTGATCCTGTACCAAATCCTGTTGGAAGAATAACATAGTCGAAGAGTCAATAACGATACAAGCAATACCAAGACAATCGCCTAGAACTTAAGTGGGATTTCTTTGCAATGAAGAAATTAAGATCTAGCTGAAATAAAATCATCCGTGAAGAAAAGGGTTAAAAATGGCGCTAGGTGCCTATTGAGCGTCAAAAAGTTACTCCAAACTATACTGATTTTAAAAAAAAACAAACGAGAAAGTGAACACTATAACCAATCAATGAGGTCAAAGGTCATCAATTTTTTTTCATCTTTTCGCCAATCAGATTCGTTTCTGCCTGCATACGAATTGATAAGAGACAATTTCATGGCAATGAATATCTCACCAGTGCACGTGGACGACGATTTTGCCGCTTCTTCGCATATCCGACGATAAATCCTCTCAATCTGAACAACGGAAGAATTATCAATCGGATCAAGCCTGCTTACACTTGGTCATATACTAGCTAGTTTTACTTATGCGTTTCATAAAGTTTTAAAAACGAGCACAAGAGATATTATTCAAAAAATTCGCGCTTAGGTGACGATAGGAGGCAAATTACGAAACGAAACTGTATGACGGACACTGTTTATAGTATATCAGAGATACTGAAAATGGGATACGGTAATTAAGAGACGATAGTTGGTCGATCACTTCCAGAAAAGACTCTGGAAAAATACTCATAACTTCAAATGAGTTATTTCTCCGGACAAAATGAAAGCATCGGGCTTTGCAAAATATCTTTCGCCATCTATGTAACTTGGCGATTCGTTCCAATGTGTTTTTTAATATGTGTTATCTGAACAGAACCTTCCTTCAGTCCACGCATATCTAACTTGTTCCTCCCGACTTTACGGTCAGCGTCCTACACAGATAGAGCGCTCTCTGACGCAGTCACGCGAGCAGGGCGCTTCCCGACATTTCCGCTATAACCTGCCCCCTTTCATTCCTTCACTTTATTCATAGTGCGCCCAAACATGCTCTCCGACCGCTGCCTCCATAAACTGACTGAAATACTCAGTTTTCGAGCGACTTCTCAACTTCTCTCTTCCTGACCATGTCGCCGTCTCGACGGCGGTTAACTTGACGAATCGCTTTCCAGCTTTCAAACATAGTCATCTTCGCACAAAGTGCTTTCTTGTGCAATCCCCTGGCGAATCGTTACCCACTTCCTACCTCTCGATCACCCCCTATCCCCGGTCTATATCGCTCCTTGATGAAGCTCTTAGTCGAAAATCGCGCCTCGTAGAAAATCGCACGGCAATCAAACTCACTGCGTATGAGACGTAAAAATTCTTAACAGTAGTAACCGCAGCATTATTTACCAGCCTCCATTTCTACTGGCCCAACATGTGGATGGTCGATGAAGTCGACGATAATGGTATGGAACAAGCTGAGGTTGTTGAGTGAACGCGTCCTCAGTTCGTGCTATTATTAAGATCGTGCACGTCAACCACTCGGTGTCATTTATCAACCCAGAACAACAAAGGCGGTAGGAATCAGCCCATTTCACCATTCTCTTTCGTCTTCAACGAGCAATGTTAGCATGCGCATTCTTCTTTAAGTTACCAAAGACGCCGATAAAGGAGCATATTTCGCTCTTTTCTACAGTCTCAAAAACACTCACAACAAATATATGGCAATCATCTTGCTCGGCAGAATTATACAAAAGTCACTTGCCTCATCAGTAAGGTTAAACGATAACTCGCTCGCTGCTAGTTCCAAGTCGGGATCGACAACATTCGTTTCCGAATTCGCTTCCGCATAACATCGATGATGATTATCGCTGAGAGCCATACGCGCCATCTTTTCGGTAATTCCAAAACTGAGGCCAGTATCGTTAATCGATACACCTTTCGCACTCATTTGTTCGACAAGCGTGTTCTGAAGGTTGCAAGGTGAACGCATGCTAGTGTTGCCGCTCAACTCACATGAGTCGTCGCTCATTCTCGACGTTGCACATCGCGAAGTGAAACTGCAAACAATACAATTATATGTCGCTATGCAAGACAGATGCTGTCTCGAAAAGAAGTTTAATATTACAGAGACTACCTAAAAAGTGGGTTTAGATTCAGTTTCACGTCATGTGCAAAACGTCGTCTAGCTATATAAGACAGACCTCATCTGCGGGGCTATATAGGTTATTCTACAAATTTCAAATACGACTTACCCCCTCACCATACGTTCCCTCCTTTGCATGCTTCGTTAAATGCAGTTTTCCTGCAAAGCTCCCACTTTACTTAATCCATGCTAAACTTAAGCTCCCACTTTTCTTAATCCATGCCGAACCCTCCTTTGCTGTGAGAAACTAAATGTTGAAAGCCTTCGCGGCTGATTTCGCTTTCCATACATATGCCATTCTGCATTTCTCTAACGCTTTGATGCTACGACCGAAACACGATGTTACGTATCGCTGAAAATTCGCTGAAGCCATCTCAACTTCCGCCAACTTCATTAACAGAAATTTTTCGCCTTCGATTTGTTTTTACACCTGTTCTTAAACTTAAGTCATAATATATGAGAATAGGGAAAACGGTCACCTCTCTGAAAAAGTGTTGCGATCGACGTTTGTAGAACTGCTCGTTTGATATAGAGATTCACCTAAGAGAGATAACAAAATCGAACAGCAAATATCTTTAAATTGACCAACTGAGAAAAACATTTAGTCGGCAGCATTTGTTTCATCTCTTGAAAACTGGCACACTGAGAAAAAATTGACAAAAAGATTTTGTCGGCGGCATTTGTTTCATCTCTTGAAAACTGGCACACTGAGAAAAAACTGACAAAAAGATTTTGTGGGCGGCATTTGTTTTGTCTTTTTAGAGCAAATCGTCACCTTTTACGCCGCTCTTTACAATATTATAATAATGCTCTAATAGACAAAATATTGGCACTGAATTCGCTGCAATAAATGTCCAAAAATAATTCTGTCAACCCGAAAAAAAAAGAAGAGAATTCCTCTCGGCAAAATCTGATTATCCAAAGAGAAAATAAAAACACTTAATACTTAATAGTACTTAATAGTAATTAAACGTTTCCTTAATACGAAAGAAGAGAATTAATTACTACGAGTATATTTTTCACTGAAGCAAAGTGTTATTTTTATCAACAAAAAATGGTCATCAAATTAAATAAATAAGATCCACATTTCTGAAATGATATTTTCCATCATTAATCGCAACAAAAATCATAATAATAGCTGCATTTTATAATATTTTCTATTCTTTACGATACACAGTATATAAAGACTTCCGCAACGCAATATTTATTTCCCAAATAATATACCTCCCTAAAATTTCGACAACTGTTAGCGATTTTTATAAAATGAATTCCATTAAAAAAAAAATTTAAAACACTGAACCGGAAAAGCAAGTAGGCCTCCAAACGTATCCACGCCTATCAGTAGCGTTCTGCGTTTAAATTCATTGTTATTCAAATAAATTTCAACATTTCATCGGTGGATAAAGAAAGATGAACGAAATGGAGGAAGGCGTAGGAAGGGGTGAAGAGGGGGGGGAGGGGGAGAAAGAGAAAAAATTATTAGCTCATTCACTCAAATTTAAAAACTGTTAAGGAACTATCAGACATCATGCTTAAAGTAACCACCCCAGTACAATAAACGTGTCGTTTAAGCAGCAACGTAACAAATGCAACACTACAACCGGCACAGGAAGTGACATTTTCATTTGGTAGGCAACCTTAGAAACGACAAGAACTATCATATTCGACAATTTTGTTGGAAATTCAAACGTTGTTTATCGGCGACAATCCCACGCTACGACTCGCTTGTTATCGAGAAGTGCATTCATCTAGAATGTCACACCCCATGAATTCCATCTAGCATTTCGTAATTTTTAGACAGCTATCTTGGTAGGCTGCAAAGGTTGTCCCGTTGGTTGGTCGCTGGGCGACCGCACGAAAATTGCGAAATGAAGGTACTGTATTTCATTTAAAGGATACGATATTTGTATTTCCCTCTGCCTACCAGTCTGTAACGCCTTATATTTGACATAATATACAAGTTTCTTTGCGTCGCATTGGAAAATGCACCACATATATTTTCTGGCTCCAATCAACCCCTTATTCACATGAAAAATGACCTATCCTTTCAGGCAAGCCTAATTTCCGTTCACGTTTCAGGTGGCTCTGTAATTCTTGATCAAGTTAAGGATGCCTAGCCGCGCGTTGCTTTGGTCTAGCAATACGGCTGTTGCTTGTCCCACTACACTGAAGCAGTTTTCATCATTCGATTCAAATAGTTTTGAAAAACAAAGACCTGTTGTGTCGCAATCAGTTAGGTCGGTGAGTGATTGATCAGATGAAGGCGCTTCACACAACATGCTCAATTCATAACAAGGCGAACTCATGACGGCAGCTTCGATCAACTATGAGATGAGTGAGACCCTTCGAATCAGCACATCATTTAAAGAACGAAATTTGTTATCGTCAATATCACAGCTCGATCGCAACATTCAACATTATACTTGTACATCTCCGCTGCAATAATGGCGATATGCTCAAATCGGTTCACAACTTCAATTTTCTACATGGAAGAGGGGAACGGGGAAGGGGGTAGTGGTGGGGGAGGATTGATTATAAACAGATGTTAGTCTTCTCTAAGAACATATTCCAGTCACCTGTTAGGAAAAAAATAGCGAATTGTAAGCTGGTCCATGCGCAGTATTGTAAATAAAGATATATTGTAAATAAAGATTCTCTCTCTCAGTAGTTCTAGCAAAGCTGCCATTGCAAAGTAGGAAAATGAACGTACTTGTATAAACTGTAGTGAATAAGAAATGTTGATGAAACAATATTATTCAAATATTCAATCATCGAATGTTGAAGTTAAATTTAGGAGCGATAAAACTTTAAAACCATATGCTATTTTGTGTGCAGATGCTTCCCAATCGCCTTTGAAATCAATTGTTCCAAACTTCGTATCTCAACTCCATTTCCACTGTACAAGAATTCTATTTTCACCACACATCCAAAAAAGTTCCATTTGTTAGTTGCATGCCCAGAAATATACAGACACTCACTCGCTGCAGATGATTCTTTTGAATGTTGACAAGTACGGAAAAAAGTAATTACTTAAAAACAACTTATCGATTCGATTTTATAAACACTCATTGTTTACAATAAACGGCATTTATAATACATAGAGAGAGAGAGAGAGAGAGTTTATTGAAGGTTTGCGAAAATAACTTTTAAATACTAACGTACAAAGTAACAAATAAGCAGTAAGTAGTACACTGAGCGATATATGCAAACCATTATGAAATATTTTATAATGACTAGCAACTGCAGTACGTTAGTGCAACTAAAAATGGGCAAATGACAAACACATAGCAACGGGGTATTAAAAACGTACAATTCATTGTAGGCTAAATCTGGGCTTTGGGCATATTATCGACAAAAAACAGAAATATCACTAATCATCCTGGAAGCAAAATTCTATACAGGACAATACATCTCAATTCAACATAGGTAACTTGTTTCGGCAAATTCGTCCTCTCATCGCCGTACAGCTATACCCGAAGTGAAAATATCGAATTAAAATTTCAATGCTAATGTTTTATAACCTCTCCGAAGAGCAGTGCTTTTGAAATGAAGTTTTTATAATGATATTCTTCCATAAACTGAAATACAACTGAAACTTATTCAAAATTCGAATAACGTTAATCATAATTCACCTATTTCCTCCCTATGGTCTCACCAAATTTTCGTCGAAAAGCGGGACACGAAACTTTTATTTGGTGAGAAATATTATTGCTGTTTGTGGTTGGTAGTGGTCACCAATCGTAATTTTTGCACCCTAAAATTAGGGGGTTGCCGCTCTTTACAATATTATAATAATGCTCCAATAGACAAAATATTGGCACTGAATTCGCTGCAATAAATGTCCAAAAATAATTCTGTCAACCCGAAAAAAAAAGAAGAGAATTCCTCTCGGCAAAATCTGATTATCCAAAGAGAAAATAAAAACACTTAATACTTAATAGTACTTAATAGTAATTAAACGTTTCCTTAATACGAAAGAAGAGAATTAATTACTACGAGTATATTTTTCACTGAAGCAAAGTGTTATTTTTATCAACAAAAAATGGTCATCAAATTAAATAAATAAGATCCACATTTCTGAAATGATATTTTCCATCATTAATCGCAACAAAAATCATAATAATAGCTGCATTTTATAATATTTTCTATTCTTTACGATACACAGTATATAAAGACTTCCGCAACGCAATATTTATTTCCCAAATAATATACCTCCCTAAAATTTCGACAACTGTTAGCGATTTTTATAAAATGAATTCCATTAAAAAAAATAATTTAAAACACTGAACCGGAAAAGCAAGTAGGCCTCCAAACGTATCCACGCCTATCAGTAACGTTCTGCGTTTAAATTCATTGTTATTCAAATAAATTTCAACATTTCATCGGTGGATAAAGAAAGATGAACGAAATGGAGGAAGGCGTAGGAAGGGGTGAAGAGGGGGGGGAGGGGGAGAAAGAGAAAAAATTATTAGCTCATTCACTCAAATTTAAAAACTGTTAAGGAACTATCAGACATCATGCTTAAAGTAACCACCCCAGTACAATAAACGTGTCGTTTAAGCAGCAACGTAACAAATGCAACACTACAACCGGCACAGGAAGTGACATTTTCATTTGGTAGGCAACCTTAGAAACGACAAGAACTATCATATTCGACAATTTTGTTGGAAATTCAAACGTTGTTTATCGGCGACAATCCCACGCTACGACTCGCTTGTTATCGAGAAGTGCATTCATCTAGAATGTCACACCCCATGAATTCCATCTAGCATTTCGTAATTTTTAGACAGCTATCTTGGTAGGCTGCAAAGGTTGTCCCGTTGGTTGGTCGCTGGGCGACCGCACGAAAATTGCGAAATGAAGGTACTGTATTTCATTTAAAGGATACGATATTTGTATTTCCCTCTGCCTACCAGTCTGTAACGCCTTATATTTGACATAATATACAAGTTTCTTTGCGTCGCATTGGAAAATGCACCACATATATTTTCTGGCTCCAATCAACCCCTTATTCACATGAAAAATGACCTATCCTTTCAGGCAAGCCTAATTTCCGTTCACGTTTCAGGTGGCTCTGTAATTCTTGATCAAGTTAAGGATGCCTAGCCGCGCGTTGCTTTGGTCTAGCAATACGGCTGTTGCTTGTCCCACTACACTGAAGCAGTTTTCATCATTCGATTCAAATAGTTTTGAAAAACAAAGACCTGTTGTGTCGCAATCAGTTAGGTCGGTGAGTGATTGATCAGATGAAGGCGCTTCACACAACATGCTCAATTCATAACAAGGCGAACTCATGACGGCAGCTTCGATCAACTATGAGATGAGTGAGACCCTTCGAATCAGCACATCATTTAAAGAACGAAATTTGTTATCGTCAATATCACAGCTCGATCGCAACATTCAACATTATACTTGTACATCTCCGCTGCAATAATGGCGATATGCTCAAATCGGTTCACAACTTCAATTTTCTACATGGAAGAGGGGAACGGGGAAGGGGGTAGTGGTGGGGGAGGATTGATTATAAACAGATGTTAGTCTTCTCTAAGAACATATTCCAGTCACCTGTTAGGAAAAAAATAGCGAATTGTAAGCTGGTCCATGCGCAGTATTGTAAATAAAGATATATTGTAAATAAAGATTCTCTCTCTCAGTAGTTCTAGCAAAGCTGCCATTGCAAAGTAGGAAAATGAACGTACTTGTAAAAACTGTATTGAATAAGAAATGTTGATGAAACAATATTATTCAAATATTCAATCATCGAATGTTGAAGTTAAATTTAGGAGCGATAAAACTTTAAAACCATATGCTATTTTGTGTGCAGATGCTTCCCAATCGCCTTTGAAATCAATTGTTCCAAACTTCGTATCTCAACTCCATTTCCACTGTACAAGAATTCTATTTTCACCACACATCCAAAAAAGTTCCATTTGTTAGTTGCATGCCAGAAATATACAGACACTCACTCGCTGCAGATGATTCTTTTGAATGTTGACAAGTACGGAAAAAAGTAATTACTTAAAAACAACTTATCGATTCGATTTTATAAACACTCATTGTTTACAATAAACGGCATTTATAATACATAGAGAGAGAGAGAGAGAGAGTTTATTGAAGGTTTGCGAAAATAACTTTTAAATACTAACGTACAAAGTAACAAATAAGCAGTAAGTAGTACACTGAGCGATATATGCAAACCATTATGAAATATTTTATAATGACTAGCAACTGCAGTACGTTAGTGCAACTAAAAATGGGCAAATGACAAACACATAGCAACGGGGTATTAAAAACGTACAATTCATTGTAGGCTAAATCTGGGCTTTGGGCATATTGTCGACAAAAAACAGAAATATCACTAATCATCCTGGAAGCAAAATTCTATACAGGACAATACATCTCAATTCAACATAGGTAACTTGTTTCGGCAAATTCGTCCTCTCATCGCCGTACAGCTATACCCGAAGTGAAAATATCGAATTAAAATTTCAATGCTAATGTTTTATAACCTCTCCGAAGAGCAGTGCTTTTGAAATGAAGTTTTTATAATGATATTCTTCCATAAACTGAAATACAACTGAAACTTATTCAAAATTCGAATAACGTTAATCATAATTCACCTATTTCCTCCCTATGGTCTCACCAAATTTTCGTCGAAAAGCGGGACACGAAACTTTTATTTGGTGAGAAATATTATTGCTGTTTGTGGTTGGTAGTGGTCACCAATCGTAATTTTTGCACCCTAAAATTAGGGGGTTCCGTGCAAATTCCTCCACTCCTCTGCCGCACCCTTCCTCCCTCAGTGCTTACCCGTTCGATACTGCTGATACAAAATAGCATTTGCATGCACAAAAAGATTTACTTATCTATCAATAAATGGTCAAACTAAATTCGGCTACTAGAAGAGGACAGTTAGCTACTCATGAAAATATGTTAGCTCAAACGAAAACGATTTGCCAAAAAGACCATTCGATTTATTACGGAAGTACATATTTGGCAAGAAATTCATTTACAACGACAATTGAACAGCATGCCACATGGAACCAAACAGAAGTACAGTATGTGCAATGGCCTTCGTCGGTTTTAGTCGAAAGGTCGAGCGTCAAATATCTCTTCAGGGCAAGCTGTGCAGTCCGATTGCATCTTTGTGTACGACCGCTTGTCTCACGCCTTAGGCAGACGTATGTTCTTTTTCACTAATGCCCTAAAGGAAATGGGGCAATGCTGTCTTCGGGCTACATCTTTAGATAGAAAATGTATAGTATATGATAAAGACTTTATTGGAGAAGCCAACAATAATAATACTTGATTAAAAGTAGAGACTGAGAAAGTAATGCTTGGTCACAACTTAACCATCAATGTGTTCAGGAATTTCGAATAGCAGAGGGATGGGGTAGGGGGATGGTTGGCTCTGATAGGTCTGTGAATAGGTTCGATGAGTAAAAAGTTCAGTTTTAAAGAAAAAGAAACACAAATCCGCGGGAAAATGAACTAATGTTTTTAAGAAATTTTCTCCTCTCCCAGCTGTACCACGCGTCCAGTCCTTCAGGTCTTTCGGTCCTCCCATATCACCTTCCCCTTCCTTCTGATGTGCGGCTTGCATTCGACGCTTCCTCCACTCCTCTGCCGCACCCTTCCTCCCTCAGTGCTTACCCGTTCGATACTGCTGATACAAAATAGCATTTGCATGCACAAAAAGATTTACTTATCTATCAATAAATGGTCAAACTAGCTACTAGAAGAGGACAGTTAGCTAATCATGAAAATATGTTAGCTCAAACGAAAACGATTTGCCAAAAAGACCATTCGATTTATTACGGAAGTACATATTTGGTAAGAAATTCATTTACAACGACAATCGAACAGCATGCCACATGGAACCAAACAGAAGTACAGTATGTGCAATGGCCTTCGTCGGTTTTAGTCGAAAGGTCGAGCGTCAAATATCTCTTCAGGGCAAGCTGTGCAGTCCGATTGCATCTTTGTGTACGACCGCTTGTCTCACGCCTTAGGCAGACGTATGTTCTTTTTCACTAATGCCCTAAAGGAAATGGGGCAATGCTGTCTTCGGGCTACATCTTTAGATAGAAAATGTATAGTATATGATAAAGACTTTATTGGAGAAGCCAACAATAATAATACTTGATTAAAAGTAGAGACTGAGAAAGTAATGCTTGGTCACAACTTAACCATCAATGTGTTCAGGAATTTCGAATAGCAGAGGGATGGGGTAGGGGGATGGTTGGCTCTGATAGGTCTGTGAATAGGTTCGATGAGTAAAAAGTTCAGTTTTAAAGAAAAAGAAACACAAATCCGCGGGAAAATGAACTAATGTTTTTAAGAAATTTTCTCCTCTCCCAGCTGTACCACGCGTCCAGTCCTTCAGGTCTTTCGGTCCTCCCATATCACCTTCCCCTTCCTTCTGATGTGCGGCTTGCATTCGACGCACCAGTGGAGCTATCGTGCATATAGCAAAGACAATGTATTGCTATTGCGTCTTGGTGTCCTAACTGGTGTGAGTGCTTCGAGGTTTTTGTCCACAAAGTCCAGATCGTCTATTTCTGGCATAAATGCGACCGTCTTCGCATGCGAATTCCAATGGTCCACATCGACGCCTTCAATGGTGAGTTTAAGCTCATGAATCGGCGGCACAGAATGCTGCGCGGGTATACCACCCTCTTCTTGATCAATACGCACAAGAGCACCGAATTTCGCGAAGGCTCCCAGCTGAGCCATACCCATACCCAGACCTTTATTGATCGAAATCTTCTGAGCGATCTGCAAACTATGCACTGTACCACTTACGATGTGTTTGTAGCATACCTTTCAACTAAGTTTCTAAGTACAAATGTTTCCCTCTTCCCCTCCCTATCCCCTTCCTTCCGTATATTTACACCAGGACATGGGAAACTAAAGAGAGATAACATCATCAAAAAAGTCTGGTTTGTGATAGAGAAAAGTAAAAAAGAATCTTTGTTGGGAAGGCACCAAGGTGGCAAATGACGGAAATCAAACGGATGATAGGTTCGAATCCTACCGTTGCGTTGCGAAATTACGGTTTTGACGGCTTCCATGCGAGCAATGAAGCATTGTGGACAGGAAAGTATGGGTATCACACCACTCACGTGAGCCACAGCAAACTTTGAAGCAAAACTGACATCGTGTCGATCTCTCTGTACTTTGTGATAATATATCCACAGATATAGCCAACATAGATTGCTGAGCTAATAGCAACGTTTTATGCAAACGGCCGAAGTGCGAATGCAAAAGCTAAACAACCAGCAAACGTAAGCGAAACTTACCTGTACCATTTTTTCGGCCACAATACGTGCTTTACCAACTTGACGGCCCATAAAATGAATATGATGAATAATATCCGCACCCACAACATCGATACTTATCGTTACCAACATCACTCCAACAACGACATATATGAGAAGAAATACTATCGGAATAGGTGGTCTGAATAGATTTTGTTAATAATTTGTCTGGCAGGATTTTTTTTTTGAAATAAACAACGAAACCATAGACCTCTCCTTCGATGAAATAATATTTGCGATTGTTGATAGAAGTTTTGTGCGCTTCAAGATCGTCATTTACACTTTATGCATCCGTATATAATTAGATTATTTTTTGGCGCAACTTTCTGGCGGCAATCAGCTACAATCCGTGATGTATGCCAAGATCTCGAATATCCTCAGATCCTAGGAATTTGATCGGCAAAAACTATACGCTACATTCGAATAAACGGTACCGGAATAGTTATAGATATGCTGGCGTCCAAAGACAGTGCAACGTGGGGAGAAAATGTTCGATGAAGACAACATGATGACCCAATATTCTGATTTTTTTTTCAACTAATCGTAACAGAGACTAATGCTAAAGTGAGCATTCACATGTTTCTCATTTTTCACTCACCATGTATATCATCCCACTATCCCCTCCTCTTTCCACGTAAGGGAGAGCAACAAAGTGGGATTGAGGAGATGGAACATGTGATTCGAGGTGGAGCCCATATCACGATTTTCGTTCCACTCAGTTCATAAATAAGGCTGTGATGAAAAAGTCGTTTAGAGGTGTCACGGATTCGCTTAGACGTTCGATGGGATGTTAAGGTCGCCATATGGATGCCGGGGATAAGTACTTCAGGGACGACATAGTAAATCGAAACGGAAGGCACGCATCGTATGCATAACATGCGTAGCGTGTCATGCGTAATTGCGTTTCTAATGCTTCTGCTGTTTCAAAATAAGCTTCGCAAAATCGAATCCAAACTGGCGCAGGATGATCGTTTCTGAGAGATCCTGAAAAAATGATACGCATCTTTGTTCCTCTCCGCTTTAATTAACAAGCACCATTCAACTGTCAGATGCAACTTTTGCTGCCAAGTTTTTCAAAGTTGATTTCGTTAGGTGTACCAGACTGGAAGTTTTTAAAACCTTTTCCTATCCGTCCTCACTTATCCTTCATGGTAACTTCTTTCGTACCCATCCTTTGTCCATCAGTTTCCTCGTTTATTTAGGAGGTGCTAAGCAAGAGCTTAGGTGGGGGAAGGGGTGGAGGTAAGGAAGGATGCGCTGGGAGAAGGTGGAATGAGAGGTAAGATTTCATAGACCACTAGAAATATGTCTGCTAAGCGTTTTTTTAACCAACGAAAGTACCATTAAAGTTTGTTAACTATTAACGAACCCCATATCGCCGTATCCGATCATGAAAATAGTCATAATACAGAAGTAGATACTGTCCAGCCAACTCATTGATGAGGTGTAGCATATGATGAGACTTCCTAGCAACGGATACAGTACCAAAAGTGTGACGAATATTATTGATGGTAATATAATTGACTGCAAGTGATTATTAGTTAATTTTCGCTACTGAGTTTGATGTCTTACAATTTTTTAAACGATCTCTAAGGTGAAATGCGATCAAACTATTCTTTTTCTATTTAAATGTTATTTCTACCACTGCAGCTGAACAACGACAAATAATCAAATATTTAGGATGTATTTGGCGATTGTCGTTTGAATCATAAAAGGACTCCGTGCCGTACTTTCGCCAAAGTCAAATCGGTATAAGTTCATTAACATTAATATGAGTGTCTCTGTTTTTTAGATTTCAGGAAACAGTTCCAACTTCGACGTCAATCAGAAAATGATTATCTGACATGTTTTCTTTTGCGACTCGATTGCCACTCTCCTATCGAATGAGCACTTTTCTACTGCTCTCTCCGATCTTGTTTAAATTCAGTGCTACGACCATAGATTTATGAATGCACAGTCAATCATAAAAAAATGTTGAAAATGGGCTTAAATTTTAAAAAAATGACAACTGAATAACTGTCTTGAAATTTTGCATCTACTCCAAACATTTTGAAAAGCTGCGTTAGAATTTTTTGCAATTATTGAAACACATATCGAGAAGTAAACTTCAAAAATTCTGTAAATTTTAAAAAGTAATTGTTGTGGTTGATCGTGAAAAGATTATTTATTTTGATGCAATAAAACTCACTTACCTCTTTATTGATAAACTTCAGCAAATAAGAACAAACAAATTTCCCAAGATTTGCCATTGTGGCTAGCGCTAGTGGAATGCCGCATATTGCGTAAACTATAAGGCAAAAGCGACCAATAGGCGTGACTGGTGCCACAATTCCATATCCTCAATATGTAACTCATTAGCGCTGCTGATCCGAATGCTAATACGATCTCTACGGTATGATTGTTAAATGAATGAGAGGTAGCTGTAAGAGGACACTTCAAGAAGATGCAAGAGAAGCGATGAACAATTAATTCATCTAATTAGTTTTGTTCTATCAAACATGAAATAAATCTTAGCATAAATTAGGTTACTAATCATCTCATTATTCTGTCGAACTTTAACGCAAGACGCCTCCTTTGGTCCCCCTTGTCATTAGAATGTTTGTACGCTTCGCACACTTAATTCTTTTTATGAAGTGGATCATGAACAGCCCAACCAGTGAAAAATTCGTTGCGTTTATACTATTTCGAGGCAATCTAATAAAATTTTATGTAAATGCGCTTTAAAACTCTATCGAACGAAACGCAATAAGCCATGGACTTTGTCAGCGGTTGCAATGGTCAAAAACCTACGAGCCCATCAAAAAGAGTTATTCGCATCGCTGGTAGTTGTCGTTACATGGAGCCCCATTGAGCACAAAAACTATGATTAGCCCAATCATCTTCAGTCATCGTCGTAGGTAGAAATTTTAATACGGGTAAAAATTCCCTCAGTTTGCTCAATTCCTTAAGTCGAATTTTCTCAAAAATTCCACAAAACGCTCATTTACTTGCCCAATCCATCAAAGTGCATCTCTTTGTTCATTTTCATTCACCATAATATGCGCACTTCAACAATGTTCGTTTATTTGTAGTGCTTTTTGAATCTTCGCCATGAAGCGTTTGAACTACTGAAATCCTCTTCGCAATGCTAATACGTTATGATACGATCTTTAGCTACGTTAATGGATTTCTTTAGATATAAAAAATTTCATTAAAAAATTAACGTTTGCAAACTCTCTCTGAACTTAATAACTCTGTCTATGATCTATGCACAAATAGTGATATTTGTATTGTATTCAAATATTTGTATTCAAGGTATTGTACTTAAGAATAAAAGTATCGTTTATTGTTAGCAATACTGGGTTGGCTATTAAATGAACCAGTCTATGTTGCGTGTGATCCGAGTGCTGCACTTGATGACGTTCATTCATCTATCCCTCCAGTTATGCAAGGGCGTATATACGTTTGAGCTGAGCATAAATGAAATGAATAAACAGAAATAAAATGCTGCGGAAATTGCTCGCGAGAATAAGCCAATAAATTTGTTAGGCAAGCTTTCGTTTCTCTTGCTATTGGATCGGCAAACCTACTCTTGAAATAATTTCATCGTATGCGGTTTATGGTTTTTATGATTTGCTTTAGAATGACAAATGGTGAGTGACATAATTGCTCGTACCAACAGGCACAATAGAAGTAGCGGTAAACAGAATGGCCGACGATATTGTCCAAAGGTCGCCAGCTTCTTTTTCGAACACAGACGCAGAAATTGGATTACTGAACATTTCAAAGAGTACTGCCTCATAGTCATCAAGTAAAACCGAAATGGAATTGTTGAACGCACCGAATTCTGAAAACTATTAAACGTTTGGATTGGAGAAATTCATCTGATTCGATCAGATCGATGAGTTTCATAAGTTGTTACTCATCGCTGAATCAAAGACGCATAAAATCGCCTAAAAACTTCATTATCACATGCATTTTAAGACCTAATCGGTTGAAGAATGCGCCTAAATTAGCGTAATTTAAGCAAAACCTTAAGCTTTTACAAATCCTCTCATGGATGATAGATTGATTTGAACTTGGTTGCCGTCGTATGGCGTACATATAGGTTACGTCAGCTAAACTTCATAACTACTTGAACTTCACTTGAAACAGTTGAAAAGGCCCAGAATCACGCATATATATATGTATATATATGCATATATATATATATATGCATGCAGACACAGTGTTGCCATAATGCGTTTTTAAACGCACATTCGCCAAACCGCATAGTAGTCCGCGAGTAATACTGTGCTAAAGTATCTGGCCACCTCTATCAACATGTCTTCGTGTTTGTGGTACAATGGGCCCAACAACAGCCATACAATGTTAGTGGGAAATGCATTTTAATTCTTTTGTGAGTTAGACTGAGGACCAGTAAAATTGTTCATTTGATGATTCAACATTGTATGCACCTGTCAATACAGTATGCAAGGCCGCATTCATCGCTGCTTTTCGCTTGATATGCGGTGCCCACAATTTAAGAAAGTCGTATCAACCTCAGTGCTAAATTTCCTCGAATACAATGGGCCGTAGGGAAATATCCCTCTGCGATTAGAAGGTGTTCAACGGTGAAATAATTGAATTATAGAAAGCCAAACGAGCCTTCATAGTAGGAAACGAGTTTCATAGCGTTCATGAGCAGATATTGTTGTTCGTACTCCAAATCATCGATTGTTTGTTCTTTGACAACCAATTCAACGGGTCGTTCCAACGAGTAAAACAACCATGCGCCACCAATTATATAACCTATACACAACACCACAAGTCCAATATGTACAACAACTGTGCAAAGTTTCTGCAAAATAATTATTGATACTATTTAAGGGAATTGTTTAAAAACAGATATTTATTCACAACATTATCTCTGTACTATGAATAAAGTAAAGTTATTACAATAGTGCATTCTATTCAGCAGCGTTCAGCGGAAGGACAAAAGCTACACTAAAGAAGGATGGAACTTTTTAGTGAAAGCTTTATTGGTGATAGCGAAAATGAACAATGGGATATTAATCATAATTTTGAGCTCAACGCTGAAGTCATGCAGATTTTTTACTCTGCGCTTTTGTAGGACTTTTTTCCCTGAACTCTATCCGCATATTACAAAATGCTCATTATATATAATAACTATCTGGGAAATGATCAACAAGGAAATGTTTAGCAGATAAGAGAAAATTTCGATATGAACTTTTAAAAAATAAGTTTTTCAATCTTTAAAACCTGAATGAAAAGTTATCGAATTGAGTGAATGGTGTAGATGAAACCTTTTTAAAAACTGCCCAATTTTTTTCCATTTTTACTTTGTTCGTCATAAGCACTGAAAGCCGCTCGTTCCTCGGCATTGGTCAGTCGCGATGATCGATTAAAACAAGCATCCAGTTCGTATTAATAGTTCACGTATCTCGTCGATCAGCTGCATATTTTTTTGAAAATGAAGTAAGCCCGCTATAAGATATATATATATATATATATATATATATCAACGGATCGCTAGCAGGTTGACCACCAGGCGTTCCGAAACTCGTCACAACAACCATGTCTGCGCATGGTGGTCAGCTGCATCAACGACGCGAGTCGATGAGATTACAGCTGCTTTTGTATCTTTGCATACTATATATACCAAGCAAGCATCATGCACTAAATATATGTAGAATATTATATGCAGGATATATACTTTTATGGATATATAAGGCGTTATGCCAGCCTCGAATCGAGCAGTACGGAGCAGTTTTCAAATAAACAACAACACTCCACTGCCTCTGTCTGTGGGAAGATGATTGCAAATTATAGGCCCTCGATTGAAGCGTTACTGCATTACCGTACAGTGCAAATTTAAAGTTATTAGATCACAGATCATTTCCGAATTTTGATGATGAAGAATTTTAACCTCGTTCACGACTAACAAGTTATCGATGATGATGAGCGAAGAGGATATTGGAGGGAAACGATGAACTCAAATGAATTATTCGTTAGAATAGGAAGGGATTCTGGCGCTGTATTGTTCCTGTGGCAGTTCGAGTAGATGCTTTCGCTGTAAACCACCTATGTGTTGCATTTTTCGCCGAACTATTTTTTGCATGTTTAAATAAGGCAGCTAATGTCTTTTTGAGCAATTGATGCGAATGCTATTCAAACCACAGCGAAGGTCGTTTGCGAAAAAAAAAACGATGGCTTTTATATTCTTCTTTTCTCGCATCCAATTGCCCTACCGATCGTGAATAAAACTTGCCAGTTCACTTAACACTGCATTTCTTCATGCGTTATGAAGTGATTAGAAAGGGGTGGTGGGAGGGAGGGGGGAGGGGACGGGGGGAGAGCTGAGAGAAGTAGGTGGTTTCATGACCGCATAGGTGTTAAAAATTTAAATTTTTAGTTTGCATAAAGTTTCCTTGATTTAACTTAGCTTAAATTTTGTTTTTGGAGGACTAAGCAGGTCAACAACCAAGGCTTCTATGTTTTGAAATGTTATTAGGTGAAAGCTATATTAGCTGACTGGCCTTTGCAATTAGACATATATAATTTGTGCAGTAGCTAGCCCTCGATTTGCACTTCCACTCACATTAGTCACAGTGCACAGACTTCCATTTCTACCAACTGTCACCCACACAGTATGCCTTTGAAAATCTCATAAAAGAACAGTGATAGGGCCTAAAGAGAAGGGCGCAATTATAGGTTTGCTTTCACCTTCAACGTGCTTTTCAAAGAAGATAAAAAAGTGGAAGAAGGTCCACGAAATCGCCGTTAAGGTGCGCAATAAATTAAAAGAATCTCGATAAAGCAGTCGATTCCTTCAACCGTTAGAAGTTGTTAGCCATAAACCCAGCATCATAATAAGACGGTATTAAAAGAAACAGAGAGAGAGAGAGAGAGAGAGAGAGAGAGGGAGGGAGAGAGCGAGTAGGTCACTTAAGAAGCGCTATCCTTGAATTTTTGAATTTCTAAGGTCGAAAAAAATAGACGACGAATGTGGATCAACCAAATTTCAATGCTAAATTAATTTTACGAGTAGATCTAGAAGATTTGCTTCATGAAAATAACAACTACCATTGTTATCTTGGACGAGTGATAGCTGACATTACTGTTTGAATAGCAAATAATGTTTTGTCAGAGGAAAAGTTTTGAACAAGTAAATTTTAAAAATTTTCTTCGACTTAACAACAAAATTTTAACGCACCTTCAAATAAACCAGCAATAATACAATCGAATGCATGCATTCCCTAAACACTACATACAAAAACAACAAATAATCGTCAATAAATTTTACATTTCGATAGCAAAAAGAGGTTGATTCAATTAGCCAAAAATGCGAACTGCTATTGTTTGTTACACGAAACGATCGCTAGCTCCCCCAATTGCAGTAAATGAGTAAATGTTGAATGCATTTGCGATGTACCATCCATCCATTGGCTCGCTTTAGCAGTCGAACACATGCGCATAACAAATGTGTTCTTCATGCATCTTCTATTAAGGGAAAATAACTCGTCAAATGCTAGACGATCCAATACAATTGACGCTTTAATTACGTAATTTTGGTGTACTCTTTATGAAATTCGATGAGCACATCAACGACCGAAACAGTGAGAATTTTGCGACGATCGAATGAGATAGAAAGCTCGAAATTAGCTCATTATTGCTAGCATTTTATTTTTATTTTATTTTTTTTAATTTTTAATTTTTTATTTTTTATTTTAAAAAAGCATTTTTTTTTTTAAAAAAAAGCATTTTATTTCGCTAAGCATCCAATAGGGTTGACAGGAATTTTGTGAGTGTAGCTGTTCAAAAACGTAACAGGTACAGCATTTATTGATGTGCATAGTGTGTGCATCTCACATTGTCGATTTCTTGCGTTTTTTACGGTGTCTTGGAATTTTTTTTTCGAAAGAGTACCTTTTTCCAAAATCCTGCGATAAGCTACGGCAATTCTTTGCCTGCAACATTGTATTTGAGTGTTTTTTAGGAATGGTTTCTGTTTGTTGAAAAAGTATTCACAAAGAAAATCTCATTCGGTTGCATATTTAGAAGCAATCAAACTTTAAATATATTAGCGCTATCAATAAAAGTAAGATTTTTTTTTTCAATTTCCGATGAGATCTTATCTATGAATCGAAATGCTGAGAATTCTATCAACAAAATAAAGTTTTTCTATTGCTGCCATAAATATTAGCTCAAATAATATAAAGTCTTGATTGTTACAAAAGCTTAATGAATCGCATAAAGAACATCGGAATGTATCACACAAGAATATCAAATACTTCATAATAAAGTTTTGAAATATGGAAAATGGATTTTTATGATTTAAGGAGAAGACACTAAATTAGTTATGTTCACTGGAAATTTCAAATGCTTTAACCACTTAACCCTCAAAAGTTTGTTGACAAAAATGATTGGAGAACAAAACAACGACCATATTAAAATGAGCCCAAAAATTCCTTCTAAACAAATATCTTTGCAAAAAATACTGAGAATTGTATTTGGTAATTTTAAGAAAAAAAACTCGCGTTGATTTTATGGTTTCGTAATCGGAAATCATTTTTGACGAATCAAGCAAGCTAAGCGACCCGAATCATTTTCGTACGAAAATTTCTTCAATTCTAGC
Organism: Toxocara canis; assembly: GCA_000803305.1. Classification (NCBI taxonomy): domain Eukaryota; kingdom Metazoa; phylum Nematoda; class Chromadorea; order Rhabditida; family Toxocaridae; genus Toxocara; species Toxocara canis. The sequence continues at coordinate 161,908 of JPKZ01000722.1, forward strand.
CGCACCTGTTTAAACTTAATTCGAATACAATGGTAACAGTTTCGAATGATTCATCATCATTCACCTGTGTAAATGTATAGATGAATTCTTCTATAGATTGCAGCACATATGAAAAATCCTCGAAATCCCAAAAGCATAAAAAAGTGGGTTTTGTGGCTATAAAATGGAGCACAATTAGCTCTCGGTAGTTGTGCTAATATCGACGCGTTCGTTTTGGTTTGATTAGGCGCCTCTGTAGGAATGATTTTGATTTGATGACAATTGAATTGGGATATAGTGGCTAGCGGTCTCATTGGTTAATGAACAAGCTGAGATGAAGCAAATGACTTCTTGATATACCTCTTTAGATTAGGGAGGCAACAATATAGGAGTTATTACGTCTGCAAATCTTTTAGCAGTTATACAGGACACATTATACATACAAGCATCAACTTTATTAAGCTAATGGTAATCGTGTTTAGTAAGACAAATTGGAAACCTTCGTAGCTATTTTGTGCTGACCTCGTTAGAGGTCGAGCAGTCTTGTCGTACTCTCAGCAGTGGTTGCTTACTCTTATGGGTCAAAATTCCCACAAGTAGTAGTGAATAGTAAGTGAGTGCTTCATGGATAAATTTGACGTAATAAAAATTTCTGCACACTTCAACAACAACATTCGGACAACATTTTAACAATTACTGTTTATAAAATGTCTCACTGAGTTTAGCGAGTGTTTTTTTGTCGCCAATGAAAGCATACTGGATGGAAGCCTTCATTTATGCCATAAAAATTTTTCTCACTGTACCGCTCTTAACTTAATTGTTTCATATTTGGAGAAACTATCCCTAATGGTTGAGAATGCTTGAGTGTCGCATGTGCATAGATATCTTCGTCTATTCACATATGTTCGCAAATATGTTCAAATATGGTAGTGCAATCCTCTGGTTGTCACCGTTAGCTCAAAAAAAAAAAACAAAAGATATATCTGAAAATTTCATGCAACTTCGCAGTACATGCCGAATTACTAAATATTTTATTTACAAAAGTAATTTCATTTTCTTTTTTTTTTGAGAGCGTTACGAAAATGAACGCGTTCATAATCGCCGCCTTTGTTGTGGTTGTTGCATCGGCGAGCAACTCGAATGAACAACTTGTCCCCGTCTATCTAGAAGAAGCCCCAGATAGCGTGAAGAAGGTTAGCTGAACATTGTTTTGCTTTTTGAATTTCGTAGTCGAAAAGCGAAACTTTTCAATTTTGACTTCGAACCATCAAACCAGAATTTTTCTCATTCGGAGATTTTATAGCAAAATGAAAGTTCAAGTAAATGAGTTTTCAAAGAAACCATTTTAGAAACTGTCTCTCACTTTTCAACGTTGATCGTTTTCAACTATAAATCAAACATAGATGTGAACCTCGAAGTTTCTGAAGAAAAACTTCGTTTCTTTTTCAGGATTTCGCTAAGCTCATCTCCGAACCGGGGCTGACTCCCGCAGAACTTCGTTCTGCTATTAACCTGTTCGTCTTGAAGCAAAGCAAAAAGATTCAGGTATGCATGGCATGAAAAAAAAAAAAACTTTTCTATAACCGAGGAAATTAGTTACCGATACTAGCATGAGTAAAATATTTCAACAAAGAGGATAGGGATCTCAGAATGCGATGAAATAACAACGAAAAACAAAAAAGCTCGATGCATCGTTGAAGCTTAGTCGTACGGAACTTCGACTTAAAAGATGAAAAGCGAATAGTTCAAATGCCATCTAAAAGATTGGTTTTTGCTAGTCGTTTCTACAAATAGTCATCATTAGACGTATACACTGAACTAATGTTAGTGCATCGGAAGACGTGAGTACATTTAAAAAAAAAAAAAAAAACGGAACTTCTAAGCGATCACCAGAAAATAGAAAAAAAATGCGCTTGCCAATCGTTTAAATCCAGTTCTGTATATATATAAGGCAGTAAAGCGTTCAATATGATGCGACCAAATTTTGGTTATTAGTAATGAAATTTCAACGCAAATTTTTTGAGTCATTTTAATTGATTCATTTGAGTCAAATTGAGTCATTAATTTGAGTCAAAGATCGAACATTTAGTTGGATATGGTTGGTTATGTGCGATGCTTATACGAGTAGCATGAAGAACCAACCCATTTAAGTTGTTGTTAGTGAGGCTGTGGGCAGTTGTGCCCAGAAATGAATCGAACGCAACTGAGCGAGATTTGTAGGGTGTTTGTGTATATATACTTGATGGTATATGGTATCGATATGAAATTGAGCGAAAATATACAATGGTGGGTGGGCACAGCATTAGGAACACTGTATTTCATGCATAGCCTAAACAGTATCACAAACATCGATCGGCTTTTGCCTAAGTCGACGAGTTCATAAACTGACGTCTACGACAAAATTTGGTAGTCGAGTGTACTCTACAAACGACGATCGTACGAACGTGCTATACAGCAGAGTTTCGTGCGCGATGCCAACCATATGCTGATGTATTGAGGGTGAATCGTGCCAGACGATGTAATACTGCCTCTGATTTTTTTTTGCTGTGTAAATATCGCCCTGACACTGCAGCATTTGGTGGTACAAAAAAGTCTTCGCGTCTGGCACTGTCCGCTTTTATGCATTAGCAAGCCGGTACAGCAGCTGAAACTATTTAATCAACTGAACGGTCTCACACAATGAAAAATTCAAAGCAAGCGTCCCACATGAAAAAGATTCGGAGAAGCGCAAAAATGGCGACGAAAAAATCCGGAGCTCGTGTCTGGGATGACTTTGCAAAGTTTTCTTAAGAAATTCTATTTAAAAAATTAGTTCCAAGGGTGGGGGAGCTAACGGTGCACGAGCAGCAACTCCTTCGGAGTCGAAAACTATCATGCCGCCAATGGGTGCCAAATTTGTGAGTCGGATATTCGAAAACGGAAAGCTCAACTTCCATCACAATTGAAAGTTTACAACTTACTATCTTTTCTCATTGTGATTCCTAGGAGGATTTCCTCTAAAAAAAAATATATTGAATTAACTGCCAAGTTTCAGGAAGCCTACAAACAATTCGAAGAGCAAATCGAAAGTATAAAACGAAGCAAACCCGTTCCGCAAATAACACCTCTGTAAGTACTTTAAAACATTTCTCTAGATGCAAAACAATACCGTAAAAATCTTCATCTTTTGGAATTGTTCCAAAAAGTAATTCTGAAAAAAATTCAGCTTACTACTTCCATAGAGAGTTAAGACATTTAATGTGCACTAAAACAAATCAGCAGTACTATAGAGGGGGTGTTGAGAAACGAATTTGAAGTGCAAAAGCGAATAACTTGCTGTCAATCAGGTGAATATACATAGCAAAAACCTATAAATATTTATCTGTTCGTTGGTTGGCAATGAAAGACATGCGGTACACTCGTATCCAGTATCGCAGCAAACCTGCATCTTGCGATACGGACAGTAGTTCTCTCTCCCTCTATACATATATATATATATATATATATATATGTATAAAGTTTTCCGATATATACATATATATGTAGGTATCACCGTATTATAATTATCACAAGACAAACCATTTTATTGGGATCAAAGCGGCCATAAGAGAAAATTTTGCTCCATCTTTGAAAGCATCAAAGAGCTTTCCGATGAATGAACGGCATGATTTTTTTCGAGCATCATTTATTGCGTTTTGCTCCATCCGCTCAGGTTTACAGCGCACCGACTGCTTTTGTTCCTTGACATATAGACAATCAATTTGCATATTTATTGGTGAGTTGGGATGTTTCCAATTGATCAGCTGCCCAAATCAATAAAGTTCAGCCATTCTTTTATTTGCATTTCACAAAAAACACTTTTCATTTTATTCTTACCATCTCAATTGTATTCCAACTCCGTAATGTTGTTCAGCTTGTACCCACCACATTAAGTTTCAGCATTTTGCGGCCGATTTCTTATGTGCATTTAGATCTTCGGAACTAATGCTATTGTACCAAAGTGTGATCAACAAATCAATCAATCAATCAACTGTGCCAATCTTATAGGTAGATGACTCAACGAGACGAACACAGTCAAATGCAACACTGATCGATCATGGGACCATCTGTTCGCTTCCAATCTCATCAGCTTGTTATCGCGCTCACAAACAATTTCAATAAATGAATTTTATTCAAAACGTCTCAATCTCCTCGTCTAATGATATAACCGAGAGGTCGAAATTGACATAGCGCAATCAAAATAGTTTCGTTGATCCAGAGTATTTGATTGGATGCAAAATGTCGTCGATTCGAATTCTGTTTAAAGATGCAGTATTCATTCACTGATATACGAATGGTGGCTGTCCCTGATTATCTTGGCCAGACCTAAAGCGGCCCCTATCATAAACAATAAAAGGTCCTGTCCTGCAATGAGCACTAGTCCGCAAAGTTTTCCTTGCATACGTGAAAAATTATATGCTTCTATTCCGAAACGAAATGAAATGATGCCTTAATGCCCTTTAGAAATACAATTAGCTAAAATGCCTCAAAAATGTGAATTAGCGGTATTTGCAGAGGAAACTCTATATTCACAAGTCGCATTTAAAATTTTTGTGCAAGCGCAATCCACAGCGAATACATGAAGTATGCAATTTAAAGTGGGAGATATAGGATGTAAGGTTTCGAAATATTCGATCACATTCTTTACAGCACAAAAGTGTATGCAGTACAACAATCGTAGTTTCCATACAGAGATTTCCAAGGTAGCTGAAAGTATCTGGTGAATGGTATCATTGCTCATTTCGACATATCGCCGTTTTTTTTTTTTTGATGACAGAGAGCAGCCTTCCTCAAAGGCATCGAATGAAAACTTTTACCGCATTACTGACAATATATGGTGCATAAAGAATAAAAAATTTCTAAAATAAAATGATTCCTGCACTCTTCAAATCGGCGTTTTGATCGACAAGCTTGGCCGCCTGCAAATCAATATTGATTTCAATTTATGTTATATTCATCGTATATGGCGTGCGGTAGATCGCTGGAAGAGGCCCGCTTCGTATGTGGGAAGACCTGGGTTCGATTCCCGGCTGCTTACCCGATGGATCGCCAGCAGGCTGACCACCAGGCGTTCAAAAACTGGTCAAAACAAGCATGCGTGGGCATGGCTGCCAGCTGCATCGATATGGGAATCGATGAAATTACAGCTGCATTT